>JAKSZT010054462.1:20934676-21299935 GCA_026826555.1 Tolypeutes matacus | reverse complement strand
CCTCCTTTGAGAGACGGGGTGAGGCAGGGGAAGCCAAGGGGTGGGGATTCGACTGCTGGTGTGGGGTGGCCACGGGTGGCACTGCTGGCCTCCTCCCCTGCCCTCTCTGGTCAGCCCACGGCAGAGGTGAGGCCAGGATGCAGCTGGAGAAATTCTCAGGCCTATACTTGGGAGAAGGGGAAAGGGACCAGACCCAACTTTTCCCCCCACCCCATTCACAGCTGAGTGCCTTGTCCAGGATTGGGATTTGGAGTCTGTGAGGAAGCATTCCCGCATCCCCTGGCATTAATTCTGCCTGCCCCCGCCCCGGCGTTGTGGCTTCATTCCTCTTTGAATGAGAGGCAGGTGTGTCTTCCTGAGGCCCTTGAGCAAAACCAACCTCCTGATGCCCTGGAGGGTGTTTGCGTCCTCAGGCCTGAACCAGTCAGTGCAGACTGGTGGAGGGTGTTCCCCAAGCTGGGGTCACTGGGCAACCCGGCTGAGAACCCAGAACCAGGGAAACTGTTTATTTTATGTTGATCATGTGCGGAGAGAGCAGACACTGTCATCAAGCAGAACCAAATGTACTGTATTTTTTTAAATAATAGTACAAAAACAAGAAAATGACATTTTATCACTTTTCCTCCTCCCTCCTTCCCCTTTCATTTTCCCTAGCTCTTGTCATCCATCCTCCAACCCCTCCCTTCTCCCTCCCACCACCCCCAGCCTCCCTCCACCTTCCCTCTTACTCCCATTGGGGTCTGGACCACGCTGAGGACCTTAGATTCTAAGCAGTTGTTCTTCTCTCCATCTCCACCCACCGCCCCTTTAGTTTCTAAGGGATTTGTATTTGTTTGCAGAGTGGATGCAAACTATTTTCTTCCTCAGAGGGACAGAACCCGCCTTACTCTGTAACTACCCCCGGCTGGTCACAGGGGCTTTTTTTCTTCAGTCCAGCCTGGCCTACAGGTCAACCTTGAGGAGAGGAGATGCCTACATTCACTGGTTTGGCTAATCAGCACCCCCAGACCACCCCCTCTGAGCACTTCCTCCATGCTCTCAGAGCCAAGCTCTCCAAACCACGTGCTCCCCCTCCTCTGGGACCCCTGGGTGTAGTGTGCTGATGGTCACTGCCCTAGTAAGTGCATGTCGGGGGTGGGCCGAGCTTCCAGGGCCTGCTGCCTTAGACAGCAGGGCCTCCCTGAGAGGTTCAAAATGCGCCTCTCAATACCTGATCCGGTGGTTACGCCCAAGCCCCAGCTCCGTACCGACAAGGTGGGGCAGAAATTGGGGGAGGAAGATAATTTTAAAACAGGCACACCTACTACCCCTTGTTTTGCAGTGTCTCCTGCCACCCTGGGCTCCCAAGATCTGATTTGAGAGTGTTAATCCCAAACGACTGTACCCTTCTTTCCCTGCAAGTCCAAGTCAAGCTCTCGGGGCCCTTCCACCCACCCCTGTCCTCCCACAGCCTTAACTCACCGGAGTGCCATCTCCTCCTCTGCACTGGGGGAGGGTGGAGCATTTTTTTTTTTTAAGATTTTATTTATTTATTTGTTTGTTTGTTTATTCCCCCCTTGCTGCTTGTGCTCGCTGTGTCCATTTGCTGTGCATTTTTCTGTGTCTGCTTGTCTCCCTTTGTTGGGTCGTCCTGCTGCGTCAGCTCACCACACTGCGTGGGCTGGCTTGCCTTCACCAGGAGGCCTCGGGAATTGAACCATATGGTAAACGGGAGCCCTATCGATTGAGCCACATCCACTTCCCTAGGGTGGAGCTTTTGATACCTCCGTATCACTGAGGACCACAATGGAGCGTGGGCCAAACCAGCTTAAATGTCAGCTTCCCAAACCCTTCATTTCTGTGTCCTCATTACTTCAGGCAGGGTCCCCGGCTTAGCAGACCGTATTTCCAATATAAGAAAATGTAATTATGAGAATAGTGTAACTGAGAGTTAAGAATTAACAAATGGTTATGATTACTGAATCATTATAGAGATGTTTTTTTCTTATTTTTCCGGTTTGTTATAGAATAGCCAAAATTTAATGCCTGAAACTGCTGAAACTGTCTAGATCAGCCTCACCCCTGTGTATACTTACAAATGTGATGGTAATTCTAGACTGATCTTACCTTTGTTAATGGTTATTTCAAAACTAGGCTCACCCTTGCATGTACTTACTATTGTGGTGGTAATTCTAGACTGACCTTACCTTGGTTTATGGTTATTTCAAAGGGGGCTCACCTATGTGGGGTATACTTATTATTGTGTAGTAACCACTCCCCACTCCCCTGTTTTAACCCATAAAAACCCCCAAATCCTAAAAAGCAGGGAGGCATTTTTGGGCCATTAGGTCACTGCACTCCTTTGCTTGTACAAACTAATATAAACTCTTTCTCTCTTTGATACCCCAGTGTCTCAGGAATTGGTCTTTAAAGTGCATCAGGAAAGAACTCGCTTTTGCTTGCTATCAGTAGGGGGAGGGGTGCAAAAGAGGAACCTGGGACCCATTTCAGCAGCTTCTGGCATTTCAGAAGCCCTGGTTTTCATGAGAAGGTCCACTGTCCTGATGAGTCACTCTTGAGCTTATATTCATTCATTCATGGAATAGATGAAAGCCTACTCTAAACCTAGCATGGTGCTCGTGCTGGGAAAGCAAGAGTGAGCCTCTACTGTGGAGGAATTTGAGTCCAGTGAAATAGACTTCTTAATCCAGTTATTTTGTATACATGAAAGCAGTAAAATTGTGTTTTTTACAAAAATGCTCTGAACTCTGGCCTTCTCCCAGGAAATCCAGATTCATGTGGTATGATGTTGCCCAAACATGTTTGGTCAAGCAGCATTGCTTTTTTTCCAAAAGTAAGCCTGCCTATCAAGGTGAGCTAAACCAAAGAGCCCCATTTGTTGAAAAGACTATTGGTTTATAACAGCCGAACCAAAGAGTTTGATGAAGGGCTCCATCTTAGTGTCAATTAAATAAGGAATCTTGCTTCCGTGTTTGTGCTCGCTGGGTCAGCTAACCACGCCGTGCCGGCGGGCTTGCCTTCACCAGGAGGCCCCGGGTTCGGTTCCCGGGGCCTCCCATATGGTAAACGGGAGCCCTACCTATTGAGCCACAGTCGCTTCCCTCTATTAACTCTTGATCGAAGTAGCAATATGCTTGAGTCAGAGAATCCTGGTTATTTTTTTGTTTTATGTTCCTTCTGTGCATTTCCCACTTACTTACCTTTTGTGGTATTGGGATAATTTATTGGTTCCTAGTAATAGCACATGCTGTGAACACATAGCATTTCCAGATTTCTTCCTGTTGTCACCAGGACCTCATGAAATATAAATCGTAAAAAGAATATTTTTTCTTTACTATAAAAGTAATATATAATAAGGGAGAGGATTGTGGGAAGATGGCAGACTTGGAAGCTCCAGGAATCAGTCCGTCCACTGAAGCAACTATTGAACTGGCAGGAATTGTCTGAATCAACCACTTTGAAACTCAGGGCAACACTGTGCAGCATTCAGGGAGGAGCAGGAGGAAAAGGCTGGTAAATTGCCATAAATACTGGTGAGCTTCGCACTCCCTGTAGCAGCCACCATCCCCCTTACCCTAGCCTCATAGCAGGCAGCAGTAAGGACTGGAGATTGCTGGTGCCAGGGTGGGACATAAAAGCCTAGTCCTCCAAACCCCTTGATGGCCCCTCCTCCACCCCTCCACAGCACAGTGTACAGTCAGCTTATGCTCCCTTGTGGGTCCCTGGCCCTGTTCCAGAGAGAGCAGAGTGCCCCCGTGTGCATACTGAGGTGCATGTCTGTCAGTGCCAGTCTACGGGGTAGGAGTCTAGAAACTGAGTCAGGCACTGTGTCTTAGCTTTGTCCTCCCAGAGTCTGTCCTGAGAGCAGAGAAGTGGCTTGCAGACAGCTGGGACTGTGTAAGAAACAATTAAGTTGAAATGGCCTAGGGCGGAGGACTGCCTGGATTAAATCACTCAAGAGAGCGCCCAGGAGAGGGGGAAAGTCTATTTCAAAAGGCCTAGAGGGGGCATTCACTCCAACTCCTGTAAACAGGGAATTTCCAAGGCCTCCAGAAGCACATATCCAGGAAAAGACATACACTCCTGGATTTGGCTCTAGTTGGGCTCAGATTAGACAGACAGGATTCTGCACTTTGCATTTGCCTCAGGCTGAGACCACCAGCCAAAGCAGAGCCAATTTGCAAAAACAGTGAAAGGTGCTTTTTGCTCTGGTTTGTTCACTTTGATTAGTTCTTGGCATTCAAGAAAATCTTTGCCCTATCACTAGCTGGATACAAACTTAAACAGGCAGCTCAGGGAACAAATCACAGATTTAACACTTTAAAATATTAAAGTGTACAGTGTGCAACAAAAGAAAGAAACTGGAATTGATGGCCCATCCAAAGGAACAAGATAAAAATCCAGAAACCATCAACAAAAAGAAACAGACTTTCAATTTACTGGATGGGGACTTTTTAAAAAATGATCCTCAATATGCTTAAGGAGATGAGGAAAACATGGAAAAAGAACTAAAGGATATAAGTAAAGCAGCAAATGAACAACATGGGAATTTCTTTGAGATTCTCGATCGGAACCAAGCAGAAATACTGGAGTTGAAGAATACAATAATTGCAGTGAATAATTCCCTAGACAGTTTCAACAGCAGATTGAAGTGGCAGAAGAAAGAATGATCTCAAAGACAAGACAAGTGAAATGTTTCAGGCTGAGAAGCACAAAGAAAAAAGAAGGAAAAATAAACAGAGCCTCAGAGATCTGTAGCACACCGTTGAGCATAATATACACATTATGGGAATCCCAAAAAGAGGAGAAAGAGAGAAAGGGGCAGAAGGAATATTCAAGGAAATAAAGGCAGAAAACTTACCAAATTTAATAAAAGATGTGAATATTGCATATTTAAGAAGCCCAGTGAACCCCACAGAGAATAAACTCAAAGAGAACCACTCTCAGACACATAGTAATCAAATGGTCCATTGCCAACAATAAGGAAGGAGCTTTAAAAGCTCCAAGAGAAAAGCAACAAGTTATGTAGAAGGGAATCCCAATAAGATGAAGTGACAATTTCTCATCAGAAACCATGGGTGGAGGGGCAGGTGTGGCTCAAATGGTTGGGCGTTCGTCTTCCACATGGAGGGACCTGGGTTCGATCTCTGGGACCTCCCGGTAAAAAGAAAAAAAAAAAAAAAATCCTCAACAAACTGAATGCAACAAAGTATAAAAATGAATAAATTAAAAAAAAAAAAAAAAGAAACCATGGAGGGAAAAAGGCAGTGGTATGAAATATTTAAAGTGCTGATAGAAAACCATTGCTAACCAAGAACTTTATATCCGGTGAGACTTTCCTTTAAAAATGACAGAGAGATTAAGACATTCCCAGAAAAGCTGAGGGAATTCAACATCACTAGACTTGCCCAACAAGCAATACTAAAGGGAGTTCTTCAGATTGAAAGGAAAGGACGATATACAGTGCATCAAAGCAGCATAAAGAAATAAAGACCGTTGGCAAAGGTAACCGTATGGGTAATTATAAATGCCAATACTAGTGTATTGTATTTTTTCATATTTAACTCCACTTCTTACTTCATTTTAGGTACTAAAATGCAAATGCATAAAATGTAATGATAAATCTACGGTTTTGAAAATAAAATGTACAAAGACAATTTACAACAAGTACAAAAAAGGTCTGGGCAGTCAGGCCATAGGAAAAGTTGTATGTATATGCTATTGAATGTAAATTGATATCAAATAAAATACAATTGTTATAGATTTAAGGATGTTAACTTTTAACCCCATGGTAACCACAAATAAAATACATGAAAAATATATTCAGAAAGAAATAAGAAGAGACTCAAAATGGTACAACACACACATGCACACACACACACACAAACACCTTTAAAAAAAGTATGGAAATAGGCATTAATGGAAGAATTGAGGTTCAAAAAAGGTATTAGACTTACAAAGACAGGGAGCAGATGTGGCTCAAGTGGTTGAGTTCCTGCTTCCCACATGGGAGTCCCGGGTTTGGTCCCCTGGTGCCTCCAAAAAACAAATAAACAACAAGCAAAACAAACAAGGAAACCAACTCGGAAGAGCTAATGTGGCTCAGCGATTGAGCACCAGCTTCCTACATACGAGGTCCCAGGCTCATTCCCCAGCCCTGGGTACCATTAAAAAAAAAAAAAAAAAGACTTACAAAGTCAAAATAACAAAATGGCAGAAGAAAGTTCTACATTATCAGTAGTTACTTTAAATGTAAGTGGATTAAATTCTCCAGTTAAAAGGCAGAGATTGGCAGAATGGATAAAAAAAGCATGACCAACCACATGTTGCTTACAAGAGACTCATCTTAAATGCAAAGACATAAGTAGGTTGAAAGTGAATGAATGGAAAAAATATATACCATACAAGTAGTAACTAATAGGGAGCTGGATTAGCTATACTAATATCAGATAAAATACACTTTAAGTCCAAAACTATTACAAGGGACAAAGAAGGTCATTACATACTGATAAAGGGACAATTCAATAAGAAGACATAGCATTTATAAAAATATATGCACCTAACAGTAGAGCCCCAAAATATATGAAGCAAATATTGACAGATTTGAAGGGAGAAATAGATGGTTCTATATTAGGAGTACATTTTAATACACCACTTTCAAAAAATGGATAGAATGCCTAGACAGAAGGACAATAAGGAAACTGAAGACTTGAACAAACCACCTGGACCTAACAGACAAATATAAAACACTTCACCCAACAGCTCCAGAAATATACATTCTTCTCTAGTGCACATAGCTCATTCTTTAGGATAGACCATATGTTAGGTCACAAAACAAATCTCAAGTAAATTAGAAAATATTGAAATCATACAATGTGTCATCTCTGACCACAATGAAGCTTAGAATGAAGCTAGAAATCAATAACAGAGGGAGAAATGGAAAATTCACAAGTATGTGGAAAATAAACAACATACTCTTAAACAATCAATGGGTCAAATAAGAAATCACAAGGGAAATTAGGAACTATCTTGAGGGGAATGAAAATGAAGGCAACATACCAAAACTTATGGGATGCGTAAGTTTTGGGCAGTGCTGAGAGGGAAATTTATAGCTCTATATGCTTACCTTAAAAAGAAGATCTCGAATTACAGACCTAACCTCAAAACTAGACCATCTGGAAAAAGAAGAGCAAACTCAACCCAAAGTGAGCAGAAGGAAGGAAGTAACAAATATTAGAATGGAAGTAAGTGAAATAGAGAACAAAAAACACCAAAAACTATAGAGAGAATCCATAAAACCAAAAGTTGTTTCTTTAAAAGATCAATAAGGGAAGCGGCTGTGGCTCAATCAGTAGGGCTCCCGTTTACCATATGGGAGGCCCGGGTTCGGTTCCCAGGGCCTCCTGGTGAAGGCAAGCCCGCCCGCATGGCGTGGTTAGCTGACCCAGCGAGCACAAACAGCAAGGGGGGGATAAGTGAATAAATAAATTAAAAAAAAAAAAAAAAAAAAAGATCAATAAAATTGGCAAATCTTTAGCCAGACTGACAAAGAAACAGACAAAGAAACATAAATAACTAAAATCAGAAATGAAAAGGAAGACAATACTACCGACCTCACTGAAATAAAAAGGAATATAAGGTGATACTATGAACAATTGCATGCCAACAAATTAGATAACCTGAATGAAATGGACAAATTTATAGAAACACACTAATTACCTACACTCACTCAAGAAGAATTTGAAGATCTCAACAAACCAATAACGAGTAAAGAGATTGAATCAGTAATCAAAATCCTTCCAACAAAGACAAGCCTAGGACCAGATGGCTTCATAGGGGAATTTTACCAAACATTCTATGAAAACTTAACACCAATCCTGCTGAAATTCTTCCAAACATACCCTTATATCAAAAGTGAGATAAAGATATCACAAAAAAAAGGAAATCACAGACCAATATCTCCTATGAATATAGATGTAAAAATCTTTAACAAATTACTAGCAAATTGAATCCAATAGCACATTAAAAAAATTATACACTATGATCAAGTGGGATTTATCCCAGATATACAAGGATACTTCAACATAAAACAATCAATTAATGTAATCTACCACATTAACAGAACAAAAGGAAAAAAAACAACATTTGATCATCTCAATTGATTGCAGAAAAGGCATTTGACAAAATCCACTTGTTGGTAAAAACACTTAGGAAACTGGGAATAGAAGGAAATTCCCTCAACATGATAAATGGCTATATGAAAAACCCACAGTTAACTCCTACTCAGTGGTGAAAGACTGAAAGCTTTTCCTCTAAATCAGTAAGACAGGGATGCCCACTGTCACCACTGTTGTTCAACATTGTACTGGAAGTTCTAGCCAGAGCAGTTAGTCAAGAGAAAGAAATAGGAAGCCTCCTTGGAAAGGCAGCAGTGAAACTTTCACTATTTGCAGATAACATGATTCTATATACAGAAAATACTGAAAATTCCACAGCAAAACTACTAGCGCTAATAAATTTAGCAAAGCGGTAGGGTACAAGATCAGCACACAAAAATCAGTAGTTTTATACACTAGTAATGAGCAATCAGAAGAAGAAATCAAGAAAAAAAGTCCATTTACAATAGCAACTAAAAGAGAATCAAATATTTAGGAACAAATCTACCCAAGGATATAAATAAAATGTGATATATCCATACAATAAGATATTAGCCAGCAAGAAAAAAGGAGTGAAATACTGATACATGCTACAATTTGGAAGAACCTTGGAAAACATGCTAGGTGAAAGAAGCCAGACACAGCAGGTCACTTATTGTCTGATTCCATTTTTATGAAATGTCCAGAATAGTTATATCTGTAGAGACAGAAAATAGATGAGTGGTTGCCAGGCTCTGGGGGTGAGGAGTTGGAGGAGAAATAGGGAGTGACTATTAATGGGTACGGTATTTCTTTTGGGGGAGATGAAAATATTCTAAAATTGTGCAACCATTGAGTTATTCATTTAATCAACTAATTAATTAATTAAATAATTTATTTTACAAACACTCCTCCTTTCCCCCTCCCCCACCCCTGTAAAACGTAATCTCCTTTCTATCTCTACAGATTTGCTATTACTAGTCATCTCTTATAAGCGATACTGTACAATTTTTTTCGTGGTATGCCTGGCTTATTTCTCTGAGCATAGTGTTTTCAATGATCTTCCATGTTGCAGCATGTCTCAGAACTTCATTCTTTCTTTTGGCCAAATAAGATTCCATTGTGCATGTGTCCCACGTTTTGTTAATCTATTCATTTGTTGATTGGACACTTGGAGTGCTTCCAGCTTTTGACTATTGTGAAGAAGGCTGCAATAAACATTGGTGTACAAGCATCTGTTTGAGATCCAGTTTTCATTCTTTTGGCTCTAGACCTGGAAGTCGAATTGCTGGGTCAAATGGTCGTTCTATATTTAACTTTGCGAGGAACCCTCATTGCTTTCCACAGTCGTTGCACCATTTTGCATTCCCGCCAGCCATGCACTAGAGTTGCAGTTTTCCACCATCTTCTCCAACACTTGTTATTTTCTAGTTATGCTCTTTAAATAGGTGAATTGTGTGGTATGTGAGTTAAATCTCAATAATGCTGTTATTAAAAAGAAAGTAAGAAACGTAACCAGGACCCGCTGCCTGTTTCCCCTGGCCTCTCCCCTTCTTCCGGTCTCAGGAGCATTGCGTTCCTCTTGACCTGTTGAGGATCTTCCTGTTTTCCCTCCCTGGTCCTCTTTATCCCTTTCTTAGGATGCAGAATACACTTTGGTCTCCACCTACACATAGCCCCAAACTTTTCTGTTCAAGTGTTGCTTCTCTTTCTCTCTGAAGTGGGCTGCTTTCCCAGTAGGGTTTGTGTCTGGATCTAAATGACTTATCCTGGAAGCGGGTGAGTCCGTCCCCCAGCCGTCGGCTACGTCAGCAGAGGCCCCGTGTGCCCCTGCAGCCCTCCGGGGCACCTGGGATCCAGCCCAATGGCTGTGCTGCACCTGCCCCTCCTGTTTCGGGGTCTGAGCACTGAGGGGTCAGGAACGCCCCAGCTGGCTCAGACCCTGGGGGCACAGTGGGAAGCAAGGCAGGGCCTAGTGCTGTCCACCTCAGGGGCACCTTGGGAGTCTTTGTCGGCCCTGCCCCAGGCCTTCTGCCACCAGTGGAATGTTCCAACCCTCTGCTCTCTGTAGCAGCAGGTCACTGGCAGTTCAGAAAAAGAATGGGAAAAAATCTTAGCCTTTCTCACCAACTAGCATGTGTAAGTTCTTGAAAAGCATTAAAAACAAAACATTCTGAGCAGATTGAACATTTAATACTTCTTGGATTGAACTGGTCACTGAAAAGGAAGTCACGTCGTGAAAATAACACTTTGTCCGTTCTGCAGGACAAGGGTGGCTGGAGTTGAATTTGGGGTCGTCCGGTTAAGATAAGGGTAGAAAGCATCCCCAGAACCCTGGGCTGGTAGACAAACAATGAGGATACTTTTCTCAGCCTTGCCATCGATTTGCTGGGAGACCTTGGAAAGGTCGCCTCACCTTTGTGCCCCTCAGCTTTCTCCTCTGTTATGTTGGGAATAGATCTGCCCTGCTGGCCTCAAAGATTTGTTCAAGGACCAGAAGAGTCCTGGGCAAGCATGTTAGGTGCGTGACTGTGAGGTGAGGGCATTACCATGCAGCCAGGTAGGTCTGCTGCCCTCCCTCACCTCTACCCTCCTGAGTCAGAGGGTCTGGGGAGAGTCACATGGATGCTTCCGGTTGGAGATGGAGTCTCGGAGGGGTGAGGGTGGGGTGAAGAGAAGCCTGAGGAAAAGCCAAGTTTTAGAACTCTAGAAGTGGGACCATGGCTTCCAGACTTGAGGATTTTATAAACTGGTAAAATTAAAATTTAAAAAAAAATTAAGGGGAACAGGTGTAGCTCAGTGGTTGAGCACCTGCTTCCCATGTACGAGGTCCCAGGTTCAATCCCCAGTAACTCCTAAAAAAAAAAAAAAAAAAGACATTAGTGCCAACATAGGGTTGTCAATTTAAAATTTTGTCAAATAAGGATATTTTAAGATTCCCCATCTGCTGGCATTACTTTTCTTAATAATAGAAAGGGCATTTTAGTGCCCGCAAGAACAAGGAAAAACATAATCTCAGAAGAGAAGACAGTTCTTTAGATAAATACCTTTAATTTTATGGAAACTCCGCCATCACCATTATTCCTTTTTGCTGCAGTCTAGTGCCAGCAGTATGGTAGATGGGTGTGGGTCCAGATTCCGGGGAAGGTTTCTTTTTAACTTTTTATTGTAGCAGTTTTCCAACCCACACACCTGTAGAGAGAATAGTAAAATGAATAGGGGAGGTTTAAAGAAACTGGATGATTGTCTGGAATGGTTTAAACTGGGTCTGAAGGTGGAGACATGGGTTCATTACCCACTACACACCCAAGATGGATGATGGAGCCGACAGTAGCAAATTACTAGGGACCTACGGCTTCCCTCTGATGAGCCCACTGTTCTAAAATTATCGCCCTGGGCCACATCTGGCCCACCATCTGTTTTTACAAATAAAGTTTTATTGTAACAGCCACGCTCATTCCTTTAGGTAATTGCTTGTGACTGCTCTGGCTCCATAGGCTGACGTGAAGAGCTCAGCAGAGACTGTATGGCTTGCAAAGGGTAAAATAATCTCTGGCCCTTTACAGAACAAGTTTGCTGACCTCTGGTCTAGCATATGGAATACTGGAATCCCCAGGTAGAAGGGGACTTTTTGAAAAGGGGTTTTCTTCTAAGACCCACACAGTGCTTGTGATTTTGTATCTCTTCTAGGCTTGCATTCTTCCAAGGACAGCGTGCTTACTCTCCCAGCGGCAGTGCCGTGCAGTGCAAGCACTTACTTGCCTTCACTAGCTCTGTCTGCAGCTTCAACTCACTGATCGTCCCTTTCGGCCCTTTCAGGCCCCACAGAAATCTGCTTCCTCTGCCCTGGGCATAGCCCTTCAGCTCTGTACCTGACCGGTTCACCTGCCTTCATTCCACGTGTCCGTCCTGGGTGCCTCCTGTTAGAAGGCCTCTTGGGATTGTTTTTGTTTAACTTCATTGTTCACTTGACTAGAAACCTCCTGTTGCTTCTGGGGAATTCTGGGCTAACACTTAGGATAACCTACCCAAGTCAGGGCCAGGGTCAGCCACCTTCCAAGTGCTCTTCTTGTACAAAAGAGTAAACTGAGGCTCCAAGGATGTATTTCACAGCCTGGAGGCTGAGGTGGCAGGACTTGAACCTCATGTTCTTTCCATTTCCTCACAATGCCAAAGCAGGGGCAAGGGTTTAAACTACCTTTTTTTTCTTTCTTTTTTTTTTTTTTTAACCTTTTTGCTTCTTTCTGGGTCCTTGCAGAGGTTCCAAGAATTGAGAATATGGATGGGGGTTATTTGTACAAGTAGAAGTGCCCCAGATTTTCCAAGAGAGTCTGATCCCATCCACAGACCTTGGGTTAGAACTTGTGGTATGACTTTTGTCTTGCAAACCATGGACACCTCCTCGTAGGTCCTTCCATCCCGCAAGCACACTGAGTGTCCACTATGTATCAGGCACTTAGCCCTCGCTGTGTTAGCGGCTGGGGGAGATGACGCTAAGGAAGACAGTGTCCTGATGCTCTGGAAGCTCACAGGCTAGCGAAATGACGAGAAAGCAAAACCGGCATGTGAACCAAGTCTTTGAAGGCTGGAGGGAACAAAGAGCGGGTTCTTCCTGGGTAGGCAGCGGCAAAGAGAGGCCATATGAGTTGAGTCTTGAAGGGTGTATAGGAGTTTGCCAGGACAGCCACACAATTCACTGATCACTAAAAAGGAAATGAGGAGCGAGAATGGGTGTTTACTCCTGGTGACTTTCTCTGGAGTTGGCACTGCCACTTTGTTAGCTTATGCAGTGACACTCCTAGGAATGGCTGGGAAAAATCAATAACTCTGTCTGACCTCCTTTGTTATCTGCCTCCTGCCCAGGGCACGAGGAGATTGAGCAGGTAGTTTGCAAAGGCATTTGAAGATTAAACTCTACGTAGAGGTGCACATTTTTTCTAAATTGATAAAGAATGCCTTTATTAAGGTTTCTTTTTGGCCCCATGTAGGTCCCCCACGGGGCATTGCTGTGAGGGTCTCAAAAACTGGTACCTATTTTCCTCTTATTTGGAATGGGGGCCCTGGATGAGGATTTGCTATGATGATGTCGGATTATGACTTGGAGAGTGTGTTCTCTTCCCTGGGAACATTAGTCATGACACATGAATTTCTTTTTTTTTAAATTTTTATAAAAGGTATTTATTTGGGGTAAAAGCTTACAGTTACAAGGGTCTAAAGAGGCCAACTCAAGGTTGCTTTCTCACCAAAGTCAGTTGTCACATGTTGAAGCAAGATGGTGGCTGATCTCTGTGAGGATTGAGCCTTCCTCTCTGGGCTTTCTTTCTCTCAGCTGCAGGCTGGCATATGGCTTGTCTCTCAGGGCTTCTTCTTTCTCTTGGCATAGGGCTCGTTTCTTTCTGGGCCTTCTATATCTGTTTCAGCTCTCTTCCCAAGGCCAGCTGCAAACTATCAGGTGAATGGCTCATCTCTCCCCAGAGCCCCAGGATGAAAAATGACATAGCTTTCTTTCTCTTCTTGTTTCTTCTTGAGTGAGTGTCTATTTATATTGGCCCACCAGTGACGTAAGGATGACACATGAATTTACCTCAGGAATTGCACGGGGACTTGGAGCGTTTTGATTTGTGGGCCTCTCGGCAAAACGTATTTGTTTGTGACTGGCAAGAGAACTGGCCTGAAGATAGGTAGGTGTGAGCTTGACCACATGGTCACAAACTGGATCCTGCCTGGCCCTCCAGAAATAGGGGAGGGAGTGCTGGAGGGGGGAGGGAAACAGCGAGGAAGGGAGAAGGGAAGGAGGGAGGGACTGAAAGGCCTAAGGTCGTTTTCGGCTCTGCCATCCTGGGGTTCTTGGGGCTCAGTAGTGTTGAGCAGTGTTGGCTCTAAATCACATCCCTCAGCTCCCTCCTCCTCTCCCTGTCTCCCTCCCTCTGCCCCTGCTGTCTTCCTCTCCCCACTATTGCTACTGATTCTATACCAACCCCTGTGATCAGTGCTGTGGAAGGAAACACACATTTACGGGGTCAACCAAGTGGTGATGGTTTAATACCAGGCACCGCCAGCACCTCTAAAATGCCTGCTCCCTGCCAGGCCTTCTATTCATGAACTCTTCTGAGTCCAGCAGTAACTCCTGTGAGATTGCTTTTAGACAGGAAATACACTTACACATTTTACACAGAAGATAACAGAGGCCCAGCCAGGGCAGGTAGCTTGCGAAGGGCACACAGCTGGGCAGCCTGTGCTCTTACCCACCCGATTCCCAGACCGCGGGAGGGTCCCATCCAAAGGGGAGAGGGGCAGGGCTGTAATTTAATAAAGATACAAGCTAGAAAGTGTTTAGGGCCATAAGAGGTAAGCCCGGTACCAGAGGAGTCCTGGGTGGGCCTGAGGAGTCAGGGAAGAGGGGGCTTTGAACTAGGCCTGGGAGGACAGGCTGAGTTGACGGCAAGAGAAGAAGAGCTGGAGGTGGGGAGCTAGGGGAAGTAGGTGGCCAAGTGGGCGGCCACATCACACTGACCCGTTCATCCTCCAGCCACCCTGCTAGGCAGCCTCTGTTCCCCAAATTACAGATAAGGACTCTGAGGCTCAGAAAGGTTGGGTCTGTCTGGCTCCAGGGCCAAACTCTGCCTCCCAAATACAACACCCTGGGGGCTCAGCCATTGTGTTCTCAGGGACCCGGCCCCTGCCCTCCAGGGCTACCTCAGGACTCCTGCACACCCTGCTTCCTCCAGGCCCAGCTCTCCTCCTGACCCGGCCACCAGCGTCTGGTCTGTCCGTCCATCCTGCCCCACCGTGACTTGGCTGCCCAGCCGGGGAGTCTTAGCTGCCTGTCCTAGTCGGAAAAGCATTTTCAAAAAGCAGTGCCCTTGACCCGTGGCAGGGGACACTTTGCTCCTACTCAGTGGCTACGCTGTCTGCCCCAGGGTGAAGGGTGGCTGAGGTGGGGTGGGAGAGGCCAGGCAGCTTGGGGTGTGGGTGGGTGGGGGGCAGCCATAGATGAGAGTGGATCCCCGCCCCCCCCCCCCCCTCCCCTCCCCTCCCCCCCCCTCCCCTCCCCCCTGTGCTTGCTTGCCCCTCTTCCTCATCGACAGTGCCAGCTGTGTGACAGTGAAGTGTGTGTCTGTCCCTGTGGTGCTGATGCAGGCCAGGGATGCTGGGGCAGGTGACCGTAACCCTCCCAGTGGGCGTACGAGGGAGTGGACTCCCGGTGGGTTCAGTGCCTCCAGAATTCTGCCCTAATTGGTTTCAGGCCACGGTTTGTGATGGTGTTTCCTCCGCAGAGTGAAATGGAAAGAGCAGAAATGCCTCTTGAATCTTGATTAGAGTACCCTAAATTGAGATCCAGCGTAAAGCCAGAATGTTCTCTCAAAATCACCGTCTTTCCTCCCCACAAGTTATTTGCAGGGCAATGTTATTCACTCCTGCCTTCTCCACCTGCAGTTGAGCGAAGATAATTGAGAAGTCGTGCCTCCCCCACCCCATAATCCCATCCGCACCAGTAATAACAGCGCCGCTGTCTCCCTGTTATGAAATAGCAGCAACTTCTGCAGGCAGAAAATGCACCGTGCTTGCCAAGAAGGAGCGATAGTTAAAAGGAGCAGCTGGAGGCCAGGAGGAGGGAGAGGGGAGGCTCCGATGATATCTGTCCCTGCCGGGCCTCGCTCTCTCCTGCCTGTCTCCTTCCCCAAATCCTTCCTTACCACTAAGGCATCCACCCCCTGAGGGAAGCCCTGGCTGTGACCTCGGGCTGTAGCATCTGCCGTCTTCCTCAGCTAAAAGGCCCGTCAACCCCAAACCGGCTGCTTCCAGCACATTTCCTTCCCTGTGTTCAGCTGCTTGCTGTATGCGCAGCCCTGATTAAAAAAGTCTTTCTCCTACGCCACAAGCAATTGCTGGAAGAAGGAAGGATGTGTAGCTCCGGTTTCCTGCTAACTGTGCCTGGGATTGCTCCATGATTCTGAGTCGCACTTGAATAGATGGAGGACAGATGTGCGGTAGTGTCAGATGGTCAGAATAGCTGGATCGAGCCCTGTGTTTTAGTAGAAAGTCGGAGGAGGGAAATGAGACTAGACTGGTAGTGTAATGATCTGAAAAGCATTTTCCTTCTGTGCACAAAAAGTCATGGTGACCACACAGCAGCCGCCCAGTGGGCAGAAGTGCTGGCGGTCAGAGGTAAGAGCTTTCCGGTAATCCTCAACCCTGAATCAAACCATAAAGGTGAGCTGAACACCCCACGGCCCAGCCACCATGGCAGAAGTTAGTGGGGGGGGGGGCTCCTTTTTACCAGGTTTCCCTCACTTCTCTTTCCCCTTGCAGTCCTTGCAAGCAAGAAATTCGAAACCAGAGGTTGAAACGAGGCCCCTTGCTTCCCAGACTTCCCTGCTGTGCTTTGAGGACAGCTCCTGGAGCCAGGCCCAGGCCTGGTGGCCTCGGTGACAACGGTGAGATCAGAGGCAGAGGCAAGGGGAGAACCTCTGTCTGCAGCCTTGGGCCCGCGGGGAGTCCCTGACTCCTTCCCGAGGTGGCCTGAGAGGTGAAGTTAGAGCCTGGATCATAGAGGAAAGGAAACCAGCTTCTCTGTAAACCATGAACAAGCTCCAGCTTTCCGGGCAAGGTGGGTGGCTGGTGTTCTCACTCTCCAAACACAGACAAACCTGAGCTCCCACTGTCCCTCTTCCTGTGACTCTGGTGTTACAGTCACATCATCTTCTTGGACCATGGTGGTAATTCCAGGCCAGTTCTTCTTCACCCTGAGTCAGGCTGCCTCCTCACTCCAGCACTCCTGTCAAGGGGGCGATTTTTAAAATGTATTTACGAAATTAAATCAATTAATTAATTAATTAATTGATATTTTTAGGAGGTACCGGGTATTGAACCCAGGACCTTGTACCTGCAAAGCAGGCACTCAACCACTGAGCTATACCTGCTTTGCTATTTACATATCTATAAATTCATGTGTGTGTGTGGGGGGGGAAACCCTTTTCCAAGAAGGCTGTTGCTCTGTTGTCTTTTCACAGCCTTGTCCGACTCTGAGTTTGCTTCCTCATCCCCGACTAGGTAGGATATGTGGGCCAAGCAGTACCATCATTCATTCATTCATCCATCCGTTCATTCTTCATCTTACCATTCCAACAGATGTTGTGTTAAGAGGAGTAGGACACAGGTCTTGCCCTCCCAGAGTTCCTAGCCTAGCATGGGCATTCGGTCCCCTTAAGGAGAGCTTGGATGAAGGAAGCCCAGGAACTAAAGAGGTTTGGGGAGTAGAGAGTGTTCCTGACAGGGACAACTTATGCTGCTGCTTCAAGGATGTGTGGGAGCCAGCCCAGAGAGAAGCACGATGGGCTGGGGCATGGGGGAGGGAATTCCAGGCACCTCATCTAAGAGAATAAGGTCTGTAGAATCCTGGAAGGGCCTTGAAGATTTTCTAACTGCCCTGTTTTGTGAGAGACTTTGAGTCAGAAAGTTAATGAGCAGTCAGATAGGAACTATTGAAAACTGGAAGGCAAACACAAAAATAAAACTGAATCTTATCAAACTTTCCTTTAGAAAACAAATCCTGTGTGGGAGGAAAGCAGCCATCTTCCTAGAATGAAGGCTGAGCCCTATGGATATTCTAGATCAGTTCCTTGGGATTTTTTTCTCTTCTTTCCCTTTTCATTTCTTTTATTCCTCTCTCCCGTCTTCCTTTCCTCCTTCTCTCCCTCCCTCCCATCCTTCCTTTCTTTTCATATCTTTGAACTTTCTTACTTATGCTTTTTATTATTTATTCAACAATATTTTTTCAAGCAATCTCTCTCAGGTGCCTGGTACGTGGCAGGCATTTGCTGGGTGCTGAGTTACGTAAGGAGTGAGGTGGAGCTTCTCGGTCAACCCATTGGCTGGAGGGACTATTTTTATTTTTATTTTTTTAGGAGGTCCTGGGGATTGAACGCGTACATGTGAAGCAGGTGCTCAACCACTGAGCCTTACCTGCTCGGCAGGACTATTTTTATAATATTGCATCAGGACGGGTGAGACTGCGTGGAGAGTCCAGCATGCCTGGCCACCTCAGGGGACCGTCATACATATGGCAGTTGTGGCTCAGCATCCACTCTAGTTCGTGGGCTCCCAGGGGGAGCAGCCTGGGCCAGCGGGAGGAGCTCAGGCAATGGTCGTGCAGCAGGTGGGTGGGTGATTGGGCGGATCTAAGAGAGAGAGAGCAGGGCGGTTTTCATTTTCTGCCCGTCATCTTATGAGGAACGTGTCCAAATACCTCACATTTTGCCCTGGCTCTGAAATTCGCATCAGTTATCCTAATTGCCTTCAAATGATCAGAAGGGAGGGAGCCAAAGAAAAGCTCTTGACAAACCCCAGCTGTCTAGGGCGTGTTCTTCTGTCCGCACTGATGTTGTAAAACCAGCTATGTTTTGGAGATTTGAGCTGATAGAGTCATTCATCATTTTAAACTGATTTCCTCAGCTCTGTACAAGATGTTTAGCACGAGTCAAGCCCTTTTTGTGTTATAAATATTTGATTAGATCAGAGGGTGGGATTTCTCTCTCTCTCTCTCTCTTTTTTTTTTAGGAGGTACCAGGGATTAAACCCAGAACCTCATACATGGGAGGCAGGGGCTCAACCACAGAGCTACACCTGCTCCCCCATGGGATTTCTTTTATGGTAACTATGAACTTTTTTCATTATTATTATTATTATTATTATTATTAGAGAAATGGTGAGTTTACAAAACAATCATGCATACCTTATAGGATTCCCATACATCACCCACATTGTTGTGACACGTTTGTTACAAATGATGAAAAAACAGCATCATAATATTACTGCTATCCATAGTCCATAGCTTATACTTGGTGTATTTTTCTGTGACTGTGCTCTTTTGATAATAACTTTTTTTTTTTTTTTTAAAGATTTTATTTATTTATTCATTTATCCCCCCCTTGCTGCTTGTGCTCGCTGGGTCAGCCAACCACGCCATGCGGGCGGGCTTGCCTTCACCAGGAGGCCCCGGGAACCGAACCCGGGGCCTCCCATATGGTAAACGGGAGCCCTACTGATTGAGCCACAGCCACTTCCCATTGATAATAACTTTAATAAAAAAAAAGTTCAGCTCTTGAAAGCTTGCCAAATGCTTTCATATATATTGGCTAATCTGATTCTCCCAATAGCCCTTTGAGTTAGGTCATCATCTCTCAAGGAAACTGAGGCTCAGAGATGTTAAGTAATGTGCCCAAGGTCACACAGTTGGCCGTGGTAGAACAGAGCCTCAAGTGCTGGTTCAGCTTGACTCCCTGAATTTGGGTTTGCCCAACCAACAAGTCTTTACTGAGCCCTGGCGGCATCCGTTATGGAGGCAGAATGGCGTTTTGGAACCTGCATGGTGGGAAAAGCTCATGCATTGACAGTAACAGTCAGTGCTCAAGGGGTGGCATGGGGGCGATGGGATTAGGGAGGACTCCAGTAGGTAGCGAGGAGGGGTGGCAGGTGTGTGGGCAGGCGCCGTGGGCTGGCAGGTGGTCTGAGTGTGGCCAGAGGTAGAGCCTCGGATGCCTCTGAGTCCTGGCTCCCGCCAGTCTCCTTGACTTTCTCCTCCCCAGAGGAGTCATGCCCCGAGTTGCTTGCTGTTCACTTTTAGCTCAGTGGAGAGACACTTTATACTCCATCCCGGGGAGGGGGGCAGAGGGCCTGTCCAGTGGCGGAGAGAAGCCGGAAAGGGGAATTCAGATTCGCTTTTTCCTTTCTTCTTTGGATGAGTCTTCATTCCTTCAGGAAAGGAAAGGTGAGCCGTGAGGATGGGCTGAAACCTGCACTTGGCAGCCTGCCTGGAGGGACAGCTCAGTTCTGAGAGGCTTATCTGCAGATACGAGATCCCATGTCTTCTGCTTCTGGAGGGCAGGCCTGGACGGCTGTGAAAAAGGTTTCCCTGGCCCAGACTCCGAAAGTGGAAACTGCTGTCACATGTGGGCGGCTGCTGGAAACGCCGAATGAGATGGGTTTGAATGGCAGCTTTAGCACAGCCCTGGCTGGTCTTAGAAAGGCTGAGGTCAGAAGGTTCCTGAGCAGAGAAGGGCCTCAGAGGACACGGTGCCTGTGGAATCTCAGGCCCAGAGAGGGGCAGTGGTTCTCCCAGGGTCACACAGCCCCCAAGTGCCAAGGAAAGTATTTCTGACTCCTGAGAGCTGTGCAGTGATGAAGTTATCAACAAATCCTCCAACAGGAGTGGGTGGGGGTTTACCCTCCAGCACCCCCAGTTCTGCTGCTTGCATGACTCGGCACTTTATTGGCTGTTTGTAGGAGCTTTAAAATGGGCCTTTCGGGATGTGTCTAATATACATTCGCACTGATAACTTTTACATGTGGTATTCAAGCTCTATAAGAGGTAATAGAGCATAGCTGTGTTTCTCAAAAGGTCTGACCCGCAGCCCCTCCTTCCATCAGAAACACACGGGGAGCTAGCAAAAATGGCAGATTCCTGGGTCCACTCAGACCTACTGAATCAGAATGTCCAGGGTGGGCCGGGAATCTGCATTACTAAACAGACCCCACAGATGATGATTCTTAGGTTGGCCAATATACCTCTGGCACGGTGGCTAATACCAAAGGCTTTGGAACCAGAAGCCGAGTTCAGACCGTGAGGCTGCCACTCATGGGCTGTGTCACCTTGGGTGAGTCCCTTGCCATCTCTGAGCCTCCCTTTTCTTGTCTGCGAAGTGGAGATGTTGCTGCCTTACCTCCTACAGGCTGTGACATCACCTAAGGTTGAGCCCTGGGGGCAGAGCCTGACTCACGCGTGTGCTCAGTAAAGGGCAGCAGTGATTGAGCTTGTTAAGGGAGGAAGCTGGGTGCTGTGTGATTCAGGGCCCTGGGGAGGAGGCGGCACCCAGGCTGGGGGACCTCAGCCCTTGGAAGGGCTCCTGGCCTCCTGCGGGAGGAAATGGGCCTTTGGGAGTGGGGAAGAGACTGTGTTCTGGAGAAGAGCTTATAGTGACACTGGGAGATGGTGTTGTCCTTGCCTTCATCCCCAGTGCACCAGCTCCCTACAGAGCCCCGGGCAGGTTGTCCTGCTTGGGCTTGCAGGGGCTGGACCTGGAGCCCACCTCTTGCCCTTCAGCCCAGAGCCTGAGTGCAGGGATGAGGGGGTCATCCCTCTACCTCCTGGGTGAGGGCTGCAGCTCCCTGGGAGGGGAGGGACCAGAGCCTGGGCCAGTGCCCTGGAACGCAATGTCCATAGGGCGGGGCCCTGAGGTTGAGCCTGTCTCCCTGAGCCTGCTGTTGGAAGGAAACGCCTGTTCTCCCCTTTGGTTTTCCTGGAACTTTCCTCGCCCTCCCTCGACTTCCTCCTTGCCTAGCTTAGTGTCCTCACCCCTCCTTCCCCGAGGAGGAACTGGGGATATGGATCAACCCCTCCTGCCTGCAGCCTCTCCCACAGGCGCCTCAAGTGGCAGGTTTAAACAAGAGGCTGTTTGAGGAAGGAAGAGGACCTTTCCCTCTCCCTCGAAATTTCCAAGTGTGTGACTTTTTGGAGCTGGATGGTGGGGGCACACACACACAGGCTCATCTCCCGAGCCACGTGTGCCTGTGTCTGTGGTGAAGTCACACCAGGTGCCACCAGGTGTGTACGAGTCCTGATTCTTCTCTGGCCACCAATCTGAAAGTGACACGACAGGGATTTGGGCAAAGCCCAGGGCAGGATACCGAGCAGGCCCAGCCTCGCTTTCGGGGGACTTGGTCATCTTCCTCATTTACGGAGGAGGAAATTGAGGTCTTTGGAAGTAGAACTCAGGTCCCCTGACCCTCACCTGGCTCTTTTGGGCTTCTGGCACTTGGATTCTATTCTAGGAGAGAATAGGACCCAGAGGATCTGTCTGCTGTTTGTGTGGGCAGCTCTGAGTCTGTATGGGAGAGGGGGTGGGGGTGGACAGTGGCCTGGGGTGGGGACAGGCAGGTCTTCCCCAGGGATGGCTCTTTCTGAGGTTGCTTCCCTTTCCAGCTGGTGTTGGGATCTACCCCAGCCAACCCCAGACTCTTTACCTCCTTCCCCCTTAGCCGCTTTGCAGTTCACCTCCGTTCTCATCATGTCTCTCAACACCTTTGGGTCTTCGCTTCACAAATGAGACTCAGAGAGGAGCTGTGAGTGGTTGGTCTGGACCAGATCTGGGGCTTTGGGATTCTGAATTTGGTCCCCGTCGCCATTGTTCTGTGAAAGTGCGCACTGGAGGTTGCTGAAGCTGCACCTCCTGCTGAGCCAGACTCGGAATGGACACTAGGGGTGGGTGCCTTGTGTGACAGATCCTATAAATAGCAGAATTTCTTAATTCCCTGAAAATAAAGATCTGGTTTTCCAAGACTTGGTGCTCTTCCCAGACACAGGCGTTTGGCATCAGGAGAAGCACCTGTACCCCAGCTCGTGCATCTGGCCTTTGGGATCTGACTTTTCTCACCTCCCAGCCCCATCTTGGTCCCTGCCTTGTACCTCTCAGCAGCTCGTGCATCACCTCTGGGAAGCCTCCCGGATGCTCCCCTCGCCCTGTCCCTGGGCTTCCCTGTACCGCATGTGCTGCCTCACTTTCCACACCTGTCGTCTCCACTACATGTGAGCTCCTCCTCGATGCAGACGCCTCCGCCTCCGTCCCTGAGCCTCCAGCGACAAGCAGAGAGAGGACGTTTGCGCTCGGGAAGGCATGTGATTGCCTGCTGGGGCTGGGAGGAATTATCCCTGTCAGGTTTTAGGGAGGCTGCACTGGCCCAGGAGCCTCATCTGCAGAAGGGACCCCCGGTCCCTCTGTACGTGAGGATGAGCATGTCCAGCTGGGCAAGGGGGGTGCCTTTGAATGACCGAGCAACTCTGGTCCTTCCTCTGCCCAGTGGCCGTGAGAGGGGGTGTGAGGGTGACCTTGCTGAGGATGGGGCAGGGGAGTGCGGGAAGCTCTGGCCTTGGGAAGTTCCAAGGAGATTTTTCTGACTGGGTACACTTTCCAATTGTTCTTCTAGTTTATTGTCATCTTCTTTGGACTTGAGAATCATTTTGTCTCCAGATATGCTGATACTTAGAGTTAGATATTTACTCTCTGGGTGGTGGACAGCTAGAATTGTTTTGAGGAGGGATTCTGTTGGCATCTTTTAAACTAAATTTTTAATAACATCCCTCAATTTTTAATAATATTCATAATCTTCAGGAAGAACCAGTGAAGCAAAAACAAAACAAAACAAAAGACAACCACCATGATCCCACAAGTTGGTTTAAATATATACTTTAGGCTTCCGAAGCAAACATTTGCCACAGGAGACCCTGTCCCATGCCACAGCCCCTGACTAAAGCTCCCACGGAAAACTTTGGAACGTTGTCAAAGTGAACCGGGGGGCTGGAGCGAGGTGGGGGGTAGGGGGCTTCCTCACCCTGGACCCCCTTGCTCTGAGGGCTTTTTATTACTTCGGTGGCCGTTACCCAGCCGACCCTGGACCCATTTGCCTGAGTGTATCTGTGCTTACCAGACTGAGCCCCCCGAGGGCAGGGGGGTTTCCCCGCCCCTCTCTGTCTCCTGCACTGGCCCTGCTTTTAATAAACAATCAATCAAGCTTTGATGAACGGGTATCACCACCTGAGGGGAGCCTTCCTGTCTCCCCCTGACACTGTAACTTGCTCTTTTGTTAAGCATTTTCTCTAAGAGTATTGTCAATATTTATTCGCAGCTCTTGGCTTCTCCTTCCTGAGCCCATGGGTCCCGGGAAAGGGGGTGGGGGGTGGGGGTCCCTAAACCTTGGGTGCCCTCGGGAGCCTCCCGCAAGGCAGCAGGCCCCGGGCTCAAGGTCGGGAGATGCTCTCAGGGTTGACCGAGTGTGTTCACTGAGCTTCCTCTGCAGCCTGCTCCAGCAGTTCCTAAATGACATTCCAGGAATTGAATTACCAATGTTTTAGTACTTGCAGAATCCAGGAATAGATTATTTGATTATATCTGTTGGAAGTCATTGCCACAACCGGCTTCGTTTTCTTAGCCAACATCTAAACGGAGTGGGGAGAGCCAACAAGGGAATTCTGTAATTACTTGATTATCCCAAAAGCACGCCTCCCAAGCTGTCGGCAGCCAGAGCCTTTTCCCTGGTTCGGGGGAAAGCCCCAGGTATTTGGTGCCGCTTCCAGCCCGGGCCCACCCATCACCGCTTCCTGTCCAAGGTGGGCCCAGGCCACAGGTCACATCCCTGCGAGCCTGTTCAGATCCAAAAAGGCTATTTGGGGCGGCTGCTGCTCCCTCCCTCTTAGCCAGGCTTGGGAATAGTTCTGCCCTTGGCCTGCCTTCTTTCCCCTCCCCTTGGCTCAGCGGCCTTTGCAGCTAGTTGCTCTCTTCCTCTACCCCTTTGGGAAATTCTCTCTGGGATGTCCCCAGCCTTGAGATAGCTGCAGAATCGCCATGCCCTGTATAGAGGCCTCAGGTGCTCTCCTTAGCCCTGGAAAGCGGCGTCCTCTCTGCCTTCCAAGTCATGGCAGGCGTGGGGCTGTGAGGCTGGGGTCCGGGTGGGCTGTTTGCATTCTGTGTGGAGCAGAGCTGGGGGGCTCTGGCCTGCGTGTGGATGCAGAGCAGGTGCTGCCTCGGGGTCCCAGGCTGCCAGATGAGCTGGACCCTTGGAAGTTGTGGCTTCCCCTTCTGGCAATGAGAGGAAGTGGGTTCAAACTCGGCTGTGTCTCCTGCCCCTGAAAGAAGAGAGTTTTCCTCACTAACTTAAAGAGGGAAGTGGAGAGAGGTCTCTCACCCCAGAAAGACAGCTTTCAGCCACCTCCTAGGATGCTTGCCTGCCTCAGCACCCGTCACCCTCGTTGTCAGTGGGAGGGACAACTGGGCCCTCTTGCTCTGGGGTACCCTTAGGTGGAGCCTGGGCCCCCCGAGACCCAGGGCTGCGAAAAGGAGGCATAGTGCCAGACACAGACCTGTGTGAGTAGGACGACGCTCACGAGCTAAGAAATGCGAATCTTTATCATTTGGTTCCATTAGATGATCAATAAGTGCCAGCAGGGAGTTCATGAGGAAAAAGGTACCGACCCTGCCTTCCAGGGGTTCACCCTGTGGAAGGAGCCGCACAGGCAGGGTGTGCTCTGCTAAGGCTCCAAGGGTGGCCCAGGATGTTGTGGGAGAACCCCCAAGGGAAATCCCTGAGGCCTTCTTGGAGGAGGTGGCATTTCATTGGGGAGGTCAGTTGGAAACTGTCACCAATTCCTTACTAATCAAATACTATAGGCTATGCTGTGTTTTTCCACTGGGGAAAGTGGAAAGTGAGTTAAAAGGAGGCATGAATCCAACCAGATCAGAATTTGTTAGACTGTAAGAAGTTCAACTTATTATAATTCTTAAAAAGGAAAAGCCTCTGGCCTCATTAGGCCACCCCCAGTGTGTCCTTGAAATCTTTTCACTCCTTGAAATGTTCTTCTTAACATTTCAGAAAAAAACCAACTTTCTCCTTCTATATATAGTCCTTATCTCAGCTTGCAGGCGCCTACCTGGTCCACTTATCTTCAAGAAACATCCTGGGTTAGGCCCCAGGGGGGGTGGAGACTTGAAATCTTGTCCTTGGCATTCTCTTCAAGTGGAGCCTAAATTTTATCTTTTGTAGAACCCCATTGGAGATATCTAAATAAATCCAGAAACCCCCTCTCCCGAGCACTAAATTTCTCCTTCCCCTCCGTGTTGTGACTGCCTCGCTCTTCAAACAAGCACCTGTAGCGGAGCGGGTGTCACTCAGTGGTTGAGCGCCTTCTTCCCATGTACAAGGTCTGGGGTTCGATTCCCAGTACCTCCTAAAAGAAAGGAAAAAAAGTGAAAAGGAACAGGGGAAATCATTATCTATGGGGAGTATCTTTTAAAAAATAAAAAAATTTAAAACATTAAAAAAAAAAAAATATCTGTGGGGAGTGGGGTGGCTCAGTGGTTGAGTGCCTGCTTCCCATGTACGAGGTCCCAGGTTCAATCCTCAGTGCCTCCTAAACACACACACACACACCCCTCTAGTTTTCCAGCAGGATTCCAATCACGCGTGGACCTTGGGGGTGAGGGTTTCCACCCTCTGACCTCCTATGTGAATTTGGACAAATCTCTGTCCCTATCTGTACAAACCCTAAACTGGAATTAGAACTTTATCTGAGGACTAATGGTTAGATGCTGGCAGGGGCAAGGCTGCCCTGGGGTGCGTGCCAAGGCGGCCACTAGCGCAGGCCTTTTGCAGCGTACAGGAGGCTCCGGGTACATCAGAGCTCCTCCTCCGCTGCCAGAAATCCGCAGGATCCACTCCTCTGCCGTATGACCCCCTGCGCCAGGGAGTCTCCAGGGACTTGCAGGCAGTGGTGGTGTCGTGGGAGGACTTGGGTTCTAATTCCGACTTTGCCACCAGCTTTTGGCTGGCCTGCATCCCCCAGGGCCTCGGTTTCCTCATTTGTACGAGGCAGGGGTCCACCTGAGGTCACCACAGCATTCGGGCATGTTATGGGCTGTCCCACTTGGCTGTGTGGCTGCAAAGCTCGGCGGTAAATGGGGTGGCTGGGGAGGCCAATGCACAGAGGACGGGTGTTCCCGGGACCCAGGGGTAGTAGAGGCCAGACCACAGGAACAGGTGGAGTGGTTTTCGGGAACAGCGGTGCGGTCTTGTGGCCCTGCTGCTTGCCAGGTAGGGTTTGTGCGTCAGGCTGGCTCTGTGGGGTTGGAAGGGAGAAGCCACGTCTGAATATACACTGGGGCCTTGGAAGTGTCCTCGCTTCTGAAGCCAAGCAGATGGGCCCAGGTTACGGCCACATCTGCCCCTGACTTTGACCCATTTTACGCTTTTCCTGGTAAACGGTTCCCCTCATTCTTTCTGTTTCTCTGTGTCCTCCGAATGCAGAGCGGGTGCTGGGCTTTAGGGTCCCGGGGAGCTCACTGGGCTCTGGGCAGTGAGTGAGAGCAAGGCAAGGGGGTGGTCTCCGGGCTGGAGAGGGCCCCCACATCCAATGCATCAGCCCCCCTGCCACCCTCAGCACCAGTGTGATAATGTCCTGTACTGCTGAGAGTTTGGGCGGAGAGAGGGGTCAGGAGGGAGAGTGGACAGCTTGGAGACACCGGTCCTTTCACCCCACGGCCAGTGGACTCTGTGGCCTTGGCCTTCTGGGACAGCTTCCTCTGGGCCGTTTCGCTTCTCCCGTGTTTCACTCTAAGGCTTTTCTGTTCACCTCCTAGAGAGAGCAGGCTGGGTAGGCGTGTGGGCCCTGCCGTGGCCCTGCCCGGGAAGTTCCCACACGGCACTGATGGGCACTGATGGGCGAATTCTCACCTCTACAGTGACAGCGTCCCCAGGAAGACAGTGGAGAAGGACCATGGGGACTGGGTGGGCCTGATTTTCCGTGTGATGGTCCTTTGCTCCTTCTCTGGCTCCGTTTCAGGTTTTACTTCTCTTATGGCTTGGGAAGTCATTGTGTGAGTAACAAGGAGACTTCGGTCACCAGGTCTAGCTGCCTCTTCGGGTCAGTGGCTTGGGAATTTGGTCTTTCAGCATGCTTGCTGTTTCTCTAATTCTTAGAAGGCTGTTTGCACCCTGCATTTTCTCAAGGATGGAAAATATCTTATCATGGGCTGTGATTTAAAAATATTTCTGGGGAATACCAACTCTACTAAATCACCGTATCCTGTTAATTTTTATCTCTGAAATCTTCTTGAATGTGTTGGCTTTTGTAATGGGATTTTTTTTTTTTTTAAGAAGGTACCAGGGGTTGAACCCAGGACCTCATACATGCAAAGCAGGTACTCAGCCACTGAGCTACACCCGCTCTCCTGCCCCAATTGTTTTTGAAGATAAAGGAATATACTGTGACGGTGGCTTTTGTCTTATGTAAAAGTGTCAGGGCTGTGTTGCTTAAAAGTTGGGTGTCCAGTGAGTATAGGCTAGTCTAGACTTCTTTCACCAGCTTCAGCTCTGGTTTTAGCTTTGTTTTATCTCTGTTTCTGATCCTTCTTCTGCTGGGACTAAAGATGGGAAAATCACTATATTTCGCTGGCCTGAGCCACAGAAAGGAAGCCAAGTGGTGCTTTGGGTTGTGGCGGGTGAGGTTAGGGGACGACATCTTGGGGAGAGGCGCTTCCTCAGGGTGCGATTTCGTTTTTCAAGAGCATGTCGAGCATCCTACCTGCACCTTCAATCAGTTATGAAGCACCTACTGTGCTCCAGACGCTATGTCCAGTGTGGTGGATGCCAGGCCAGGTAAGACTTGGTCCCTACCCTGGGGAAGCTCACAGCTGACCAGAGGAGGCAGACAAATGAGCATAGAATTAGGACCCAGTGGGGCAGGTGCTGTCGCCGAGACAGTGGGGCCCCCATACTCCACCCACAGTCCCAGCCACCCTTAGAGAGCTCTTCCCGCCCCCACCCTCACTGCATCACACCTTGTGCTGTTTGTGGAATGTTCCCTGTCCCCCAGGGAGAACGGGGGACATGTCAGGTGTAAGAGGAGCAGGCTGTCACAGCTCCCTGGCCTGGAAACCGTGTCTGAGTCTGGAGAGGGCAGTCAGCTTCTGAGTCCTTCCCCTCACAGCCTCTGGGGGACCCCCCACCTCCCATCCCTTCAGTGCCCTCCCTGAGGTCCCCGAGAGAGGGAGGCACCTACACATGGCCGGACGTTCAGCAGGGGCTGAGGACAGCAGGCCTGAGAGGTGCAAAGGCTGGGGAGTGTCCAGGAGCTTCCTGGAGGCAGTGGGCTTACTGAGCTGGTGCTCCCAGGCCAGAGAATGGCATGTGGGCAGGCACTCGGGGGGCCAGGCCTGCAGGGAGGAGGCAGGACTCCTGGCCTAGACCAAAGAACAGGCAGCCTTGGGGAGCACCAGGGTGGACGAGGAAGCCAAGACCTGGAGCGGAGGGGGCTGCCCAGGAAGGTACCCTGTTCACCATCCCATGCTGCTTCTCAATGAATAAGACATGAGTCGGGTAGAGGGATGTTGAATTATCATCATTATCAGCTTGACTTGATGATAGAAAAATTAAAATTTAATGCGATCTACAGTGACGAGTGACCAAGATGTTCCTAGAAACAGGAGATTGGGTGCCGGCACAGATCTCAGTATAGATGATATCATTCACAAAATCCCCTGGAGTTGCCTTTTTTCTTCTTCTTTATGTTGCAGAGTTCTAAACCAAGGACGAAAGGTTCCTTTCTTCCCAGGGTGGAGGGGGGGTACGTTTCCATCTTTGTCATCCCATGTTCTGGACTCAGGGACAGTCACGCAGCCACAGCAAGACTCAGCCAATGTACAGTCTTTGTGTCTGTGTGGAGAGACAGGCTTGTCCTGCTGGGGACCAGAGCTGGACACCCCAGGACCCTGGGGTCCTCTCCATGTTCACACCACCAAACCAGCCTTGATAAGCCAGGCCCCCTGCCTCACTCCCCCTCCCCGCCAAGAGTTCTAACACAGAGGGAGGCCCGGCACCCAGGCTTGGGACACTGCGTTTTGTCCACAAGGACCTTGTCGAGGGCAAATCTTTGGCCTGGAGAACGTTCAGGAACTTGTATCCTTTCCCCATTCACACACCTGGACTTTGTCAAGTTTAGTCTCAAGGTCTATTTTTCCCCTTAAACCTCTAGGAAAACCAGCCTGACAAGTCCCCAAGTCCCTGCATCTCGTGACTGGCCATCCCGTGAACTCAGGATGACCTGGGGTTGGAGCTAGCCAGCCCCGGTTCCCCCTGGGAGGTGGCTCCAACTTCTGGTTGCCCTACCGGTCTCCACAGGCTGCATGGCTCCTTCCTTCCTTCAGCTTGTCCTAGATCTCCCCACCCCACCCCCCTTTGGTGCTGCTGGGCCACGTGCTTGATGTCAGTGGGGCAGAACGCCAGAGCCCGGAGGGAAAAGGGACTGCATCAAACAATTTAATTATAAGAGTTATGTAACAGTATCTTAGAAAGTTTGCAAAATATGGGGCAAAAATCACGGATAATCTCCTCCTAACACAGTCACTCTCACCTTTGTATATCCTCTCAGTGTCTGTTTTGTTTGTTTACATTTTAGTATTGATGCATGCAATAGGGGCTTTTTTTTTTTTTTTTAAGATTTTATTTTTTTATTTTTTTTTCCCCCCCCCCCCCCCTTGCTGCTTGCTCTCGCCGGGTCAGCTAAGCACGCCGTGTGGGCGGGCCGCCCTCACCAGGAGGCCCCGGGAACCGAACCTGGGGGCCTCCCATATGGTAAACGGGAGCCCTACTGATTGAGCCACAGCCGCTTCCCGCAATAGGGGCTTGAATGTTGATTCTCAACTTCTCGCTGCAGTCTTTAAGGAGTGGAGGGAGGAGCTATTTCTCTAAAAAAATGTATGGTGAGCAAGGCATGCAGAGAGATTTAGAACCCCATCCTGCCCTCGGGGAGCTGACCGTTGAGATGGGAGGCAGAAATTGGACCGGTTGAGCAAGGCTTTCTTGGCTGCCTCTCTGGAGCACTCTGTTCTGGATGCTGGACAAGATGTGGACTTGTTCAAGACCCTGCCCTCCAGGAACTTGCAAGGGAGACAGACACCTATGTATTTAATTTGACTGTAAAGAGCAAACCTTGTGACCACTGTTAAAACTGGGTAGGTGATGAAGGACAACCACCATGCCAAGGAACTGAGAGAGCCTGTAACTGCAAGCCCATCGGCCATATGGGACTCAAGCCCCCTCTCAATTAGAGGTGGAGTGGGTATCACCATCCCAGAATCCTCAGGATTGGGGAATGTACTGTGGACTAGAGTGGACTTACTGTTTTTTTTGTTTTGTTTTGTTTGTTTTTTTTTACTGGGAGGTCCCGGGGATCGAACCCAGGTCCCTCCATATGGGAGACGGACGCCCAACCATTTGAGCCACATCCATCCCCAGTGGACTTACTGTTATTCTACTATAGACTTAGTGTAATTTTAGCAGTGGAAGAACTTATATCATCAATGTGGACGCAGTGGCCACTGGAGGTTCTGAGGTCAGGGAGAGGGAAAGCAGGTGTAATATGGGGGCATTTTCAGGACTTGAGAATTGTCTTGAATGACATTGCAACGACAGATACGGCCATTATATATCTTGCCATAACCTACAAAATTGTGTGGGAGAGAGTATAAACTACAGTGTAAACTATAATCCATGCTTAGTGGCAATGCTGCAAAATGTGTTCATCAATTGCAATGAATATGCACACACACACACAAAAAAAAACTGGGTAGGAGCAACACCTTGGGTTGGGAAAGGGGTTGGGTGGAAAGGGATAGATGGCTTTTAACTGTAGGGTTCTGAGAAGGCTTCTTGGAAAGGGCCTGGGAATTGAGCCAGGTATAGGTAGGGAAGGATTTATAAGCAGAGAAAGGGAAAGTGGGTAGACATTTCAGCCCGATCACTTCCTTCCTGGCCGGATCACAATGTATAATTACCTTGTTTATTAGTCAATGTTTATCTCCTCCACTGGAATAGAAACTCTTAGGGAGCAGGGGCTTTGTTAACCAAATAGCACTGTGCTACCTGCACCCAAGAAGCTTCTGGTACAAAGTAGGTGCTTTAAAACATTTAATAGATGGAAGGGAGGGGCAGGGTGGCTGTGTCATTGTAGGGGTTGCATGGGCTGGCTACAGAAGGGCTGTCTTTGAACCTAGAGGGAAATCTGGGTCTCTTCCGTTGTCATCTCTTTAGGGAAGAGAAATGAGAAATTCCTACTAGGATAGGGGTTCTTAACCAAGGGTCCATGGAAGCCCAAAGGGTCCGTGGAAAGATTTCGGGGTCAGGGGTCTGTGAGCTTGAATTGAAAAAAATCAACTTATTCTCTTTATTTTCTCTGACCTTTAACTGAAATCTAGCATTTCCTTCACTTATGAATGGATGCAATAAATTACAGTGGTATTCATTTCATATCACATTACAGTTGTTGCCTATCTCAAAAAATCACTTATGCTCATCCATACTTTGAAATTATGGTAATTGTTAGACCCGATGCTAATTGAGTGTCATAAAACTATCTGCTGCTACATTTTGAGGAGTCCGTGGTTTTCACCTGACTGGCAAAGGAGTCAGTGGAACAAAAAAGGTTAAGAACCCCTGTACGAGAAGAAGAAGGGGCAGGGGTGGAGAAAAATTCCTCTCCCTAATTCCAGCGCTAGAAGTAACACTTTGGTCTATGTTGTACCAAAGGATTCTTTCTGCATAGATCCATATTCTGATGGGTATAATTTTATAAATGAGATCCCTCTGCTGTTTTTTTTTTTTTTTTCTTTTCTTTGATTAAAAAAATTGTATTCAAATATTCATACATGAACATACTTAAACAATAAGTGTATAGTAAAAGCTGGGAACATAGAAAACTAACATGCATACCATCACACAGGGCTCCCACAGGTCACCTCACCACCAACACCCTGCATTGTTGTGAAACATTTGTTATAAATTATGAAAGAGCATCTCAAAGTATTACTACTAGCTATAGTTCACAGCTTACATCTGGTGTATTTTTACCCCCATACCACCCTATTATTATTTTTATTTGTTCATAAACCATACAGTTTATCTAAAGTGTACAATCAGTTGACATTTGGTATAATCACAGAGTTGTGCATTCATCACCTTGGTCAATATTAGAGCATTTTCATTATTTTTTTTCGCTTATTGTTATTTCCTGCCTGGGACACAGTCTTGCATGGGCCTGGGCCTGGGGGTCTCAGGAGCTTTGCTGGGGGCTGGTTGTGTTGTGGCAGTGTCTGTGTTATTGGTGCCGTTCCGGTGAAGAAGGAGATCCAAACACAAACTGGGAAGAAGGAATGTGTGCAGTCGCCACTCTTGTTTCATATTGCTGAGGACACTCCAGGCAAAGCCATGAGACAGGAATCGGAAGTAAGAACACACTTTACAACAGCGACCTCATTTTTCGTAGCACAGCTTGTGGCGATGAGCATGAACTTTGGAGTCAGAATTGTCCTGGGTCTCAGCCCCAGGTCTTCCCCTTAGTGGCTGTGTGACCTTGGACGAGTAACATAATTCCCAGGCTTTGCTTTCCCCATGTGTCTGACAGGGACAAATCCTTCCTGCCTGGGTTAAAGGAGTAAATGGAATCAGATAAAACCCCTAAGACAGAGTCTTACACAGAGTGGGCTCTCAACCAGTGCTGGCTCCCTTTCTTTTGTATCTAGGTAAAATTGAAGGAAATAATTGCAAAAAACTATTGGCATTAATAAAATAGTTCAGGAAAGTAGTTGGAGAGCAGATAAATATTCACTTTTATCTGTGATAGAAATGTTGTGTTGGTGGTTATGCAACTGTATGCATTTGTCAGAATTCATTGAACTGTATACCAAAAAAAGGATAAATTTTCTTGTAGGTAAATTATACCTTAAGGAACTTGACTTTACAAAAAAAAAAAAAAAGTCTATTCTTCATGCCAACAGGACATATGAAAACAGTCAGGTCTAAATTTAAGAGAAATGTGCCTGGCCTATATGAGGGGGAAAATGACATTAAAATACTTAGTGTGGAGGTTTTTTCCTTATTATAAAAATTATACATGTTAATTCATTCAAGAGTTATTTATTGTCTACTATTTGTCAGACCCTAGGAATACACCTGAAAAAAAATGCCCCAAACCCAAGCCCTCATTGAGCTTGTATTTTATAGGGGGAGATGAATAATAAACATCATAAATGAGTAAATGAAATAGTGATATAAATTATGTCATGGGAAGGGATAGAACAGGACAATGGGGAGTCAGAGGGCCTTGCAGTTTTAGGTAAGTTCATTATGGCAGACCTCACTAAGAAGGTGACATTTTAGCAAAGACTTAAAGGAGGCATGCATGTGACTGTGCGGACCCCTGCCTGGGCAGAGGGGCAGGTCTACTAGGTGGGAGCAGCAAGGGGAGCAATTTTAGATAAACATAAAATGTGTTTTTTACTTTGTTTTTTTGTTTGTTTGTTTGTTTGTAGTAGGTACCGGGGATTGAACCTAGGACCTTGTAGATGGGAAGCAGGCGCTCAACCACTGAGCTACATCTGCTTCCCCATGAGAGTTGGTTTTGTCATTTGTTTGTTTTTTGTTTTTAGGAAGTACCGGGGATTGAATCCAGGACCCCATACATGGGAAGCAGGCGCTCAACCACTGAGCTACACCCACTCCCCATAAAACATGTCATTTTAACCATTTTTAAGTGTGCAGTTCAGCGGCATTAATTGCATTCACAGTGTGGCACTGCCATCACCGCCATCCCTGTCCAAAACATTTTTATCACCCAACACAGAAAATCTGTACTGTTCAGCAATAGTTCCCCATCCCTTCTGATTCCCCCCACCCCCAGCTCCTGGTTATCTCTAGTCTACTTTATGTCTTTATGAATTTGCTTATCTAGATATTTCATAAAAGTGGAGTCATGCACTATTTGACCTCTTGTGTCTGGCTTATTTCTCTTAATGTGGCCTTATTTTGACGGTTTTCTAAGGATTTCATTCCTGGGTGTGTACTTTATTTAGCTGACACTTGCTCTGAAGTGTTGAAGGTGAATCCTTCCATAAACACCACGGAGAGGTGTGAGGAACCCCAGGGACTGGAGGCTGTGCCGGTTGTTCCATGAGGGATGGAGTGTGGATGAGGAGAGCCACAGCAAAGACTCAATTACTTGTGTTTCTAGACTTTTTGGACATTCTGTATTTAATGAAAATTTTTTCTGATTAATTATTGGACCCATTATTTTAAATTTAGAAGTGTCCTTCACCTGAAAAGGTGCCTAGGGGTTACAGAAAAAAAGATATATTTGACATATCATTGGATGATGTAACTGTACATAAATAAGTTTGTTTCCCAACTTTTTGTGGATCCCCGGTTCAGTTGCCTGGCCTCGCCCGCTGCCACCACTCTTACCGGAATGCCTCTCGCCTGTCAGGCCTCTCGTCCCATCTTGGGCCTGCTTCTCTCTCCTATCCTTGATGGCTGTTCAACCACATGGAATGCTCTTCCACTCTGCTTGGAGAGCTCCTAGACAACCTCTAAGGCCCAACGTAATTCCTCCTCTCCTGGAAGCTTCCTCCTTCCCCTTTGCGCCCATCGTACTTTATACCTACCTGTACCCAAGTCCTTATGGTGCCCCTGGGAGATTATAGCCCCTGAGGGCAGGGACCTGGGCAGTGCCTGGTTTCCTCCCACTCAACAGATAATAACCAAGCAACCCCCAGGTTTCACGTATTTGGGTTTGGTATCAAGACACAAACATGATGATTAGGATGTGTTCTGTTCTGCAAAACTGTCTACTCGGGGGAAAGTAGAGGCGTAAACATGGAGGAAGCAAGAAAGGCATCCCCAGAGGAGAGGGCCTTGGAGCCCTGAGGAAGGAAAGGAGGGCTGGACGGGGGAGGGGAAGACTCAGGGCCAGGGAGGGGCTCTTAGCTTCTGGCCAAGTGCATGAACTGGGCGGGGTGGTCATTTCCAGCGCTGTGTCTTTGCTTAGCCTGATGGTGGAGGACAGAATGGCTCAGCCCCTTTTAGGGTAAGTTGTGGGGATTCTGGGCTCTCGATGGCTGTGACATAGCAGGCCCTAGCGGATGGATTCCTCTGTCTGAATTCTCTTACATTTTCAAATGTCAAGTTTCTGCAGCCACCTTGCCCAAGGCAAAATGGAGAAAGAGATTCATGTTTGTTTGTTTGTTTTCAGGCTGCTTTGAAGGGAAATGTGGGACTCATTTGGGTGAACAGTTAATATTTGCAAGGCATATGGGAGCCAGAGAGATTTGGTTGCAACTGTCAGTCTTACCTGCGTACACTTTTCTTTCCTTTGGTTTTCTAAACGATTTATTGGGGAGCGGATATAGCTCAGTGGTTGAGCACCTGCTTCCCATGTACGATACAAGGTCCTGGGTTCAACCCCTGGTAACTCCTGAAAAAAATTTACTCAAGTCTGTCATTCATACATGAGCATACATAAACAATAAGTGTATAGTAAAAGTTGTGAACATACAAAACAAACATGCATAACATCATACAGGGCTCCTGCACTTCTTAAATAGTTGTTTAAAAAATTCGGGGGTAGAGTTGGTTATATATATTAAAGGCTCATTGTAGAAAATGTGAAAAGTCAGAAAAGAAAAGAGCAAATGTAATCTGTAATCCTGGAACTCAGGGATTATCACAGCTAATATCTGGGTCTTTTTCTACCCAGTATTTACTTACTCTTAGGTGAAGAGGCATAATGCATGTTGAACTTGACTTTATACTACAGATGCATTTCAGGTCCCACTCTTTCCATTCTATTCTCCTGGGTTATGAGAAATGATTTATAAACCTAGCTTTTGTTTTGTGTTTTCTTTTAGAAGGTACCAGGGATTTTTTTTTTTTTTTTTTTTTTTTAAGATTTTATTTATTTATTCATTTATCCCCCCCTTGCTGCCTGTGCTCGCTGGGTCAGCTAACCACGCCGTGCGGGCGGGCCTGCCCTCACCAGGAGGCCCCGGGAATCGAACCCGGGGCCTCCCATATGGTAAACGGGAGCCCTACTGATTGAGCCACAGCCGTTCCCGGTACCAGGGATTGAACCCAGGACCTCATTCATGAAAAGCAGGTGCCCACACCACTGAGCTATACCCACTCCGCTAAACCCAGCTCTTATCGGCAAGTCGTAGGAGTTCAGAGGCTTGGATGTGGCTGGGTCCGGCCTTTTCATTTTATGGAAGGTGATCTCTTGGGCCTCCCTTCCCTTCCCAGGGAGATCAAGGCAGATTTGGGAGTTGGGAGAAGAACCGGTTTTAAAGGTCTCTTCACCCTACGATGCTGCCTCTGTCACAGCTGTGACATCTGGTCCCATAGTTGTCCCCTGGGTGAATGAGAGATTAAGGAGAACGGATTTGAGATCCAGCACCACCACTTGAAGAAAAAAAATTTGTGCCGCCATCTCTCCATTGGTAAAATATCTTTGATGACTATTTTGCAGGAATATTGTGACTATATTCCATGGGGCTGAGCTGCCGCTGTCTTGGTGGGTGGGAGCTTCTTGGGGAGTCCCCAGCAGGGCTGCTCCTTACACCCCACCTCTCCCCACATCCATCCTCTTGGTCTCTCTCTGCATGGCTAACTCTTCATCTTATCCTTCAGGGCTCTGTTTAGATGCCACCTCTTCCAGGAAGCCTTCCCTGATCCCTAGATAGGGTAGGAAGACCCTGTCTGGGCTCTGACAGCAAACCACACTCACCACATACGCCTTTGCCGGGTCATCTCCTGGGAGCTCCTGGAAATCAGTGAAGTATTGCATGGAGAAGTTACTTTGCAGGGAAGCTGTTGGTAGCAGCAGGACCAGGAGGTTCTGAAGCTCTTGAGCATTGCTACACGTGAGGGAACATAAAACTGACTTCCTTTCTTTGCACACTGGGCAGTCACAGGAGAGCAGTGGACCTACCCCTTGAAATTCGGCAGAGCCGGGGACTGACCCTTTTGTGGGTTTTTGTTTGTTTGTTGAGAACCGAGTGGGGAACCTGAATGACAAAAATGGCTGCGTTGATTGTTGAATGAATCAATCCCAAGAACCTTGAATAATGGGATGGTGGTTAGCACGGGGCATCTTTCAACATATGCCATATGGCCGCACCCTGACCACGTCAGCGTTTTCAGCTGCCACTGTGTAAGCCATGGCAGGATTGCCATCTTGGCTGAGGAGACAAAGCCGGAGGGCTATTAAAATTTCAAAAGCTCTGGTAGTTGAAAGGATGAACTGAAAATAAGATGAAATCGAACAGGGTCAAAGGTAGGCCTTGCCCTTGGGTTTTTGTTTTTGCTTTTGTTTTTTAATATATATATATTTTTTATTTTACCGGGAGGTCCCGGGGATCGAACCCAGGTCTCTCCATATGGCAGACGGACACCCAACCATTTGAGCCACATCCACCCCCAATGCCCTTGGGTTTAATGATAGTTCAAATTAAAAAATAAACCTGGAACGTCCTGGGAGGCCTGAGCACAAACTCAGAATCACCCAGCTTTTCTTTCAGCTCCTTCATACAGGCTGCCCTGCGGCCCTGCTGAGTTTGGACCCCAGGCTTTGGTCAGAGCTGGCCCCGGGAGTCCCAGGCACCCCCTATAGGAACCAGCGCTTGCAGAGGGTAGGTGAACTCACTCACCTGGGCCCACCCGGAGGCGCAGACAGGTCACGCTGACCACAAAATGGCTCTGTGTAACTGTGATTGCACAAGTGCCCATGGCACTGAGAGGCATACCAACGTTCTGGTGGTGCAACCGCTGGGCTGCTTTCCCCTTTGCTGCAGCAAATTTGCAATTAAAAAAAAACAAACAAACAACAAACCCAAGATCTTGGTCAGGAAGTGCACTGTGGTCTCCTGGATCTGGAGGCCCCCAGGCTCCTGCGCCCTGAGCATGGAAAGTGGTCAGGTCAGTGGAAAAACCATGAGCATGTCCCGTGGGTGTGCCCGGAGCTGACTGAGAACGGGAGAATACACAGAAGTTGTGCTGTGTGCAGGGTGGGGGCAGATCAGTTTTTTTGCAATTTGTCTTTGAATTGACCAGCCCCTGGTGGTTTTCCAGCCAGGCCTGCCAGGCCGGAACAAGCCCACGGGGCACCATGCTCCGAGGCCTCCCCAGCTGTGATCTGTTCAGGCCTGTTTCGCCAGAAGCCTGGGGTGCTTCCCCGGGGGCTGAGCTGCCCCTGTCTTGGTGGGTGGGAACTTCTTGAGGAGTCCCCAGCAGGGCTGCTCTCTTCCCCCCATCTCTCCCCACATCCATCCTCCTGGAATTGCTCTGTGTGGCTAACTCTTATTTATATTAGCCTTTAGGGCTCTTTTTAGATGTCACCTCTTCCAGGAAGCCTTCCCTGATCCCTAGATAGGGCAAGAGGGCCCTCTGTGGGCTGTCATAGCAAACCACACTCACCACATATCCCTTTGCCGGGTCATCTCCTAGGAGCTCCTGGAAATCAGAGATTGTATTTGTTCACCAGTGCATCCATAACACCTGGTATAGTGCCTAGCACCTGGTAGGCATTCAATGAAATGTATTTTGAATGAGTGGAAGAAGGCAGGGAGGGAATTTAAACTCCAGCTCAGCAACCAGCCTGCCTCCTTGACAAGAAGGTTCAAATAGGGGAGTATCTGAGCTAGCTGGGGTCGCTGCTTTTGTGCAGGCCAGAAGCAGCCCCCCAGTTCTCCTGGGGGTTGAACAGAACCCAGAGTTCCTGGGAGGATGAGGAGGCCTGCTGACCCCCCGAGGTGTCCAGGTGCCCCCAAGCTTGGCACCACCAGGGATGTATCTGGTAGGCCTTTAACCAAAGCAAGGAGCTGCCCAAGGGGCCCTTGGAAAATTCTTTAAGGATCTAATATTACGCTTTGAACGAAGATGCAGAGTTCGTTCGCTGAGCCCTGGCTGGAAAAGCCTCTGCTCTGGACCTCACATTTCCCTCCTAGCGGGGTGACTTCTAACAGGTCCCTGAACTTCTTAGGTCCAGGGTCCCACATGGAGAGGATGGAATGGCAAAGCAGATATGGAAGCTCTTTGTCATATGCACGATGTAGCATACCCCTTGTGGTCTGGCATCGCTTTAGACTCTACTTTCGACTCATGGGACAGGACTAAAGGTATGTCAGCGTGTCTTTCCTCCAAACAGCTTGCACGTCCTGACACCTTCCACTTAAACTGCTGCCAAGGTTCCCTTTATCTCAGGCCACCAAAGCGTAATGTCACTAAAGCTCGCTGGTAGAACATTCTGAGGTTGCCATCTACAATAAAGACCAGTCTTATGTGACCTTCAAGAAAACATGGATTAAAAGCTCAGGAACTATGAACCAAATATATTGTGTAACATATTGTTTGATTAAAAAAAAAAAAATTGTATGTATCCATTGCATTTAATTGAGAAATGTACATATTTGTTCATCTGTGTTTACCTTTTAGTTTTTAATTGTTTATATTTTCAATTATTAAATGTACAAAATAAAGTTAAAAAAAAAAAAAAGCACAGGGCCTCAAGCTGAGTGAGCAAGAGAAGAGAATACAGGAAATAAGAGAGCCGGAATATGTGTGTCTTTGGATCAGGACAAAGACTTTGGATTTTATTCTGAGTGGACGGAAAGGCATTACAAGGTTTTGGGCAGAGGGTTAACGTGGTCCAATGTGCGTTCTTAAAGGATTGCTCTCACCGGTGGGTGGAGAATAGACTGTAGAGGGGTGAGAGAGAAATCAGGGAAAGCAATTAGGAGATTCTTACAGTGGTACTGGCAAGATGATGGAGGCGACAGGAGGTACTCAGATTTGAGACAGTTTTTATGGTAGAATAAGGGGGCTATGCTGATGGATTTGCGAGTACAGGGAGCTCTTTCAAAGACCTTTGCTCTAAAGGGCAGCAGAGAAATTGGATGGCAGCTGGGGAAGAATGTGGGGTCAAGGGAGGGTGTTTTTGATAAGATTAGCTGTATAGTGTATTTTAATGCTGATGGCAAGGAGTTAGGAGAGAAGGGAAAATTGATGATGCAGGAGAGAGGAGCCGTAATTGCTGGAGTGGTGTCTTGAATAGGGAAGAGGAAATGGATCTAATGCACAAGTAGAGGGGTCAGTCCTCTGAAATCTCTGAGATACCATTCCTATTTTATAGTTGAGGAAACACGCTTAGAGAAGTTAAGGATCTTGCCCAAGTTCAACAACATATTGTTACTAAACAAAGAACCTGACTTTGGAAAACCCAGACTGACTCCACAGCCCAGAAATCTTAACCACTAGGCATATTGTCTCCACAAGACCAAATATTGTCACATGCTGGCACAAATACACTAATATGTTAAAAATTATTGAATCTAGGTAGAAAATAGTCTTTCAAATATGGAAAAATGTTTCTAATAAAAAATTAGGGAGCAATAAGAAAACAACATGTTAGAGTAAAACAAAAAAGCGGGGGAGGAGGGAAGCAGATGTGGCTCAAGTAATTGGGCTCCTGCCTACCACATGGGAGGTCTGTGGTTCGGTTCCCGGTGCCTCCTAAAGAAGACAGAGAGCTGGAGTGACAGGCAGTCGTGGCAAGTTGACACAACAAGATGACGCAACAAGAAGAAAAACATAACGAGAGACACAACAATGCAGGGAGCAGAGGTTCCCGGTGCCTTCTAAAGAGGATGAGCAGGACAGCAATCTGGCGCGACTGGCAGGCACAGTGACCTTACGCTACAAGATGACGCAACACGAGACACAAGAGGAAAAACAAGAGACACAACAAAGCAGGGAATGGAGGTGGCTTAAGTGATTAGGGGTCTCCCTCCCACATCAGAGGTCCTGAGTTTGGTTCACGGTGCCTCCTAAAAAAAAAAAAGTATTAAAAAAATACTGATACAAAAAAAAAAAAAAAAGTACAGGGCCACATGAAATAAACCTTTGAGTACCATGCTTCCTAAAACATGTCAGCTAGAATAGAAGCTGGGGGAAAGCTGGCTTGTACACTTACCTTGTCAAGGAGCCAGGCACCTTTTGTTTTTCCCTGTTCCTGTGAGGGGTGTGTGTGTGTGTGTGTGTGTGAGAGAGAGAGAGACTGTGGTTACTGAGTGTGATCTCCACAACAAACAAGCTGTCTTCCTGTTTTCTGCCTGGCCACACTGCAGGGACTCACGGAACATTAAAACTCAGTTTTCTAAGCGTTCTAACATTGAGGTGAGGACAGCACAACTCTGTGATGAAAATGAGAGCCACTGAGTGTGCACTTTGACTGGACTGTACAAAGCACGAGACTGTATAACACAGGGAATCCAGCGGTGCAAGAAGGACTATATTAACACGATAAACATGAGAATGTTCTCTCATGAACTATAGCAAATATATCTAATACTAACACAGGGTGTTAATAATCGGGTGGGTTGGGGGAAAAATACACCCACTTGTAAGCTATGGGCTATAGTTGTCAGTAATATTTTGATGATGCTCTGTTATAGTTTGTAAGAAATATTTCACAGCAATGCAAGGTGTTGGTGGTGGGGTGACATAAGGGAGCCCTGATGATATGCACGTTTGTTTTGTAAGTTCACGACTTTTACTGTACACTTACTGTTTCTGTATGTTCTTGTATGAAGGATATACTTGAATACAATTGAAAACCACCGTTTTCTAGAGCTCCTCCCAGTTTAAGAGAGTGTTTGGAGTGTTTGGCTCTCTTGTCCAAGACCTTCTAGAGTGGTGATGTGGGGGTTAGTTCTACCTCATCTGAATGAACTTTTTACCCTTTAGTGGGGAGTTTGGGGAATGAGTCTGAAACTAGTCAATAGACGCTACGAGGCAACAAGAGGGGCACATATTTATGTCGTGTTTTCTGAACCCCAGTGCTGCTGACATTTTGTGGGGGGCGGTTCTGTGTGCTGTGGGATATTCAGCAGCATCCTTGGCTACCTGCCAGTAGAACCCCTCGGCTGGGATAACCAAAAATGTCTCCAGACATAACCAAATCGCCCCCTGTCGAGAACCACTGATTTATGCGTATTTGTACATATATACACACACGTGCCCTTTCGTTGGCTGCGCTGGATTAGCAAGCTTGATCAGTAGCCAGAATCAGCTTCCTGATACTTGCCCCCACCCTTAAATAGAAATTTCCCAATCGTAGCTGAACAACTACAAACCTCCCTTCTCGGGGTGGGGCTGGGGGGAGATGGAAGGCCAGGGGATGGGAGCCCAGGCTGGGAGGGTCCTTCCTTCAGTCAGATCCAATAAGCCACTGCTTCTCCCAAGGAGTGGGGGGGGCAGGCTGGAAGTCAGGAGATATTGTTTGTGCAAAAGGCCCCTCATGAAAACACAGCCTAACAGGAATACAGAGTCCCTTCTCCTGCCCTCATAGGGTAAGTCCAGAAAGAGGAAGCTGTTGAGTTAAACACTCAGCCCCTGGACGCTTGAGCAGAAGGAGTTGTCGGCCTGCTGTGGAAGTGGACTCAGTCATTTGCCATTCACGCCACAGATTTTTACTGTGTTCGCCCTGTGCCAGGTGGTGTGGGGGGCTCAGGTCTAAGGTCCCTTCCCCTCCAGCGGTCCCCTTCTGTTGTGGAGCTACAGACTAATTGACAAATCCCAGAAAAGCCATACAATTTTATCAGTGGCAGAGTGTGATGAAGAAGAGAAGCAGGGCCATGGAAGTGAGGGGGGTGGGGTTAGGGATGTGGCCTGAGGGAGGGACCGTGAGCAGGAAGAGTTAGTCGTTCACTGGGGAGTTAGAGAGTGTTCTAGGCAGAGCAAGAACCACCTTGCAGGCTTCCCAATTAGCAGCCTGGAATCAAAGGTATAAAAATGGAGCCTGAAAGGGAGGCAAAGATCCAGCCGAGGGCCCTCTGCTGAGGACTAGTGTGTGTGTGTGAGTTGCTTTGCGGATCTTCTTTCCTGTCCTCATGCCTCACACCAGGGGCCTGAAGAGGGGAGACCTGACCTAGGGCTTGGCTGTGGGACTAGGCCTGAGGTGGGTGTGCCCATGTGTGGAGAGGCTGGGGATAGATTCCAGAGTAGGCCTCCTTGGGCCTCACCCTTCAGGGAGCTGAGAATCGCCTCAGGGTAGTTGGAAAGGGCCCGGAAACCTGCATTTTAAGGAGCACTGACTCCAGGCAAAGATTTCCTGAGGGACCCTGAAGGAGGTTCCTTTGAACCGAATCCCTTGGGTATAAACTCTTTCTCCAACCAGCGCCAACGCTTTCTTGGAGGCCAGGAAATCATGTGCTAGACTGATTCCACTCGCAGACAGCGGCGTGGAAAGCCGTGTGGGCGAGCCTGGGTGACCCCAGTCTGTGTCGTTAATAGGATTTGCCCAGTCTTTTTGGTGTTTGTGGAATGGCGGCTGTTGCAGGAACCCAGAAGCTGCTCATTTGTGAGGAATGAATAATTTATTTCTGTTTTCAGATGACTTATTCCTTCGTCACAGACTGCAGATGAGCGCTTGTGTGTTTTGTTGGCTGCTGGTTAAGTGGCTTCAGCAGAACTTTCCTTAATCCCCGACTGGCCCTGGACGCCTGTTTCCAGGCTGTTGGTTTGCAGGCTGCATTTAAGGAGAGTCTGGGTTTTCTTCATGCTCTGTGCTTTCCTTTTTTGTCTTTTTGTGAGGCCATTATGCTTTCCCTCCTAGTTGCCTTTTTCAGGAAGCAGCACTAGCTGGTCCTGGGGATTTTAGGGTTTTATGCTAATTAGGACTATGAATAGCGACAATACAGTGGCGTTCTCTCTTGGGGGGACTTGTTTCCAATTTCTGTGTGTGACAAGGTAAAAACCACACGCCATCGCAATTATCCTTAAAAATCTCAGATTCTCACAGGTGCCAGCTTCGCCCCCCTTCCTGGGTTGCTCTGGTCTCCCTGACATCAGCCTCGATTCATGCTATCCATCCTGCCCAGGCTGCTAAGTCCATTGCTCAAGAGCTTGCCATGGTTTCCAATTGCCAACAGCCTGAATCCCAAAGTCCAAAGCCTTCCATGATCTGGCTCCATCAGTCCTCCCCAGCCTCATCTCTCATTTCTTCTCCTTATGAGCTGCCCTATTCTTCAATTCATTCATTAAATGTTTATTGGCAGCCAGCTGCCTGCCAGGTGCTGTGCTGGGGGACCCGGTGAGAAAGGTGAGATGGGAGTCTCGAGTGAGCAGGAGCATAAGCTGGCAGGTTTTAGGCAGGCCCTCACAGAGACCCCTAGTACACCAGGGAATGGGGCAAGGCAGCCATTGGGAGGAGAGTCTCAGAATTTTTAGCATCTTTAACCTGCCCTGCTTAGCATGCCTGAAGCCTGGGGTGGCTGGCAGGACCAGGCCTGATTGCAAAGGGCCTTGAACACTAAGCCACAGGAGCTGCAGGCTGTGGGAAATCACAAAGGGAGTGAGAGGCAAGGTGTCTGGAGACTACTTGGCAGACAGCCTGGCTTAATAAGTATGTGTCTCCCTGCTCCTTTATTGCTCCTTGAGGGCTAAGTTTGGTCTCTGGCATCCCCCACTCAGCAGAGAGCACTGGCCTTTGGCTGAGTTGGTGGAAGCAAAGCCTTCAGGGCCAGGGACAGCCACGTTGAGTCCCAGGTGCAACACTGGCTGGCTTTGTGACTTGGGCAAGAGGCTTAACTTCTGAGCCTGTTTCCCCATCTGTAGGTCAAAGCTATGCTCCCACTCTTGAGAGGCACTTTTGAGGAGTAATTGCTGATGGTATATGTGCTAGCCTCATAAAATGAGTTGGGAAGTGTGCCCTCCTCTTCTCTCTTTTAGAAGGGTTTGTGAAGAATTGGTATTAATTCTTTACATGCTTGGTAGAATTCATCAGAGAAGCTGTCTGGGCCTGAGCTTTTCTGTTTGAATAGTTTTTTGATTAATAATTCAACCTTTTCACTTATAGGTCTACTTGAATTGTCTATTTCTTCGAGTCAGTTTTGGTAGTTTGTGTCTTTGCAGGAATTTGTCCTTTTCATGTCATTTGTTAGTGTACAATTGTTCAGGATATTCCTTTATAATCCTTATTTCTATAAGGTTGGCAGTGATGTCACCTCTTTCCTTTCTTGTTGTAGTAACTTGGGTCTTTATTTTTCTTGGTCAGTCTAGGTAAAGGTTTGCCATTTTTGTTGGTCTTTTCAAAGAACCGGCTCTGGGTGATGATGTGTGCATGAAATGTGGCTGCCCAGGGCCTGGAGGTGAACCCTCAAAGGGTGGATTTGGGTTTTTGTGTAAGGGCCTCATACTTGAGAAGTGCTTCCCTATGACTTCATTGCCTCACTTGGTCCTCACAGTGACCTCAGGATGTCCATGGAGTTTCCATTTTACAGAGGAGGAAGAGAACCTGGGAAGGAGAGGCGGCTTGTCCAGGGCCACACCGTGACAGTGTCAGAGTCCACATTCCATACCCCCAGACCACTTCCTTCCACATTGTGGAAGGGTGCTTGGTCTCCACCTACTCCTCCCACACAGCCTTCCTGGTGCTCTGAGGCCTCAAGGGTGACAGCTGAGCTCAGGCAGGAACCTGGGTGGAGGGGAGAGGGCTTTGTGTTCCATCCCAGACATGTCCCATTCCCCATGCCTCCATGGTCACTTACCTAGACAGGTAGGTCACTCCTAGTCAGGAGGCTCCAGCCTGACTCTACAGCCAGAGAGGAGAGTGCCCAGGGGCATTCACTCTGAAGGAGGCGCTGTGCCCAGCTGTGTCCTCTGGAGGCTGTCCTTGGCCCCTTTTCGAATCACAGCCTCCCAGCACCCCAGCACCCCACCCCCGACCCTCTCTGTGGCACTTGCAGTATGTAGCATGCATCCTGTGTGATGGAGCGCAAGCTCCCAGAGGGCAGGGCTGTGGGTCTGTGGCTCCTCTGAGCCTGGCCATGGGCTGGCTCATGGAATGCTGGTTGAGTGGATGGAGGAAGGTACAGGAGGCCTAGGGACTGCCCGGATGGGTGGTGTCCGTGAGGCACAGCCTGGTGCCTGAGGGGACCCTCCTTATGTGGGTAGGGACCGTCATTCGTGGTGATGAAAAGCTCACCTGAGTCAGAAGCCCATGGTTTTCCTCCTCTTTCTGGCCCTGAGACTTTAGGTCTGATCACTGAGATTCCATCAGAGATGTGAACTGTTGCTCCCATTCGTGGAGCACCTAATTCTGTGCCCTCATTCCCCACAGGCTCGCTGGGAAAAGGGTAATAGTGACAACTTGTTCCAAACCGTGTACATTTTAGTCCTTCCTCTGTCCTCCAGTGCTGCTACTGAGATAACTCTCAGGACATCCAGCAGCGGTACTGGGGGCAGCCCTGACCCCAGCTCCTGGGCACCTCTGGAAAGGGACACTTCTTCAGGCCTCTTTGCATCTTGGTCCAGCAGACGAAGGTGCCTGCCTCCTTTTCCAGGAGTTGCGCCTGCCCTGTGATCGTGGTGAAACCTTCCATCCTGGGAATACCATTTGCTCATCTGTGAAGTGAAAGGATTGGACAAGACCGTGGCTCTCCTTTGTCCTTTCTTCTTTGCACGGAGCCTTTTCTCCCAAATGGAATCATCTCTTCTCCATCCCCCAGCACCTCCCTGGAACCTGGGTCCCTGGAGACGGTTGGAGCTTCCAGCTGAGGATTTCTACAGTCCCCTCAGCTGCAGAAGTCTGAGGCTTTTTTTCCTCTGGCAGAGATAGACGACTGGCCAGAGGCATGTCTGTGGGCCTAACTCCCTGAGATAGAACTTGCTGGATCGGGTTTGGATTTATTATTCTCCATCTCCCTGGGGCCTATCAGAGCCTTTCCCCACTAGCCGCCTCATTGTTTTGATATTGGCAAAGGTTTGTTCCAGCATCCTCCTTTCGGGCCCACCTGAGAAGAATGGGAATGCAGGAGCAGGTTCTTTGTGGCCCAGGGGTCAGGGGCATCAGAGAGCCATGTTGTGGGGGAGGCAATGGCAGGGCCTCAGGAAGTTCCAAGGATTCTCTTCATGCACAGTGAGCCATTTTATTTCCTTTCCTGTGCAGGGAGAGTCATGAGTGAATAGACTTGAGTTTTACGTCTCAAGAAAATGTTGCATTTTAAAACGTGAACCCCGACAAATAGAAACAAAAAATAAAATTGAAAAAAAAAGTTAACCCGGCTCCCCACTTTGGGAGAGGACTGGCTGCTTTGTAGGGGGGCCCCACTTCTCCACTCTCCCTGGGTGGGGAGATCTTATAACCCCTTTCCCCATTGCCCAGGATGTTTGCAGCACTCTGGTTTTTCTATATCAATTTTGGTTAAAATAAAATGCAAACTCCCCACTCTGGCCTCCAAGTCCCTTATCTCTTACCACCCCGTCCTCGGTTGCTATCCTTCTGCCACACTCACCTTCTCGCAGTTCCTTGAACATGCCGAGGGGCCTCCTAGCTCAGGGCCTGTGCATTGACTGTTTCCCCTGCCTGGAGCCCGCTCCCCAGGCTTGTCCCTTTCTCCTCATGCATGTCACCTACTCAGGACTTTGCAGAGCATTCAGCTAGAATATCACCCCCTCCCCTTGCCCCTCGGTAATCTTAATCAAATCACTGTATTATTTTCATGCAGTTATCACAATCTGTATTTACTCTTTTCATTTGTTTCCTGTTACTGTCTGTCATTTCTGAAAAGTAAGTCTTTTGAGGGCTGGGCACCTCTCTAATTCACCTCTAGCTTCCCTAATACCTGGCACGTAATAGCTGCTCAAAACATTTCGGTCCGGTAAATAAATGGCAGGGAGTACAAGCTGGGCACTGCTTACACAGGGGTCTTTACTTTGTGAAAATTTGCGTCTTGGACAGCCTTGCCCAGCAGATGTAAAACCTCTCTTGGAGAGGGTACTCAGAGAGGTGAGCCAGCCCAGGTGATGGCAGGATTTGAACTCAGCCTGCCAGACTTTGGAGCTCCTTCTTTTCTCACCATCTCGTGAGGAGGTCCATGGGCTGCATCCTCGGCCTGGGTGGGCGCACACAGGGAAGCTCCCAGGCCGTGGTCTGGTTGGCAGGGAGGCCCTTTGCTTCTTTCCGGAGCCTGATCATTAGCCCCACTGCCAGGTAGGTAAGGGGAATGCCTGTAGGAACCTTTGTTTAATGTAAATTTCCGATTAACATTTAACTTGCATGCATTACCCGAATTATCAGTGTACTTAGTAAATTTTCACCAAGTGAAACACCCACCTGTGTAACCAACAGGCAGCTCCAGAAACCAAGCATGACCAGTGCCCAGAAAACTCTTTGTGGCCCCGTCTCCTCATTACCCCCCACCAAGGATAGCTCCTATCTTGATTTCCATCACCCTGGGTTCGTTTTGCCTGTGTTTGCTCTGTTCATAAATGGAGTCAGTAGTGGCATGTAATCTTCTGGGCCTGGCTTCTTTCACTCAGCATTGTGTTTGTGGGAGTCACCTGGGTGGCTGCATGTAGCTGAGGCTTACTCGCACTGCTGGTACCTGGGCGCTGTGGTAGGATTATTCACTGGGAAACCACAGTCACCTCAGAAATAGTCATAATCCAAAAATCATCCTCCTGTGACTTTGGACCACATTATATTTTTCTCCCTCTGGAACTTTTCTTCCTGCTTAAATTGGATTTCAGGAAATATTAAAATAATTTGTCATCTCTTGAGCACACATCCGCCCCTCGTGTGCGTGGGGTAGAAGAGATTTCCAGTTTCCCACAGATTTTCGGAGTCAGCGCTGAAGCCTGTGCACCAGGAGGTTTCACTTGCTAGGAAGATGAAGTTTTTCTAACTGCCTTTCCCAGTGACTGGCCAGCTAGGAAGGTGGGAGACAAACCCCTCCAGGCCTGGGACCCCAAAAGAGGAACTGGTTCAAGAAACCACCCTAGATGGATAACTTTTTTGGGTCACAACTCGCAGTGGCCCAGGAGGGCAGCCTGGACTGTTTCAGGAACTGAGCTGTGAGTTCCTTAAAACCAAACTTCCTCAAGGCCTGTGTATATCCTGAGAGGTGGGCACGCCCTGACCAGGGCCCCAGAGTATTGAATCACCCCCAGATTCCTGGAGACACCCCGTGTATTTGCCCAGATCTTCCTGCTTTGTACATCTTCACTCCTGGCCACAGCCCTTGAGCTGCAGAGAGATCCTGAGAGTTGGGGTGTGTTTGCCCGACATCCGGCACATACCTCAGTGTACCCCACGGGGCTGTGGGCACCTCCAAAGTCGGGGTGATGTCCCTGCACTGGGCACACATGCTGGGCACTTGGTATGTGTATTGAGTAAGTATCTGGGGTGGGGACTTCCTTGGATTTGAGGCTGCCAGTTCCTGGGGTTCTGCCAAGTTGGTGCCTGCTCATCCCTTCCCATCTGTGAATGATCCTGAGCAAAAGCAGGTTCTTGCCCGATGCGTTTCATTAATGACCAATCCCTAAGATATCAGGATTCCGAAAAAAGGATGAGTTTATTTGCTTGCGTCTAGCACAGGAGAACAGTGGCCTAAGGGCCCCAAAACTTCCTCCTGGAACTGCAGTAATCCTGATAGTTTATATTATCCAGGCTTAGCAATTTATTCTAATGAGTAATTGGGGTGGGGCTGGTTTATTCCTTCATTAATAAGCATTAAGGGGCTGAACAGGATGGGGAGGGTAGGTGGAAAACAGGAGTGAGTCACAAAGTTATTACAATCACAAGACAATCATTATCAGAGATCAAGGCACCTGGGAATGGGGTGGAGGTTACAGAACTAGGGTCAGTTAATAGGTTTTTTTATGGATTTCAAACAGAGGAGAGTGGAATGGTTACCATTTCAATAGACAAGTTCATATACAAGGGTAAGATCTGGCTGAAATAATCATCCCAATAGCAGGTTTTATTTGGAAATGACCATATACAAAGGGTGAGGTCAGTCCAACCAGTTTCAGCAATTTCACATATCTACCTTTGGCTTTTTTATAATATACTGGAAGAAAAAGACACCAATATAATGATTCTGTAACCCTTGGTTAGCCCTTGGTTCCATGAGAGGTGGCAAGAGCTGAGCCCCATTATGTCCACTGGCCACAGTGCTGGGAAGCCTCTGGATCTGTCTCCTTAGGTCCTATGACCTTGGTCTTCGGGGTAGCAAGGGTAAGAGGACATCAACTTAAAGTCTTAGAGTCAGGCGGGCCAGGCCTCCCTTTGCCCTTCCAGGGAGAGTTGATGTTTAATGAGTCTGTGCGCCAGGCATTTCTGTGTATGCGCCAGGCATTTTTCAGTATGTGCCAGGCATTTTTGTGTATTAGCTCATTTAGTTTTCAGGTACGTGGCAAACCAGGTAATATTGTTATCAGAGCCATTTTACAAATAGGAAAATGGAGGCAGAGAGAAGTGAAGGCACACGGCTAGGAAAAAGTGGAGCTGCAGTTGGAGCTCAGGTCGTCTTGCCACGCAGCCCTCTGTATCTGCTCCCCTCCCTCCTGCTCTCCTGAGACCCTGGCCCGGGCCCAGCCTGTGCTAGGAACTGGGAGAACAAGGATGGGTCTGACCTGGTCACTGCCCGAATTGCTCCCCAGAGACCCAAACCTACGAGAGGAAGGTGCCTTAGGTCTGAAATGAACAAAGGGATGGGATGGGGAGGAGTGTGTGGAAGGGCTGAATGGAGAAAGAGACAGTAGCAAACGGGCCTTGAAGGGGGGCTCCGTCTGTGTGCTCCCCCTCCCAGGGGCTCTTGTCTTCTACAGCTCTCTCCCACGAGAGCAAAAGGTCCTCCCAGGGACCCTCACACTAGGATACTGATGCTCTACCTGGCAGGAGGAGTTTGGAGCAGTAGATCAGTCGTAATCCCCTGAGCCCTGCACTTGGCTCTCCTTAGAGAGGAAGAGGTGTGACGATTTCTAAGACAATCACTAGACAGAAATCAGGAGCAACCAGACATAGCTCCACATAATTATTTCTGTATAATGACTTCTGCTACTTGATTCTGTCTCCAGCAATGACTGTAATCTTTATCTGTCACTGGAAAGCTGGTGGCCAGGGAGCCCCTGTGGCTTAGTGATAGAGCCGGGAGGAAATTTGCTATTCGAGTTAATGGAGTGTTTCCGGGGAGCCAGGGAACCAGCGCCTTCAAAGCCCCTTCTCTGGCTAGGAATCCTGGTGTCGGAACTGGCCGGGCCTCCGAAATGATCCAGTTCACCCACTTAGCTCACAGATGGGGAAACTGAGGACGCCAGGGGTGACAGAGGTCACCAGACGGCTCAGCAGCAGAGAAAGCTCCTGGAGCCCAGAGCTTCCCCTCCTCCCCTAGTGCTTTCCTCGTAAAAGCTGGGTGTGTGTCTCAGTGGGACGTGAAGGGCTCTGATAGAGAATGCTTTTGTGGATTAAAAATGATTTCATCTGCACTGGTGGGTCACTGAGTGTTAGAGAAAAATGGCTCTCACTGGGACGCAGGGACTGATGATTATAGGCAGGAAGTTTATTGGGAAGCTCTCCCAACAGAGGGGGTCTGAAGAATACACTTAAGCACCACCCCCCCCGCAGGTGGGGGTCTAAAGAGAGACTTCAGCCCATCTCCAGAGGGTGGTAGCTATGGCTTTATACAGTACATCAATAGGCAGGGAAACTGAGTACAGCCTGGGGCCAAATGGCCAGGGGGCAGTTGGGCTAGGAGGGCTTAGCATGTGGGAGGGGTTGGGGGTGCTTGGGCCCTTGTCTGCTCCACTTTGTTTATCCTTGGGAGGGCACAGGCTGTGATGGCTTGGTCAGTTGGTCAGGTGGGTTATGGCTGGAGGCTGCCTTTCCTCAACCTAAGCCACAGGGGCATTGATTCATGGCCCTATGACCTGTCAATCATTGCAAACCTCTTAAGGGAGAATTGTGCCGGAAGGCTGGAGGTGGGGATGCGGGTGGGGGGGAGATTTCTAGCCAGGCAGCTGACCTGACCAGTCGGCCTGGGAGATGGCCCTTGCGGCAGCGTGAAGGGATTTGTGCAGCTGAGGACAGGGCCCCAGCGGGGAGACCACCGGCTCTGCCTTTACCTGCTCATGCTCCAGGAAAGCCTGAGGTCCCTGGCCTGAGCTCGCTAGATTCACATGGAGGTCTCTGAAAAGCCCCCTCTGATTTACTAGAAAGAGCAGACCATGGGTTTTGAAGTTTGTGTTCTGGGTTTGCATTTTGTGTGTCCCTGGGATAAGAGTCTGTTTCCTCCTCTGTAAAATGGGGGGAAGACTGGGCTCTCTCTGCCAGGGTGATGGTGGGGGAGAGGGATGTGCAATGCTGGGTGATAAAATGATGACCTTGCGCAAAGTACCTGGCACGCTGGTTTAAATTCCACACTTGGCATAGAAAATCCCATATTAAGAGAAACAGGGAAGGATTTTAATGCTAAGCAAGATACACCCTGCTTTCAATTTTGTTCCCGCGATGCATTTTGGGGCGTTCATTTGTCAAGCAGTTATTGATCGAGTGCCTGCTGCGTACGTGCTCTGGGTGAGATGCCGGCTACACGGTAGTGAAGACAACACATTCCTGCCTCTGTGCAGCTCTCAGTCTCCCGGGCAGGGGGTGGGGGGAGCCAGGGTCGCCCCCAGACCTGTGCCACGTGGGTGCTGGACTTCCATGGGTGCACAGGACCCACCAGCAAGTGCATAGAAATAGTGATCACTGCTAGGAAAGAATACATCTGGGCTCCATCATGCTCTGTGGCTCGGAAAATGCACGACCTTGAGCAAGCAGTTAGCTTCTCTAAGCCTCAGTTTCCCCATCTGCAAAATGGGAATAATAATTATGCCTCCGTCCTAGGGCTGCTGTGAGGATTAAAGTGGATAATGCAAACAAATGCGTATAAAGCTTTTAGCAAGCAGCAAAGCAGGGTAAGGACGTTAACCAAATGATATTCTTATAAATTAAGTACAGGATGCTGTGGAAAAGGGGTCTTCATCCTGCATCTTGGGGGGTGGGCAGAGGAGGAGGGGGTAGGCCATCAGAGGATGTTTTGAACGCTTGTGTGGGAAGCCAGAGGCGAACGCGTCTGGGTGGTCAGTGCTGCGGGGACGCTGGCAGCTCTTGAGCGTCTCTTCTCACGGTGAACACGTGGTGCTTTCTCAGCTGATGTGCCGTGTGCATTCTGGAGCCCCCAGTGTGTTCCCCGCACTGTGCCAACATGGAGGAGGCCAGGGACGATGCGGGCCCACCCCTTATGGTATGTGTGAGGAAAGAGGAGGCTCCGCCCGCTGAAGGGGCCCCAGAAGGGCCCGAGGCTCACCGGCCCTCCCTGCTGTCCACCCCCTGAAGGGGCCGCCTGTGAAGCAGACCCTGTGCTAGATCTTCGTGTGCACGATGTCACTGAATCCACTCAATGCCTCTACTGGGGGCAGAGGGCCAGCCCGGCTCTTAGGCAAGGCCACAGGCCACGTGTGTGGTAGCCCAGAGCACCTCAGCCAGGGCTGCCTGGCTGGGACCCCGGGCTTGCAGGGCCCAGAGGCTGCTGGGCCACACTTGTGTCCTCTCCGGCTTTGGGATAACCAGCGGCTTCTCTTGTCAGTGTGGTGGGCTTTCCCTCCATCTGGGAGCAGAGGCCACGAACAGGGGCCACTTCCTGTAACCACGGGACCACAGGCCAGGGACGGGTTTTCTGTGGTTAGCCTGGGGCTGGCACAGGTTCTGTGGTCCCACCAAGGGGCCCTAGGGAAGCCAGCACGAGGAAGGCAGTGGCCTCTGGACCGTGGCATGTCCACTGCTTGCGTGACCTGTGGGTCCTCTCTTGCAGGGGCATGGTCTAGTGGCCCGGTCGAAGGACGTGGAAGCAGACCTCGGAGTTCTGATCCTTGCTTGGTCTTGGCTCCGCTTGGCTTTGGGTAAGTCACTACAGGAGGTGGGATGGGCTTGGGGGCAGGTGAGGACTGAGGACAGGGCAGGGGGAATTTCTGCCACTCTGGGGGATCCTGCCTCATCGTGGCCTTCGCCCAGCTCCGCGGGAAGGGCCGCCGTGACAGGTCCCATCGAGCCGGCCCAGCTCCCCTGGGGGGCCACCAGGAATCTGGATTCTCTCCCTAAATGGGCCAGGTCTTTCTGGGTAAATCATTTTGTGTTCCTGTTTTCGGATTTGTCCAGTGAGGGGAATTAGGGTGGGTTCAGAAGACCTAAAGAGTAGACTTTGAAAAGGACAGTGTATGAGACATTTTCTTTCTCCCTGCGTTCCTTTGTGCTTCCCATTCCTCTCCCAGCCCCCTGTATCTGGAGACTTAGTTCTCCTGGTCCCCTGTTCACCCCATAGAAGAGAAAAGGGTTGCCCACTGGGGACCCCATTGGTCAGTGCCTTTGGCCCTCCGGCTCTCTCACCCCACTACACTGGGCCCTCGCGAACCTTGCCACGGGATCCTTAGAGCCCTTTCCCCACCTCTACGAAGGGCACCCCTCCACCCGGGGCTGGCCCCGGCTCCTGGCATCTAGACTACCTCGGGTCTCCCCTTCCTCTGGGGGCTTCAGGGTCTGATGACCAAGCCTCCATCACCCTGGTCTCATTCCCTGACCTCCCTCCTCACCCATCCTAGATCTCAGCAGCACTTAGAGCAGCCTTCCGCAGTGCCCCTCTCCCCTCCTAGCTTTCTCTCCGCCACTCATGGACTTTCCCAGGGCCTCCACTTGGCTGCCCTTCCTGCCACCCCAAAGACTGACCACAGGAACCTCTTTCTCACCCTGGGTTCCATCACCCTTGTACTCCTGCCCTGCAATCTAGTAGGATCTTAATTAGGCCTGGGACCCTTCCCCACCCTGGCCTCTGAGCTTGGGACCCCACCCTGCCCCAATCTCTATGCCTAGGACTCCACCTTGCCCTGGCCTCTGTGCCCAGGGGCCTGAACCCTGCAGAAATCACCCCATTGGAGCTTGTCTTGAGATTTCCTCTTACACCCCCTCAGCAGCTTCCCCTTCCCCTCCCCTCAAGCCCCTTCTCTCTCCCAGCAGCTGACTTCCTCTCCTCCTTCCTCCCCTGCCTCTGGGCTCCAAGGAGAAGGTGCTCCTCCCCAGTCCAAGGCTGCCTGTGTAAGCTCCTCAGGGACTAGCTGGTGAGGTCTGGAGCTGGATGCCCAGTACCTCCTAAAAACAAAACAAACAAACAAATGAAAACACCACCTCTCATTAGGGAGGGATGTAGCTCAATGGTGAGCGCCTGCTTCCCATGTACGAGGTCCTGGGTTCATTCCCCAGTACTTCCTAAAAAAAAACAACTTAGGACTGTACAACACAAATAGTGAATCCCAATGTAAGCTACAGATTCTAGTTAATAGTACAATTGTAATGATATTCTTTCATCAATTATAAGAAAGGTACTGGACTAATGCATGCTGAGGGTTAATCTGTGTGCAGAATTGGTAAAAAGGTTGTTTGTAAATCTTTGGAAATGAATAGAAATGGTAAGAGCACATCATGGTGTTTGTGACTAGCAGAGCTATTATGTGTTTATGACAGTGGTTGAAAGGGAAAGTAAGGGCATGTATATTACTAGAAGGAAAGCTTAAAAATATTACATGGGGCAGTATAACACAGTGAAACCTCACGTGAAATACGAATATGGGTACTATTGCATATATAAGACTGTTATTACAAAATGTAAACACAAACTAGAGAGATGGAAACAGAATAGCAGCTGTGTATGGCAGGGGAAGCATAGAGAGATTGAGAGGTGATGAGTTTTTTGTTTGTTTGTCTTTATTATCATTATTAGAATAATGAAAATGCTCTAATAATGATTGAAGTGATGAAAGCACAACTATGATTATACCAAATACCATTGATTGTACACTTTGGATGGATTTATGCTTTATTAATATGTATCAATAAAATTGATTTGTTTAAAAAAGTAACAGGGGGATACATGGGAACTCTGTATCTTCCACATGATTTTTCAGTAAACCTACAACTCTCTAATTTAAATATATATATGTATGTATATATTTAAATAAAAAGCTTAAGTACTGAGATGTAAAGTGTCCAGCATGGCATCTGGGGCCAAGGGAGCCACAGGCCCCCCTTTCCTCCTCCCCCCTCTATTTGCCCTCCTCCTGGTTGTGCAGCTATTACTAGAATAATGACAGTAGCCCTGCATTTCCCTGGGGCTCTGAGAGTCAGTTGAGGCCATGGTTGTAGAGCTTTCAAAGGTTGGGAGGAGGATTTGAGGGAAGGGGCCACAGGTCCGTGGGGACCCATGCCCAGCCCAGGAAAGCCCACATCACCAGTGAGGTTGAGAGAGTCTCTCAGGACAAGTCAAATCCTCTGAGCCTGCCCAGAAAATTGCTTTCTAAAAGCCTGGAGTTCTCTCAGTACCCTAAAGCAGAAAGGACACCTCTTTAAAATTCTCCTCTTCCCACATAGGCGTCACTTTCGAATGCTGAGTTGAAAACTCAAACCCTAATCAATGAAAAGTGTCACTGCCTTAATTTCTGAGGTGACTGTGTGCTCTGGGCCGCCCCTCCTGGCCTGAGATCAGGGAGCCTGAGGGCTGAGGGCAGAGGCCAAGCTTGCCAGCGCCATGTTTGGGCCCTGACAGAGGTGAGTCTCTCAGGAGGTCAGATCAGCAGGCTCAGTGCAGACACCTCAAGAGTAATTGCTTTCACTCACCAGGCGCCAGTACCAGGGGAAAGCGTGCTCGCTCTCCTCCCCGCCTCCTGTCGCCCCAAACCTCACTCTCACGGCCTGTGGGAAGTCTGCATCCTGTGGGTGGTTTCTTCCTGCCTCTCTTGTTTTGGGTGTTGCTGGGGCACCATCTACCTCGGTCTTCCGGGGGGGGGGGCTAGTTCTCCATCCATCTGGCCCTCCCTCTCCCAAGCTTCCTGCTCACCCAAGTGACAGTGGCTGCTAGGTTGGGAGGAGAGACTCCTGCGGGGACTTTGCCTCAGAACTCAGGTTCGTGGATCGGCCTTTGCTTTGGGATTTTTCCCCCTAAAGAAAATAGACAAGACTGCGCCTGGAAGATGGTGGCTTTCACTGGTTTGCTTTCATTCCACGAACCCCACTGGAAATAGGAGGGAAACAAATATGTGTCATTACATGGATGATAGTGCCGTGTAAGTCATGCCTGCCTTTGTGGCGTCGTGAGCCGGAGGGTCTCAGCTGGCAGCCCAGGGAGGCTTATGGCTCGGGTGGGGTCCCACTGAGGCTGGGAGCCGCTTGCCCAGATGCTGGAGCAGGTGAAAGTGTCAGGGGGCAGTGGAGAGTTGGTCTGTAGTATCTCTTCCCATCCATTAAAATACTCAATACACATCCACGCCGGAGAGATGAGAAACTTTGGGGATGGCAGGTGGTACTTTCTGATGCATGAAAATGCTTGAAAATGGATGGATGGGTCCCGTGGTAGCAAAAGGAAGGGTCCTTTTTCTCGGGGCAGCCAGGATGTGTTCATTGCCTTCTCCATCGCTGCCCACCCTGCCCTCAAGGCACTGTTCTAGAAAAAAACACAGCTGTGCACTAAGGCCGTGGGTCTCAGCCTTTTCCGGGCCCAACAACTGTGAATTCATCACTCAGCAAATATTTCTTGAGCACAGACTGTGTGCCAGGCATGTCTCTAGGCTCTGGGCTTCCAATGGTGAACAAGCCAAGGACCTTACCTTCCAGTGGCAGAGACAGACAATAAACAAAATAAAATATAAATTGGAGAAAACAGAAAAGTTAGGAAAGGGATATAAAGAATGTATGTTGGGGGAACGGATATGGCTCAAGTGGTTGAGCACCTGCTTCCCACATGGAAGGTCCTGGGTCCAGTCCCTGGTGTCTCCTAAAAACAAAAAAAACAAGGAGCAAACAAAAAAACCAACTCAGGTGAGCCTTTGTGGCTCAGTGGTTGAGCGCCAGCTTCCCACATAAGAAGTCCTGGGGGGGGTCAGATGTGGCTCAACTGGTTGGGCGTCCGTCTCCCATATGGAGTGGACCCGGGTTCGATCCCTGGGACCTCCCGGTAATAAAAAAAAAAAAAAAAAAAGTCCTGGGTTCAATACCCAGCCCCGGTACCTAAAAAAAAAAAAAAATGTATGTTGGGGATCAGAGAAGGACTCATTGACAGGTGACTTGAGCATAGACCTGAAGAAGGTGAGGGAGCAAGCGGGCTTATATCTGAGGAACAGCACGTGCAAAGGGCCTAGGATGGAAGTCTGCCTGAAGTGTTGAGGAATAGCAAGAAGATCATTGTGACTGGAGGGGGTGAGCAAGTGGGGAGGGGATGGAGATCGTACCTGAGGGGCACGACACTCACAACACTACCCCAATCAGGGAAACAGATAATAAGCAGCATCTCAGCACCTTCTGGGTGGTGGACCTTCTGGGTCCCTTGAATAGTGAGCTTTCCTCACATATTTAAAAGACAATTGCTGTTCATAGAGATTTGTTTACCTAACAATTCTTGTGTAAGTTGGCAGGGAGATTCAGGGTTCTGTGGAAAAGGGAGCCAGGTGAACACTGGCCTCCAGGCTGTGCTCTTGTCTGGGTGTGGGGCTCTTGGACCCCCTGTGGTGTGGATAGGTCTGCAGACCCAGAGGGCTGTCCACACACTGGTTTTCCTAAAATGGCTCCCTAAAGGGAAACTGCTGAGGGTTTGAGCAGGGCACCAGGAAAGGGAAAATCCTTCCGGTTTTGTAAGTGGAAAGTTATTTTTAGAGTGACTTGGGGTGACTTTGCAATATCGCTTCCTGGGGGTGTCTCCTTCAACCCCGGGTGACAGGGACAGATCTTGTATGAGGAGCATTGTGGGCAAACACACGCCCACATGCAGGCATACATCCTGTTGTGGATAGGCATGACTTGGCAAGGCCTTATCCTCCTCGACGGAGGAAATGGAACCATTTTTCCGGCCCCTCTGGAGGACCACCAGTCCCCTGGCCAGAGGATGCACTGCCCATCCACATCTCCTGAGCACCTGCTCAGTGGAGGTGCTGTGTGGGATATCAAGTATGTGAGACCCAGCCTGGACCTGTGAAAGGCAGAGGTCAAAAGCAAGGGTGGAGGAGTTCCGGAAAGATGGCATCGGAGTAGACAGGCAGGGCTCAACTCGCTCACAAAAACAACGGAGAAAGTGTCAAAGGCTCTCCGAGAGACCTGCTTTGGGGGTCAGCATACCAGGTCAGTTCTACACACACTCAACCCACAGAGGAGCGAGGGACAGAGAGACAAAGAGCCTGAAACAACAAACATGAGTTAACAAACCCTGCAGCGGCCGGGAAGGGCTCCCAACCCCTATCCCCAAGATATTAAGCTGCAGTAAAACCCTCAGCCCACTGCAACCGAGTGAGAGGGGAACAGACGTCTTCTTCCCTGTCAGCTGTTACTAGGGGAAAGGGAGGGGGAGTCGGGGGGGGCTTCTCTTCAGTGAATTCGGCCAGCAGAGCACACTTTGAATGTCAGCTCTGGCCAGACCAAAACACCGAAAAGTGGAAATTGAAAGAAACTCCTCCATGGAAAGGTGCGTCAGCAAGTGCCGTCTGCTGCCAGTCTGGAAATTGCAAGGAGAAAAACTGGTTTTAAGTCTCTCTTAACCCAAATTCCTGAGAGAAAATCTGCGCCCCATTAGTGTGTCCCTGGCCCGATTTTGATAACTTAAGCTGGGCAATTTTAAAGGCTTAGAATAAGTTGAACCAAATAACAAAGAAGAGCTTGAAAGAAAAATAGGCAAGAGAGAGAAATTGGCCATCCGAGTTAATTCACCAACATATTCAGATGCCTACACATCAGCAAAAAATTACAAGCCATACTAGGAAACAGGAAGAGATGGCCCAGCCAAAGGGCTAACCAAATATCCTGAAGAGATACAGGATTTAATACAATTAATCAGTGATAATCACAAAACTTTCCTAAATCAATTCAAAGAATTGAAAGAAAATATGACTAAAGAGGTAAAGAATTTTAAGAAGACACTGGGGTGAGCATAAAGAGCAATTTGAAAGTCAGCAAAGAAAAATAACAGAGCTTTTGGGAATGAAAGAAATGATGGCTGGAATGAAAAATACATTAGAGGGAGCAGATGTGGCTCAAGTGGTTGAGTGCTCACCTCCCACATGTGAGGTGCCTGGTTCAGTTCCTGGTGCCTCCTGAAAAAACAAAAACAAGCAACAAGCAAAACAAACAAAAAAATAACTCAGGGAAGCTGATGTGGCTCAGTGGTTGAGCGTCAGCTTCCCACATACAAGGCCCCAGGTTCAATCCCCAGCCCCCAGTACCTCAAAATATATATATATATAAGGGATGAAAATGGTTATTGTGTGTGTGTGTGGGGGGGTGCAATTCACCAGGAAGAAATAACTATACCAAATATTTATGCCCCAAGATACATGAGGCATACACTGGCAAAGCTGAAGGGAGAAGTAGTTGTCTCTACAATAATAGTTGGAGACTTCAGTACACCACTCTCAGTATTGGATAGAACATCTGGACAGAGGATAAATAGACAGCTTGAATAATATGATAAATGAACTAGACCTAACAGATATCTATAGAGCATTGTACCCCAAAACAGCAGGATATACTTTCTTTTCAAGCATGCATGGATCCTTCTCCAGGATAGACCATATGTTGGGTCACAAGACAAGGCTCGATAAGTTTAAAAAGATAAATAATCAGTGGGTCAAAGAAGAAATTGAAAGAGAATTCAACAAATATCTTGAGATGAATAAAAATGAGAACATAACATATCAAAACCTATGGGACACTGCAAAGCATTTATAGCCCTAAATGCTTACCTTGAAAAAGAAGAAAGCTAAAATTGAATATCTAACTACACACCTGGAGGAACTAGAAAAAGAAAAGCAAACTAATCTCAAACCAAGACAAAGGAAAGAAATGATAAAGATCAGAGCAGAAATCAATGAAATCAAGAACAAAAAAATAATAGAATCAACAAAAGCAAAAGTTAGTTCTTTGAGAAGATCAACAAAATCGACAAATCCTTAGCTAGACTGACAAAGAAAAAAGAGAGAAGACACAAAAAAAATAAAATCTTAAATGGAGTGGTGGGGGGGAAACGACACATTATCACTAACCCTGCAGAAATAAGAGAGATCATGAGAGGATACTATGAACAACTGTATTCCAAAAAATAAGGCAAAGTAGACAAGATGGACAAATTCTTAGAAACACACAAACTACCTATACTGACCCTAGAAGAAATAGAAGACCTCAACAAACCAGTCACACGCAAAGAGATTGAAACAGTCATCAAAAAATCCCCAAAGATGAAAAGCCCAGGACCAGATGGCTTCACAGAAGAATTCTACCAATCATTCAAAGACTTTCTAATACCAATCTTGCTCAACCTCTTCCAAAAAAAATTGAACAGAAAAGAATACTACCAAACCCATGCTATGGAGCCAACATCACTCTAATACCAAAACCTGATAAAGACACTACAAAAAAAGAAAATGACAGACCAATATCTGCTAATAAATGTAGATGCAAAAATCTTCAACAAAATACTTGCAAACTGAATCCAAAAGCTCATTAAAAGAATTATACACCATGATTAAGTAAGTTTTATCGCAGGTATGCAAGGGATCCCAGGTATCCCAGGTATGCAACACAAGAAAAATCAATTAGTGTAATAAACCACATTGGTAAACTGAAGAAGAAAAATCACATGATACTCTCAATTGATGCAGAAAAGGCATTTGTCAAAATACAGCACCCTTTCTTGAGGAAAAAACACTCCAAAAGATAGAAATAGAAGGACGCTTTCTCAATATGGTAAAGTGCATATATGAAAAACCTACAGCTAGCATTGTACTCAACAGTGAAAGACTGAAAGCTCTCCTGCTGAGATCAGGAATAAAAGAAGGGTGTTCACTGTCACCACTGTTACTCAGTATTGTACTAGAGTTCTAGCTAGAGCAATTAGGCTAGATAAAGAAATAAAAGGCACCCAAATAGGAAAGGAAGAAGCAAAACTTTCATTGTTCACTGATGATATGATCCTCTACCTAGAAAATCCTGAAAAATCCACAACAGAGCTACTAGAACTAATAAACGAATTCAGCAAAGTGGCAGGATACAAGATTAATATACAAAAATCAATAATGTTTCTGTACACTATTGGTGTTGCAATCTGAGGAGGAAATCAGAAGATAAATTCCATTATAATAATGATTAAAAGAATCAAATATTTAGGAATAAACTTAACCAAGGACATAAAAGACCTATATTCAGAAAACTACAAAACATTGCTAAAAGAAACCAAAGAAGACGTAAATAAATGGAAGGACATTCCATGTTCATGGATTGGAAGACTAAATATCATTAAGATGTCAATCCTACCCAAACTGATTTTCAGGTTCAATGCAATCCTGATAAAATTCCCAATAGCCTTTTTTGCAGAAATGGAAATGCCAATTATCAAATTTATTTGGAAGGGTAAAGAGACTCAAATAGCCAAAAATATCTTTAAAAAGAAGAACAAAGTTGGAGGAGTCTCTGACTTTAAAGCATATTAAAGCATATTACTTAGCTACAGGGGTAAAAACAGTGTGGTACTGGCATAAAGACAGACACATTGACTGATAGAACTGAATCAAGAACTCAGAAATAGACCCTCACATCTACAGTCAAGTGATTTTTGACAAGGCTGTTAGGCCCTCCCAGCTGGGTCAAAACAGTCTGTTCAACAAATGGTGCTGGGAGAACTGGATATCCATATCCAAAAGAAAGAAGACCCCTATCTCACACCTTTATACAAAAATTAACTCAAAATGGATCAAGGAGGCAACAACCATAAAACTCTTAGAAGAAAATGTAGGAAAACATCTTCAAGATCTTGTGGTAGGTGGTAGTTTCTTAAACCTTACACCCAAAGCATGAGCAACAACAACAAAAAAATAGATAAATAGGACCTCCTCAAAATTCAACACTTTTGCACCTCAAAGGACTTTGTCAAAAGGGTGAAAAGGCAGCTGACTCAATGGGAGAAAATATTTGGCAATCACATAACCGATGAGGGTTTAACATCCATGATATATAAAGAGGTCATACAACTCAACACTAAAAAGACAAACTACCCGGTTAAAAAATGGGCAAAAGACTTGAAAAGATAATTGTCCAAAGAAGAAATACAAATAGCAAAGAAACACATGAAAAAATGTTCAATGTCACTAGCGATTAGGGAAATGTAAATCAAAACTACAATGAGATACAGGCCACTATTAAAAAGTCGGAAAACTGTAAATGTTGGAGAGGATGTGGAGAGATAGGAACACTTATTCACTGTCAGTGGGAATGTAAAATGGTATAGCCACTGTGGAGGACTGTTTGGCAGTTCCTAAGGAAGTTGAATACAAACTTGCCATGTGACCCAGCAATACCATTACTAGGTATATACCCAGAAGAACTGAGAGCAGTGACACGAACAGACATCTGCACACCTTTCATAACAGCATTATTCATGATTGCCAAAGGTTGGAAACAACCCAGGTGTCCATCACCTGATGAATGGGTAAACAAATTGTGGTATATACACATGGTGAAATATTATGCAGCAGTAAGAAGAAACAAAGTTATGAAGCATATGACAACATGGATGAACCTGGAGGACATTATGTTGAGTGAAACAAGCCAGACACAAAAGGACAAATACTGTATGATTGAGCTACTATGAACTAAATATATTGTGTAAACTCATGGAGTTAATAACTAGAATATAGGTCATAAGAAAATAGAATGAGGTTAGAGAATGGAAAGCTGTGCAGAATTGGAAAAAGTTTGTAAATCTTTGGAAATGAATAGAAATGGTGAAAGCACATCATAGTGTTTCTAACTAGCAGAGTTATTATATGGGTATGACAGTGGTTGAAAGGGAAAGTCTAAGGTCATGTGTATTACTAGAAGAAAAGGTAAAAAAATGTAACATTGAATGGTTTAACAGTGAAACCTCATGTAAAATACGATTGTGAGTGATATTCAAATATACTAGAGAGAAGGAAACAGAATAGCAGCTATGTATGGCAGGGGAAGCACAAAGAGAGTGAGAGGTGATGAGTTTTGTTTTTATCATTAATTAATATTAATAATTACTAATTTTTTATCATTATTGGAATAATGAAAATGCTCTAAAAACAATTTAAGTGATGACCGTACAACTACGTGATCATACCGAATACCATTGATTGTACACTTTGGATGGATTTATGGTTTATTAATATGTAGCAAAAAAAGTGATTTGTTTAAAAAAAACAAAAAAGCAAGGGAGGCTTACTGTCAACCTGTGTTGGCTCAGCGCCAAATGGGTAGGACAGAAAGGAAACCTGTACAAGGAGTGAATGAATGGCTGAGCGATTTTCCCAAAATCCCACTGCCTTTTGGCACCTGGGCTGCGGTCTCCAAGCCCAGGGAGAGCCCACTTGGAGCTCTTTCTCCTTGTTTTTTTTTTTGTTTGTTTGTTTGTTTGTTTGCTTGTTTTTTTGTTTGTTTGTTTTCTTGGTTTCATTTTAAAAACAATTTATTGAAGTATATCATTCATACGTGAACATATGTAAACAATAAGTGTGTATAGTAAAAGTTGTGAACTTACAAAACAAACGTGCATGACATCTTCCAGAGCTCCCATACATCACCCCACCACAAATACCTTGCATTGTTGTGAAACATTTGTAACAAATTACGAAAGAGCATCGTCAAAATATTACTACTAACTATAGTCTGTATCTTATATTTAGTGTATTTTGTTTTTGTTTTTGTTTTTTTTTGAATAATGAAAATGCTCTAATATTGATTGAAGTGGTAGATTGTACACTTTAGATAAATTGTATGGTTTATTAATTTAAAAAATAATAATAGGATGGGTTAGGGGAAAAATACTCCCTCTCCGCTTTGAAGACCCCTGCAGGTGGAGCCTACGCTGGCTTCACTTTTCACTTCCCAAGGCATCCCACACAGTTCCAGGCATATGACCCAGATTTTCCAGGACAGCCCATATTTCACATTCTCTGCCCTACCCATCCCTTGAATAATCTTGGATTGTCAGACCACATGTCCACATTTTTAATCCAGAAGTAATCACTGGGAACATAGAAAATGTTTAACAAGTATTTGCTCTCTCAGATGTTCTTGCAAAAGCCTCAGAGAGTCTCTATGAAATTGGCTGTTTCACAAAAGCTAGAGACTAGGTAAAAATTCAGATTTCTGATGGAAAATACAGAGATCTGGGTGGTTCAAGGAGAGATGGCATCTCAGAAGGCCCACCCAGACAGCGCCCCAGGAGGCGAGAGATCCATGGTCAAACCCCTAGATCCACCGAGGATGTGAAGGTTTTCTGGGAGAAGTGCCGGTATGAGCTCGATCTTCTCTGCCTCCTCCCTGATTTCCTTCCTTCCTCTCATCCAACAATTATTGTGCACTTCCCGTGTCTCAAGCTCTGTGTTTGTTGGTTGGGGTATCAGTCCTAGCAGCGCCCTGGGTAAGTGGGGAGCCCAGGTCTGTGTCCTTGGGGAAAAGGTCAGGAAAGGACCAAGGCCCCAGCCTGAAAGCTTGAGGACAAGAGTCTGTCAGTTCTTGGAATGCTGCCTTCTTTTGCAACCCCATTCATTTCCTTCCCTTCTCTGCTACCCAGCATCTAAGTCCAGTGCCTGGCTCAGAGTAGGAAGTGCCTCTGTCACGGTGGGGAGGAAAGATTCATGCCTTGCCTTTCCTAACGAGACAGCAAGTGCTTTGAGGGCACCTTATACTTTTGTAGCCCCCAAAAGTATAACAAAAGTAAAACACTTAGGCCAGTGATTTTCACTGAGTAGATGCTTGGGTCACATGTCGTATTTGCTTTCCGGAGGTGGGTTTGTGCAATGCCCCCGGGTCTCCTTGCACAGGTTTCTTGTGTTGTGAATGAAAGAACAGAAATGGCAAAGGACAGCTTTTATGCGTTGTCCCCGCTACTGATTGTAAACACACCCTATAAGGACAGCTCAAGACGAGAGCCACTGGGGCCAACAAAGGGCAGCCGGTCCTTTCCCATCGGCACAACTGGCATTTCAGCCGCGCTCGTGCCCTTTTTATTGAAAATGACTTACTGTTTTGATTTCCTCCAGCGACATGAAACAGGAATCAAATAGCACAGGAGATGATTCACTAGAGGTTTTCTAAGTTTGAAAACGACGATGACAACAAAGTGTTTGGACTTCTGCGCCCAGCCATCAGTGGAGGCAAGGCAGGATTTGGCCACGGGCCTGTGTCACCAAGGGGACTTGGCCCTGCAGACAGGAGCTGCTTGTTAGTGTGCACCAAAGCTGGAGCAGGGCCACACATGTCTTGCAAACACCTCTTAAGTCTAATGGTTTACAATGACATTGCTTCTCGCAGACAGGCTCTACCCAAGATGTACGAGAGCATGGCCCAACCGCCTTCATTTGGGGCCCATGAGTTCAGAATTTGGAAATGGTTCATTTGGGGCCCCCGAATTGACACTTGAGTCATCAATCAAGCAGGACCTGGCAGAAGTTCAGCTCTTTAACATCTATGGGGAGAACAGCTAAGCAAATGGATCTGCCAAAGAAGATCCTAGGAAGAGAGACCATTAATTCCTGTTTAACTGAGCAAACTTCTCAGGTACATTGGAAGCCTCCACTGGGGATTGACGCAAGAATATTTTTAGAGTTAGAAAGTGTCTCAGGGGCAGGAGGGGGTGGGGGTCACACTGTCCAAACCTATATTTTACAGATGGGGAACGTTGAACCTAGCAAGTGATGCAGTTTGTCTGTGGTCCCCAGGTATGCTAATTATTAATCTTAAGTGTTTGTCAGAAACACCCACACTTGTATCTCATAGCACTTGGTTTCAGCCAGGAACCTTTCCCTGGAAAAAACCATTTTTAGGATTTGTTTTACTCCGACTTTACTAGCATGCCATTCGTTCATCTGAGTCCATAGGGTTTGATGGTGCTTTTTTTCCTTTTCCCCGACTTGCCCTCCTCCCCACCCCCGTAGGTTCCAGATTGTCAGTCCATCCATTGCCTGTGAAGGTGGCTGGGTATCAGGCTCAGGGCCAGGAGTGGGCCCGAGTTTCCTCCAGAAGCGTGGGCCTAGGAGTCACTGCCCTGTGGACGCGCCCCAGGGTAAAGTCCGGAGGCCTGGCCCCGCCCACCTCCCCACCTGCTTCTCCAGATGGGCCCGGTGCTTCCCTCCTTCCAGGAGCTCCCACAGCAGCCCAGGAGGCCTTCCCGCCCCTGTAGGCAGAGCCAGCCCCCAGGGTGAGCTCCTGAGGCCGCAGATGTTCTCTTTTTCACATAAAATAGCTCTGCAGGCTGAGTAAGTGCATAAAACATTTGAGGAATGAATGAGTAAAGGAAAAACTCCACCCATATTATTTTCTTGGAGAACCAGCTTGGCCCGGGGTGAACTCCTTGTCATTCCCTACCCTGAGGTGCTGAGACGCCCTTGACACTGAGCAGCATTCCCTGGCACCCAAGGTCTGGGTTCTCTGGTCAGTGGCGAGGGATCACAGCGGCGGCAGGGTGTTTGTGTGAGAGAGAGAGAGGATAGAGAGAGACAGAGAGGGAGGATAGAGAGAGAAGATGGTCTGGGAGCCAATCTCCATGCACCAAATCGGACATGCCCAGCTCTCTTCAAAATGCTGGGGTATACTCTGAGAAAGTTTCAGACCATCTCTTTCATGGCCCATTCTTTTTTTTTCCCCACTTCTCTAATGTTCTGTTTGTTTTTTGCCATTTTAACCATTTTAAGTGTACAGTTCAGTGGCATTAATTCCATTCGCGATGTTGAATATAACCATCATTGCAATCTGCGTCCAAACTTTTTCATCACCTCCAAACAGAAACTCTGTACCTGTAAATAATAACTCCCCACGTAAAAAATTCCCTTTCTTCCCCAGCCCTCAGCCCCTGGTAAGCTCTAATCCACTTTCTGTTTCTGTGAGTTTGCCGGTTCTAGACATTTCATATAAGTAGAATCGTGCAATATCTGTCTTTTTGTATCTAGCTCATTACACTCAACATGATGTCTTCAAGGTTCATCCATGTTGCATGTATCAGAACTTCATTCCTTTCTACGGCTGAGTAGTATTCCATTGGATGAATGTACCACATTTTGTTTATCCATTCATCTTTTGATGGGCACTTGGGTTGTTTCCACCCCTCTAAACCATTTTAAATGGACCAAAACCAGTTAGAAGGCCCAGACTCCCCAGGAGACAGACTGCCATTAGAGAGAAGACTTTTCTCTCCCTGATGCGGCCACACTTCCGTGGAGGTACTTGGTATCCAGGATCAGCTTACTTTCCCCGGGGCTGGAGCCAGACTTGCTCCTCAGGCAGTGTGAGCTGGCAGTAGACTCTGCCTTGCTGTTGCATGATTGGGTTTCTGCCATCCTTTTTTTTTTTTTTTTTTCATTTTTCCTTTAAAGAGCATGAATCAGTATTTCACTGACCCCGCCTCCAGCTGGATGTGCCCAGGCCACTGGGATCCCACGGTCTCTGCCACCCAGGGCATGGGGACCAGGTTTTATTACACTGTGCTGGGCATACCAGTCAAGGACCATCTGCAAGAAAGTGTGGGAAACCCCACTGCGCTCAGACTGCGAACGCCATCCTGCTAGCCTTGTTCTGTTGAATATTGTCATTAAACTCATTAAGTGTGCCTGGCATTTCTTTGATCATAAAAGCTGTGGCAATACCCCGTGTATTTGTCTGATGCTTTAAATTTGTCAAAGTCCTTTTATAGCTTTTGATTCCTTTTTTTTCCTCACAGCTACACTGTTAAGTCAACACAGCAGGGACTGTTATTCCTTTCTTACAGTCAAGGAAACTGAGACCCAGAGAAGTTCAGGAGACAGCCGACGACCACACAGCTAAAGAGGGGAGGGTCGGGAGGAACCCCGGGCTCCTTTATACCCAGCTCATCCTTGCAGTAATCCCCGCATCTGGAGCTGCTAGCCCATTTTACAGAGGAGCAGACAGAGGCTTGGTCAGGGCACCAAGACCAGGAATGCTAGTGCCACCCCAGGAGAGCAGCCCACCCCATCTGCACCCCCTCCAGGGTGAGGTGGGGTAGCGGAACAAGTGGTGTCCTGGCACTGGCTGCCCGCCAGGTCGTGTTAGTCACTGGGAGAGCTAAGCCTGCTCTGGAGTCTCAGGTTTGCTCCAGCTAGGGAAAGGATGCCGTCCTCTGGGGAAAGGCCATTACTCACATCCTGGGCAGGGGCTTCGGAGTGGAATCACGGGCTTAATTCCACCATTTGATGTGTGGATCTTTCCCACAGAGGCATGGTGCACTAATTGAGTCATTCCAGAAACAGGCACACGTAACCAAGAGGAATTTACTTCAAAATGTGTAGGGGGTGACCTGTCAAATCGCCCAGGTTATCAGTGCAGCTCAGCCGGGGTGGGGTGGGCGGCCTCTGATGGGTACCAGCAGCCCACTCTTTCTGCCCCCCATTAGGTCAATGCAAGGGGGCTCAGATCAATGACGGGCTGACGAGGGGGCATCTTTGAAATCTCAGACCAGCTCCTGTCAAGGCAGCAGCAGTCCCCAGCCTGTGTGGACCCTAAAAATTCCTCTACAAGAGCAGTGGACTTGTGGCAGGCTAAGGGTCCCTGAGAATGAGAAGTTGGGGGATTCAGATGTTTGTTGGTTTCAGCTTTTGTATTTTCACTGTACAACGGAATTGTTAATAAGGTCTGACTGACTTTGCCACAGGACTGCCAATGCACAGTACCAGAAATGGGGTGGATTTTATAATGGGAAATTTATAGGGTAAAAGCTTACATGGGAAACGGATGTGGCTCAAGAGGTTGGGCATCCGTCTACCATATGGAGAGACCGGGGTTCGATCCGCGGTACCTCCCGGTAAAAAAAAAAAAAAAAAAAAGGAGGGTGGATGTGGCTCAAATGGTTGGGCGTCTGTCTGCCATATGGAGGGACCTGGGTTCGATCCCTGGAACCTCCCGTTAAAAAAAAAATATATATATATATATATATATAAAAAGAACATAAAAAGCTTATAGTTCCAAGGCCATGAAATGTCCAAATCAAGGCAGCATCAGAGATGCTTTCTCCCCACAGTCAGCTACTGGTGATCCTGGTGTCCTGCCCTGTGGTGAAACAAGATGGCGGCTGATCTCTGCTGAGGTCCCTGCCTTCCCCTCTGAGCTCACCGTCTCTTCAGCCTTGAGCTGTTCTGTGGGCTCAGCTTCTTAGGCTTTGTGCTTCGGCTTTCGCTGCTAACGATCCTTGAGTCCTCTCTCTCATGTGGCAGGGTAAAGATGACAGTGGCTCTCTTTTCTGTGTCCTCTTTTTCTCTGTGTCTCCATTTATGTAAGACCCAGCAAGAAGGCAGAGTCCATACTGTGTTACACTTCACTGACGTTATCCAATCAAAAGCCCTAATAGATCTAATCAAGTGATCTAATCAAGATCCCTGAACCAAATCTAATGCAATCAAAGGGTCTCACACCCATGGGAATGGATTAGCTCAAAAGCATAATCTCTTTTGGGGATTCACCAAATTAAAACTGTCACAGGGTCCCTGGGCCCTCCACTAGTGCAGGCGCTCTGAGGGTTTTCCGGTAGCTGAAAGCAGTAGGTGTGCACTATTTGGTGTTGGTGGCGCAGGTGTTTCTCTCCTTGACCCTCTCATCCCTTCAGTCATATGCTTGGCGTTCTTCTCAGCCATGCTAGATGCTAATGATCCCACCTCTGATGGCAGGTGGGGAGCCATATCCCCATTGGGTGGGTTTGGGGTGCTGCCGGACAGGGTGCACTCTCTGCCTCCCCACCTTGGCACGTGTTCCCTTTGTCTGCCCTGCCTGGCGAATTCCTGGAGTCTCTAAGCCCCAGCTCAGGCATTGCTTCTGTCAAACATCTCAGCCAACTGCGCAGGGAGACAGAGGCCACTCCACTCTGGGTGCCATGTGCTCCTGGGGACACCCCTACATCTCTTTCATGCACAGCATCGCCTTGCCTCATTGTTACACGTAGGTGAGCACCTGGGGAAAAGTCGCTATGCCTCGTTCATCCAGCTGGCCCAGAAGGGGTACTTGGATATGTTTGAGCGTGTGAGTGAGGGAGTGAAGTCAGAGATTTCACTCCCTCACTCCAGCCTGGTGCCTGCCACGGAGAGCCTCAAATTTACCTCCAAAGCCAGCCCTGAAGGCTCTAGGAAGAGGCAGAGGACATCCCAGGCTCTCTTGCCAGAATGCCACACCTGGATTTTGACCCAGTTCACTGCCCTGCCCCCTCCGCCCTCAGGGGCCCACGTGGCCCAGCTCCTCACCTGGCATCCAGCGCCTTCTATCCCTCACTCCCCCGCCCCTCCCTGGAGAACTCAGAGGCTCCCAGACAGATAGACATAGAGAGTTTTGCTTTAATAAAAGTCAAAGTTTTTTTGGTCCTGCTTTCAACTTTCCTTTTCCTATTGCATTAGCAGAGGTGGCAAGGGAGAGGATAATTCTCTGGGGGGGATTTCCTTTTCCTTCCCCTGCCTCTTTCATTTCCCAGAGGCCTGTTTGTGTCCGTTTGACTAACCCACCTTCTTCCTCTGGGGCTGCAACTCAGAGGGCTCCTCCTAAGAAGGCTGAGGTTGCACTGAGGTCCCTTAAGAACCAGCTAAAGATCAGAGCTGGCCAGCAGCAGTAAGCGCCCCCTGGGGGGGGCAGACATGTAACTGCACGTGTGTTTCCTGGGACGAGGGAGGATGGCACGTTTGGTGAATGGACCCGAGTCTGACCCGAGTCTGACGTGCCCCAAACCCTCCGCCACCCCCTGCAGCTGTTCCTGGAGATTTCCAGATAACCAGGTCTGAATTGTGGAACATATGGAACATACCCTCTTGGAGCTTCAAATCTGAGCAAGAGATTGCTCAGATGCTCTCTTTCAGATCCCTTAGTACTAAGTCAAAAAATGTGAGAGCAGAGGGGTTGCAGAAGAAACACTCTTTCCTCCATTTGTGGGCACTGTACTAGGCCCTTGGCACACACGACCATTAAGTCAGGCATGTTTCTTGAACACTAATTGGGTGCCAGGCCCTGTTCTGGGCAACATGGGATGCAGTAGGGAGCTGAAGAAGGCAAGTAATCAATAAATAGATAGGATACAGAGCCAAGTAGCCAGAAATGCTAGGAAAAGGGGCAGGGTGAAGCTGGGTACTGTTTGAGATGACCAGGGGGACAAGGAACCTTGAGGGAGTGAGTCTCGCCCATACTGAGGGGACCAGCAAATTCAAAGGCCCTGAGACTAGAATGTGCTGGATGGGTTCTTTTTTCCTCCAGGTGCTCATAGACTAATGAGGAAGAAAGACAATAAATGATCTAATGAAAGTTGAGGCCATAATAGAAATATGTGAAAAGTGCTATTGGAATGCAAAGGAAAGAGGAATTGTGGTGGGGGGCGGCATTTGAGGAGGTGACATTTGAGTTGGGCCTTGGTGCATGAGTAGGAGTTCACTGGGCAGCTGAGGTGAGCCTTTGGATGGACTGGTATTTGCCAAAGGTATAAGGTGTTCAAGGAGAGCCACCCACATAGTCCTCTTGCTAGTGCTTTAGCAGTTTCTGTAAAGGAAAAAACATTCTCTTGGGGGGAGGGGGTCTTTTCCCCACATCTCCCACCCCACCCCCAGCCTCATTTAGGGCATTTTCAACCTCTCCATCCTCTTCATTGGGACAGTGAAAAGGGAAAGGACCTTGGTTCACAATAGGGTGGGATTTCTATACCATGCTTAAGATCTTTTCTTTTTCAGTCTCTTTCTTTCCTTCTTTGTCTTTCTGTCTTTCTTGACTGTGGGGAGCCATGGGGATTTTAAGCTGCTGAAGATGGGTGCATAAGTCAGGTGGGTTTTCAGTTGGATTTCTCAACCACAATGGTCTCTGGGCTGGAGACCCAGCCAGTAAAATACTGTGATGCAACACGTTTTCAGGAAGGCCTTTGGAAATGGGCTCCTGGAGGTCAGTGGGTTGGTTTTGAATCTAGGCACGCCCTGTAACTGCTCCAGAAAGAAACCTCCTCTTTCCCCAGATCTCCTGAGGTCTGGCTTTTCTGACTCAAACGAGAAGGAGGAATGAAGCAAGCCAGACACAAAAGAACAAATACTGTATGATTGTGCTATTATGAACTAAATATATTGTGGTATCTCATGGAGTTAAAAACCAGAATATGGGTCGCCAAAAAATAGATTGAGGTGAGAGAATGGAAAGCTGAGGGTTAACCTGTGCAGAATTGGTAAAATGGTTGTTTGTAAATCTTTGGAAATGAATAGAAAAGGTGAAAGCACATCATAGTGTTTATAATTGGCAGTGCTATTATATAGGCATGACAGTGGTTGAAAGGGAAAGTCTAAGGACATGTATATTACTAGAAGGAAAGCTGAAAAGTGTAACATGGGACTGTATAGCATAGTAAAACCCATGAATATGGGTAATATTGCATATATAAGACTTTTTGAAACTGAACAAATGTATGTTAATGATATAAGATGTTAATATTAGGGAAAAATTATGCTAAGTGAAAGAAACCAGACAAAAAATACTATATATTGTATGATTCCATTTATATAAAATGTAAATATAAATCAAATCTATAAAGATGGAATTAGATTAGTGGTTATGTAGGGCTGGGGAAGGATAGAGGGATTGAGAGGTGACTGCTAAGAGATACGGAGTTTTGTTTTTTTTTAAAGTAATGAAATTGTTCTAAAAATTTTTTGTGGCGATGAATGCACAACACTGTGATTATACTAAAAGCCACTGATTGCACACTTTGGATAGATTGTATGGTATGTGAATATATCTCAATAAACTGCTTAATAAATAAATAATTAATAGTGCTAAAATGGCCAGAAATAGCAGCTATGTACAGTAGGGGAAACATGGAGAGATTGAGAGGTGAAGAATTTTCTGGTTTATTTGTTTTTCTGTTTTTTGTTTATTATTATTATTGAAATAATGAAAATGCTCTACTAATGACTGAAGTGATGAATGCACAGCTATGTGATTATACCAAATACCATTGATTGTGCACTTTGGATGAATTGTATGCCTTATTAATACATACCAATAAAATGTATTTGTTTTATAAAAGAGAAAAAGAGAAGGCGGAGGAGTTATACCCGTTTTTCTGCAGCCCCTCGCCCTCCTTACCGGCTTAGCTGGGGGTCAGACCTGGTGCTTCCTGGCAACTGACCTCTAGTGAAGTTCTCTAAGCAAGCCCTGCTGGATGACAATTCGAAACTTGGGGAGCTGTGAAATGAAGACATTACCTTTGAAGGGCACAAAGAAGAGCTCTCTGTGCTGGTTTAGAGCTGACAATGGACTTGTAAACAGGATACTAGAAAAAAGTCACTATCCGGTGGCCCTCAGAGCCACAGCGTCCAAATCCACATATAATACTACCTTCCCGGGATACTGTCCCCTGGAAATGTAATGCCAGGCTCAGATTTCTGCATTTTAGCTTTTCTGGTAGCCACATTAAAAAAGTGAAAAAGAAACAGGTGAACTTACTGTTGACAATAGGTTTGATTTCACCCATTATATCCACCAGGATATCATTTCAACATGTAGCCAATACGGAAAGGTTATTCATGAGCTATTTTACATCCTTTTTTTTTTTTCTGTATTAGGTCTTCAAAATCCAATGTGTGTTCTACACTGACAGCACGCATCTCAATTCAGACTGGCCCCATGTGGCCCGTTGTCGCTGTATTGAACAAAACCACTCTAGCTTATAGATGGGGAAACTGAGGCACCTGAGAGGGTACCTGGGGCAGCAAAGCAAGATGGTGGAGGTGCGACAGGGAGGTGGGGAGGAGGACGGTGAGGCCCCCGGGAGCTTGCCCACCATGCCCTCTGGTACCCACCCACTATACTGGCTCTGCATTTCTTGGTGGGCCCTGCAGACTTGGGGGTCGACCTGAACAGGAAACAGGAGTGCTGAGTGGCAGGTGTCATCGCTCGGGGGGACAGGTTGGACACCCCACTCTTCCAGGACACCAGCCCCCCAGGGTCTCTCTGGCCTTGGTGGTCACAGCACTGACTGCAGGGACCCAGCACTCCCCGGCTGGCTTTGGCCTTCCCACACTCCCCGTCTCTTGGGCAAGGCTGCCGCACACCCACAGGCCCAGCCGAGGTGCTGGTTGCATCTTGGCTGATGGGGGTTTTGAGGCCACACCTGAGAACACGGGGTCCCTTTGGAGTGATGCCTGAGTCGTTTTTTTTTAATCAATTTTATTGAAACATATTCATCAAGCATACAATCTATCCAACGTGTACAATCAATGGTATTTGGTTTAATAGTTGTGCATTCATCACTTCAATCATTATTAGAGCATTTTCATTACAAGAAGGAGAAGAAAACAGACAAACGAAAAAGTTTTACCCATTAATAATCACCTCTCAGTCTCTATATGCTTCCCCTGCCATACATAGCTGCTATTTCTGTTTCATCTAATTTATTTATATTTATATTTTGTATAGATGGAGTCAAACAATATGTAGTACCTTTTGTTTAGTTTCTTTCACTTATTATATTTCCTTTTTTTTTTTTTTACCCTTAATGGAAGATTATTATGTTACTATACACTACTGACCACAGTTTGCTTTGGTTGTATTTTTGACTATTACCATCTTGTAACATTAATGTACATTTGTTCGGTTTCAAAGAAAAACAGTCTTATATATGTAATATTACCCATATTCATATTTCACATGAAATTTCGCTATGCTATACAGTCCCCATTATATTTTTCAGCTTTCCTTCTAGTAATATACATGACCTTAGACTTTCCTTTTCAACCACTATCATACGCATATATTAGCACTGCTAGTTACAAACACTATGATGTGCTTTCACCATTTCTATTCATATCCAAAGATTTATGACAACCTTTTTACCAATTCTGCATAGATTAAACCTCAGCTTTCCATTCTCTAACTTTATTCTGTTTTCTGGTGACCTATGTTCTATGTTCCATGAGTTTACACAATATATTTAGTTCGTAATAGTGCAATCATACGGTATTTGACCTTTTGTGTCTGGCTTGCTTCACTCAACGTAATGTCCTCCAGGTTCATCCATGTTAGTTAGGCCTGAATTTGAATGGCTTGGCGTTGAAGGAACTTAACTAAGGGCTCTCTCCTGTAAGTGAAGCTGATAACCGATCTCTCTGCAGGCTGTGGCGAGGACTGGACTGGACGAGATAGGAATAAGGGACCTGTGGTACCATATCTGGCATACAGGAGGGCCTCATAAATGACCGTCGTTGTCCCCATCAGATGAGGGGATCTCTCAGTTCATGTGCTGTGTGTGAGTGGGGATAGCTCCCTGGAAATTCAGGTTCCTGCCCCCAAATTCTGATGCCGATGGGTGCCAGACCCCACTTTGAGGCCTTAGGCTAGACCTTTCCAGAGCAGGTTTGAACCTGCCGAGCCTCCTCCCTGGCTGCAGCACGAGTGGCCAGCTGAGGCTGCCCCCGGGCCCTGGCAGCTGGCACAGCCCCCCTGGGACGGGACTGGCCCCTCAGAGCCAAGGCTGCAGGCAGCTTGATGAGCACCTGCTTATTGGGAGGAAAAAAGGACGGAGGCCTGAGCGGCTTGTGGAAATGCATTTAGCCCTCTCTTCTTCTAGGACATGGCTCAACCCAAGGAGGGGTCTTGCCCTCAGAAAGAACTGAGTCAGGTGGTGGATATGAAACAGCAAAAATCCTTCTGTTTCCACCTGCCCCGTCTGCCACGCGCTCTCCTGTTCTACCCTAGACAGAGCAAGCTCTTACCTCACACGAGCCCTCTGTCCTTTAAGTTAAATTCAAAACAAACACCTCCAGCCTCTTCCTAAGCTGAGCCTTTGCTGTTTTTTTCTTCTTCTTTCAGTGTGAACACTATTTTATTCCTTTTTTTAAATTAGAGAAGTTGTAGGTTTACAGAAAAGGCAAGCAGCAAATCCAGAGCTCCCATCTACCCCTCGTGCACACAGTTTTCCCTATTATTTGTAATTTGCATGAGTGTCATTTGCCTTTTATAAAGAGTTGTTTTCCCCCACCTCTCCCACCTTCTTCCCTCCAAGCATTTCTTTTTATTTTGTTGGTTTTATTGAAATGTATTCATAAACTATACAATCCATCTTAAGTGTACAATCAGCATTTGGTATAATCACAGAATTGTGCATTCATCACTTCAATCAATATTAGAACATTTTCCTTACTCCAAGAAAAACAAACACAAAAAATTCCCTACCGCTTAGTAGTCACCTCTCAGTCTCTCTGTCCTTCCCCTGCCATACATACTTGCTAATCTATTTCCATCTCTATAATATTTGTATTTACATTTTGTTTAGATGGAATCAAACAATATGTACTATTTTTATCTAGTTTCTTTTGTTTAGCATACATCCTTTTATATTTTATCATTGATGGAAGATTATTAATGTACACCACTGCCCATAATTTGCTTTGGTCGTATTTTTGTAACGTTAATGTATATTTGTTCTGTTTGTTCTGTTTCAGAGAAAAACATTCTTATATATGCACTGTTAACCATACTCATTTATCACAAGAGGGTTTGCTATCCTATACAGTCCCACGTTTCCTTTTTTAGCTTTCCTTCTAGTGATATACAGGACCTTGGACTTTCCCTTCCAGCCACTATCATACCCATACGTTAGCGCTGCTAATTACAAACGCCCTCCAAGTGTTTCTAAGTCAGGTTGGTCCAGCCGGCTTTGGATAACTGACTTGAGGAGAGCATTTTTGGGGCCACGGAATGAAATGTCGATCGGCGCCAGTTGGGCAGTGATTGATGGGCTATCCGAGCTCTTGGTTTGTGGGAGCTTCACTGAGTAGCTGACAGAACTGTGCCATTTGAAAGGCTTTCACTTGGAAGCGGCTGTGGCTCAATTGGTTGGGCACCCGTTTACCATATGGGGGGCCCCGGGTTCTATTCCCGGGGCCTCCTGGTGAAGGCAAGCTGGCCCGTGTGGCTCAGTGAGCTGATGCAGCAAGATGACCCAACAAAGGGAGACAAGCAGATGCAGAAAAATGCAAAGCAAGATGGACACAGCAAGCACAAGCAGCAAGGGGGGGATAAATAAATAAACCTTTTTTAAAAAATAAATAAATAAAAGGCTTTAATTTGCCGGCAATACTGACTTTGGGTTAAATATTTTTGGGGGGCTCCCCGGTTACATTTACTTTTTTTTTTAAAAACAATTCAGTACACTAAGCACAATTACAGTAGCTGAGAACCAGAGAGATGGTGTGAGCTCTGAATGAATTCCTGCCCCCATTTTTCCATTAAGATGGATAAAAATGTCTTTGATGCACTCAGAAGGCTGCTGCTTGGCTGTTCCCATGAATATGAAGCTTTTCAAGCCAAGCAGGAGATGGATCTGACCCCACATAGGTTGCTCTCCCCTGGCACACCCCTTCCTCACCCCACCACCCTCCTCGGAGATGAAAGTCAGACTTTCTGGTAAATGGAGGCTGCAGTGTCTGTCTTCCCTTCTGCTGGGAATGGGAGTGGGCGCTCCGTCTTTTTGGTTAGCCGTCTTCCCAGCCCTGGCATGGGCCTCTCCAGCCATCCCCGGGCCCTGCGAGGCTGCCTGCTGCAGGCACAAGAGCCTCCAGGAGAGAGCTCAGATGAGGTTCTGATGAAGTATTTCAGCTGGGCCCTTTGTCAAGCACGTGGGGGCTGTCCCGGGGAATCACAGGGAGTGCACGATTTATTTGGCATTCATGGGCTCTGTTTAACCACCTCGTAAAAGTTATCGTGTGGAGGCCATCTTGTGAAACTGTCCTGGCGGGCACGTTTAATGGAGAGGGAACAGGGGTGGACAGCAGCTGACAGCACCTGGCGTGGCCTCCAGCGCCGCTTGCAGACTGTGGCTCTTAAAGGGCAACCCCTGCCTCCTAGCATTACAGCACAGTGGGGAAGGACAAGGCTTTCTCCTCCACCACCTGTGTCCAAGCCTGGCACGGTACGGACAAGCACCTGGCCCTCCAAAGCCCCTGTTTCTTTGTCTCTAAAATGGGGATGTTATTGCCTCCTCCCGGCCTTGCCAGCCCATTCAATCCCTCTGGCATGATCCCACCTGCTCAGCTTCTAGAATCTTTGTTGGGTGCTCACCAGATGTGGCCTCCGTCAGCCTTTAAATTCTTCATTATTCCCATATGTTTTTTGTTTTTAAGCAGTTTTATTGAGATAAATTCACATTTTTCCCTCTTTTTTTTTTTTTTTGGTATAATGCCCCCCGCCGAGATGGCTAAGTTTGTCTGTCTGTTTGCTCGTTGTCTGCTCATTGTTTTTGCTTGTTATCTGCTCATCTTCTTTAAGAGGCGCCAGGAACCAAACCCGGGACTTCCCATGTGGGAGGCAGGAGCTCAACCGCTTGAGCTACATCTGCTCTCCCACATTTTTCTCTTTTTTATTGTTTTTTTATTTTATTTTTTCTTTGTTTTTTATGGCTTTTGGTTTTCTCTTTATTTTATTTTATTTTTATTTCATCTTTACTTATTTATTTTGTTCTTCATCATTCAGTTTTGTTGTTTTAAAGATTTATTTTATTTCTCCCCACCCCCTCATTGCTTGCACTTGCTATGTCTGCTTGTTGTGTGCTGGTCTTCTTTTTCAAGAGGCACCGAACCTGGGACCTCCGATGTGGGAGGGAGGCACCTAATCACCTGAGCCACTTCCGCTACCTGCTTTGTTGTGTCTCTCATTGTGTTTTCCTTATGTTTATTGTTGCATCATCTTGTTGTGTCAGCTCGCCACGCCTGCCTGTCACATCAGCTTGCTGTCTTGCTCGTCTTTTTAGGAGGCACCGGGCACCAAACCTGGGACCTCCCATGTGGTAGGCAAGAGCTCAATCACTTGAGCCACATCTACCTCCCATCATTCAGTTCTGATTCCAAATGCCTTCTTCCTAGGGAGACAACCTAGTTCCCCCAAGGAGAATGATTGATTCCTCATTGGAGCCCCTACTTTGGGTCACTTTTTAGGTCCCATCCTGGATGCCTCCGGAGTCCGGAGGTGCTTTGAGAATGGGCACCTACGTCCCAGTCCTGGTCCCAGGACTTTGCATTTAAAGGGCCCGCTGGACTGAGCACCAAATCTGCAACCAAGAGCTTCTCCTTGTAGACACCCGAGCACAAGCATTCATGTGATGATACAACACAGGACGCCAAACAGCCCCAGTGCTGTATGTAACAAAGCACAGGCGATTTGCAGACAGCATGTTTCTAGAGACTTCTCAGGGAATACAGTCCCACCTTCCCGGACTCTTGGTAAGGGTCACCCCTTGTGGCGAAAGGGTTTCCCACCTCAAATACGGAAGCAGGTATCCTGGGAACTGGGACTTCCAGACCCAGAAATCTTAGAATATCAGTTTCTCTGGAGAAGGAGCCTTCAATTCCCTGTCTGGGGGGATGAAGCCTGGCTGGCCGCATGCTAGGTAGGTGGAGCAAGTAGGCTGGGACTCTTTCTCTTTGGCGTTCAGATTTTCACTTTCCTTGGCCATTTTCTGTTGGTTCTTCACCCCCCTTCTTCTAGCTTCCTTCAACCTACTCCCCTGTCCAGAGTCTCTTTCAAGAACATTCATCACCTCCGACATGGGGGTGGGCGGGAGGTAGCCACTGTCTATGCCAAGTGGATGGGCTGGACCTGTGGCTCTGTGTTGGTCAGGCTGGTCAACTGTAGTAACAAGCAACCCCCAGGTCTCCATGCTTAACCCAATAAAGATGCATTTCTGGCGCATGTTTTAATGTGATGTGACTTGCAGGGGAGGGGAAGGCTCCCCTCCATGCAGTCATGCAGAGATTTAGGCTTCTTTTTTTAGTGGATGACACCATTTCTCAACTGGGATTCTAGAAAAGAATTAAGCCCCAACACCCCGGGGCATCCATCGGATGCAGGGAATAACTTCTCTTCTGTGCATCTGAAATGATCCTAGTCATGTACTGTCCTTGGGAGACTTGAGGGAAAATGGGCCTTTGGGTCATTAGCTGTATGTTCAGATGAGGCCGCCTGGCTGTGAAAGGTTATAGGATCTGCAGCCCTAGAGCCTCCGAGTCCTCCACTGGGTCGTCCTCCTCCTGCTGGCAGACAGGAAAGAGTGTGGAAGGCTGAGGGTCCGACCTGGAATGGGTACCTACCACTCCTGCCCACAGTCCATTAGCAAGAACCATCTCCAGGCCCCACCTAACTGCAGGGGGACTGGGAGACATAAGGAAGCTGGATAAGAAGAAGTCACCACAGTGTCTGCCTCGACCTCTATTTCCTACACATACTTTCCAACAAGACTCCCCACATCCACTTCTAGCTTATCTCCTTCTCACTTCTGAGGTACTGGTGACCTCCTGTCCCTGAGCATTATGGAATTCTAGGGTGCCCGTTGTCCTGCTTCTCCTGTTTCCCCTCTCCGCACGCTCTGAAGTTGGACCTTCCTCGGCCCTGCTCGGCCATGTCCCTTCTCTCCATCACTATCCACTGTTGTGTGGTGTGGTCGTAGACCTCACTCATTTCCTTGAACATGGGATTTGTTTCATGTTTCTTGTCTTTTGTTGTTGAGAGGGTGAGGGGTGATTTTTTTTAAGAGAAAGGGCAGGAAGTATTCCTATTCCACTTCTGCCTCAATATTCTTCTAATGCTTTTCTGCTAGTAGACTCAGGACCTTGAGAGAAGTGGGTCTTGTTTGAATCTGCAGAACCCTAATAGGTGGCACAGATGAAAGGGCCGCTGCTCTGCTTGAGGCCAAGTGAGGAGGCCCAGAGCCCTACTTCTCCCCACCCCTTCCCAGGTGCTCCCATCCCTTAGGAGAGCCCCTTGGGGCTTCTAGAACACAATTTGAAGGGCCCTGTGTGGTCCCACTCTTCTCACTGAGGTTTGTATCCTCTCCATAGCATTTCCCCAAAAACGGTCATGTAGGCTGTGCTTAGAATACCAGCTTCTGCCTCTACAGTAGCAAAACTTGAAAGCAGGTACCTGTACATGTGTGCAGTCACAACAACAAAAACACCCATTCTGCCACTGCAGAATGCCCGCCCTGTGTCAGGTCAAGACACCTCAGAGAGAAGGTTGAAGGGCATGAAGCACTTGGAGGAGGCGGCACAAGGAGGTCGGCTGCTGCAGTCACGCTGTGTCTGCCTTCTGGGGCGCTAATGGAAAGGAGCTGGGGAAGCACGAAGCTTCTCCCCAGGCAGACCTAAATGCACGCAGCCAATTATTTTCTAGCAGTTGTGTTTACTGCATTTTGCGTTCCACATAATCTGTTGTACCTTCCTTCCTATGAACATTTGTTATTTCAGGCAGAAAAGGTGTTATGAGTTTGGCATTTCAATGTGATCTGTAAGAACATAAATCACGGATATATTTTGAAGGAAAAGGATTCTGAGCCGTGACTTGGTTTTCAGTGGGGTGAGGAGATTCTGAAAGAAACAATTCTGAGTTCTTAGAGCCTAGAGTTTCACAGGAGATGGCTTATTTCAATGATATAAAGTGCAAGGATGCTAATCAGGGAAGAAGGATGCCCCATTAATGAACAAAGCTGGCCGGCCCAGTGCAGGCAGTCTGTCCTTCCCCTGGCACAGCCTTCCTTCTGACTTACTGCCATATGATGTGACGGGAGAGCTGAACAGACCTGGGTTCACATCCCGGCTTCACCTCTGAAAGGCTCCAAAACTCTCTGAGGCTCAGTTCCCTTGTTGATAAAGTGGGACTGATAAATATATAAAATGTCTGACAGAACTGAGGCCCACAGTCCACGGGAGCGTCTTCTGATTGTCCCCTCTGAGAGTGTTCTAGAATGTTCCTTGTGGGCCTGGCCTGAGCCTCCATTGCGTATACTCCGGGAAGCCTCATCAACCACTGAGTGTCCCTCTTTGGTCACCACCCAGCTTGCCACTCAGTGGCTGGTGGCGCTTCCTGGACAGTCACCCACAGGAAGCTCACCGAGCACCTGGGAACCTTCTGGACTTGGGTTTTCCCCATACGTACCTATGTGTGTGAGAACATGCTGGTGCTAGTGCACCCAGGAGGCTGAGGGAGAATGGGCATCCACCACCCTACACAGAGGTGGCAGGAGGCGCTGAGGGCTCCCCAAATGCTGAGTTGAGAGAGGTGGGGAGTAGGCCGGGACCTCTGAAGGCAGCAGTAAGTCGCCTGCATGGGACTCAGGGTCACGTCTAAAGAGGCCCTCAAGGAGCAGCCACAGGTCGGATCTGGTCTGGCTCTTCAAGCCCTGAGTCTCTATTGTCAGGAGAGCCCAGGGGTGGGCAGAGAGACCCCTTGGCATGAGCCCCAGCAGCAGCCAAAACACCTTCTTCCCAGCTCATGGAGCTGCCTCTCCAGTCTGTGGACAAGGGGCTTGGTTGATTCTGACTCGAGCAGCAGATGCCTCCCTGGGTGCATCTGTGGAGACAAATCTACCACAAGGAGGTGCCCCTTGGCATCTGTGTGTTGTGCAGGAGTGGGGCACAGAGCCTGACTCCCAGTGGGGCTCCCTGGGCATGGAGCCATTCCAGCATGCAGTCGTCCGGTCCTCAGGCCACAGCTCGCAGGACCCACAAGTTTGTCTAGGTGAGGCCCAGAGAGCCGACACAGTCACAGCAGACCCTAGTGGAACCCACATCTCCAAACCTGGTCTAGGGCTCTTTCCAGTGAGATAAAAATCTTAAGAGCTTTTTGCTTCTTTTATCTCATCCATCAGACATTTTGATAGCAACAACTTTTTGGTTTTTTGTTGTTTTTTTTTAAAGTAGGTACTGGGGATCGAACCCAGGACCTTGTAGATGGGAAGCAGGTGCTCAACCACTGAGCTACATCCACTCCCCAATAAGTTAGTTTTTTTGTTTTTGTTTGTTTTGTTTTTAGGAGGTACCAGGGATCAAACCCAGGACCTCATACATGGGAAGCAGCAGCTCAGCCACTTGAGCTTACATCCACTCCCCAACAACTTTGTGATTTTTACATTCACTTTTGTTTTATATGTAGCCATTCTGTTTAAATCCTATTAGTTAACTGAGTTTCCAAAAGGGCCCCAGCTGGCATCCTCTACACATTAAAATCAGGACTTTTTCCAGCCTTAGAGCTGCTGACAGGACACGTTGCCCTCAGAAGTCCCGCGACAGGTCAGAGCTGGGTCGAGGGGGCTGTGGGGGAGGGTCCCACCTCTACCTTGTGTCTTAGAGGAGTCGTGGATGGCCTCCTTTTAGGGAAAATTAACTGTGGCTTTAATTTAAGGAGAGGTTGGGGCACACCCCCTCAAAAGCACAGGTCCCCATCCTTGGCAAGCCTTTCTTCACCCCCTCTGCTCTCTCACAGGGAAGTGTGGCTGTGGTCCACCCTTACGGACCAAATTAATGTAGAGATTTGCTGGTTTAGCAGTTAAAGCAGGAAGTAGAATGCTAAACCTTGACAATGTAAAAATAGTGGTTCCCGCAACACGACAGAAGCTCAGCGTGGAGGAAAGGAGGAGAGGTGGAGGGAAGAGAGAGGAACTAATCACTTGTTTGTACAGAGAGAGAATCAGGAGATTTTTTGCAAAGTGGCCCAATCAAGAACTGGGGATTTGGTTGTTTTAATTTCTGTGTCTTTTGGAATAGAAAAGACATACACAGAGTTCAAATGTTTTAAACAGGTTTACCATAAAAAGTCCCCATTTGGCATCTGTCCGTACAGCCATCTAGTTCTCCTCCCCTGGCCTAATACATCCTTCCGGAGAGCAAACACAGGCACACACAGACATTGTTTTCTATTTTTTTTTTTTCACAAATGGTAGCAAACTTTGTATGCTCTTCTGCAACTTCCCTTTTCACTTAAAATACACTTTGAACATTGCCATCTCCATAGGTAATGGTAGGTATCAGGGGTGCTGATTAGCACAGAAGAGGAGGCAGGAAATGGTATTGGGCTCCGGTTCTCTGCCCAGGTGGGCTTAGTATCTTCAGTTACGCTCCTAGAGATGGGATTGCTGGGCCAAAGCAAGTATGTGTTTGTAATTCTGAAAAGTATTGCCAAACTGCCCTCTACAGAGATTAGAGAAAGGGCTTTATATATATATATATATAGAGAGAGAGAGAGAGGCAGTTTTTATTTAATTTTTATTTTTAAAGAAGCTTTAGGTTACATAAATGTTACATCAAAAATATAGGAGAGGGAAGCGGCTGTGGCTCAATCAGTGGGGCTCCCGTTTGCCATATGGGGGGCCCCGGGTTCGGTTCCCGGGGCCTCCTGGTGAGGGCAGGCCCCGCCCGCGCAGCGTGGTTGGCTGGCCCAGCGAGCGCAAGCAGCAAGGGGGGGGATGAATGAATGAATAAATAAAATCTTTAAAAAAAAAAAAATATAGGAGATACCCATATACCCCACCCCCACATACACTTTCCCACATTAAAAACATCTTTCCTTAGTGTGGTACATTTGTTACAGTTGTTGAACACATTGAAGCATTGCTACTAAGCATGGTCTATAGTTTACGTTTTATACTTTGCACTGCATAATTTTATAGGTTTTGACAAAATGTATAATGGCTGGTATCTGCCATTGCAATGTCATGCAGGACAATTCCATTGTCCCAAAAATGCCTCCATGTTACATTATTCTTCCTTCTCCCTCCTCTCAGAGCTTCTGGTGGCCACTATCTTTATATCAATGATATGAGTTCTTCCATTGCTAGAATAATAAGTCTACTTTAGTCCATAGTTGCTTCCCCCCCTTATGTTTATTCATTCCTCAGTCTTGAGGATTTGGGGATGGTGATGCCCACCCTGCCTCCAATCAAGAGGGGCAGATTAAAGTGGTTTCATTGAGATATATTCACATACCATACAATCCATCCTAACTGTACAATTGAAATATATTATTTAAAGTCATAAAGGTAACAAGTAAAAAAATGTATATATAAAATGAGAGGGGCTACCTTTATTGTCTGTCATAAGAGGAATTCAGCAGATATTGTTTAGTATAGTAAATGTAGAAGCAGTTAAAAGAGGTTACCGCTGGGGCTAGGTTGGGAAACTTATTTTCTATTCTTCCGTATGCTTCAAATATTATTAAACCATGTATATGTGTGATTCTTACAATAAGGAAATAAAACTAAAATCGGTGAGGTGAAAGCTGTATTAATATCTAGCAGTAATGTCACACCAAGACTAGTCTTAACTACAGACCTGGTAACTCACTCCCCATGGGGTATGGTTTTCAAAGGAGCCCAGTTCTGCCTTCCTGCAGGGCCTATTAGCATTATATTCCTATAGCTTCAAGTGTGTTTCAGCCACTTGTCAGGGGTTATCCATTACAAGCTCATTTACTGCTTAGTTCTAGATCCTCCCTGACACAGAGGACTGTCAGCGGCAAAATAAAGGTGGAGCCTCCTTACAAGCTGCTGGACCCTGTTCTCGGGATAAAATCCGAAAGCAGTGCCTGGAAGGGAAAAGAACAGCTTGGAAGGAAGGGTCTGACGGTAGCGTACTCCCCCAGGTGACTGATGAGGCTGATGAGAGCAAGGATTTCCTTTAAACCGCTCCCCCCGCCCCCATCTCATATCCTGGTGACATCTGATGTATACCTCACTTCATTGATTTTAAGTTGCAATTTTTTTTTCATGTTTCCACATTCTCGAAGTCAGAATATATCTGCCAATCTATAGTGTGTGAGTGGGGGGGTGACCTGTCATAATTTCCTTGGCAGTGTTTTGGCTTTCTTAAAGCAGTGAGGCATGTTTCCGTGGGTGGGAGCTTCGATTTGCTGAAATACGGTGATTGCACAAATGATATAGGTTTTGTGTGGGTTTTTTTCCTTGGGGTGGGGGGGGAGGCCCTTCCAGGCTTTGGTCTAGGACAGGCAGCCCGGCTGGGAGGCTGGAGGTCGTGGGAGCCGGGCCCCGGGGATGGCCCCAGCTGACGCCCTTGTCCCGCAGGTGTCGCCCCCCCCCCCCCCCGCCGTCGCCATGGGCAAGCAGAACAGCAAGCTGCGGCCCGAGGTGCTGCAGGACCTGCGGGAGAACACGGAGTTCACTGACCACGAGCTGCAGGAGTGGTACAAGGGCTTCCTCAAGGACTGCCCCACCGGCCACCTGACCGTGGACGAGTTCAAGAAGATCTACGCCAACTTCTTCCCCTACGGCGACGCCTCCAAGTTCGCGGAGCACGTCTTCCGCACCTTCGACACCAACAGCGACGGCACCATCGACTTCCGGGAGTTCATCATCGCGCTGAGCGTGACCTCGCGGGGCAAGCTGGAGCAGAAGCTCAAGTGGGCCTTCAGCATGTACGACCTGGACGGCAACGGCTACATCAGCCGCAGCGAGATGCTCGAGATCGTGCAGGTACCGCGGGTGGCGGCGGCCGAGACGCTGAGGCCTGGCCGGGCTCCCCGCCGCGGGGCAGGTCCCGGGCCCCCGCGCAGCGCCCCCATCGGCCGGGCCGGCTCGCGCACCCTCCCTCTCTGGGCCGCTTTTCCAAACCAGCGGTTGTCACGTGACTGCGTTGGTCTTTGCAAACAGCGGTGAGAAAAGCCAAGGTTTTTTGATCACTTTCTATCTATCAGGGCTGGCCCGAGCACTTTTACCTGTTTCCATCTTCACCAGCCCCCCCCCCCCCCATGAGGTGGGGTCATTTGCCCCATTTCACAAAATCTGAGGCTCAAAATGGTGGTTTTCTAAGGTCGCTGAGCTGACGGTTGTAGTTACAGAGAGGACCCTTGACGCTGGTGAGAGGTACCTGCCAAGACCCTTGTAAATCCCGTATTTGGGAATGCGATAAATAGCTTGAAATGCCCCCCAGGAACATGCAGTTGTAAAGTTAAACTGAAGCATTAAATGATCGCTAAAATAAATTGTGCCGCAGAAGTCACACCACTTAATGAGACCTCTTCTCTCGGCTTCACTTCTGTCAACAGCTCTAGCAGATGAGTTTAAACAGTAGATGAGGCTGTTTTCCGGGAAGAAACCAATTTTGTTCACTTCACAGGCTGCCTAGGTATGTGATAGGGTGCAAAAAAACACAGTGCCGGTTTAGTGGCCCAAAACTGCCTCTCCCAGGCTTCTCCCCCCCCCCCCCCCAGTCCTAAAGCCGGGGGAAGTCAATCTGGAACTCCTCGGAAGAGATAGTCCCTACACCTAAGGAACTTCAGGATTAAATCTCAAGCAGTAGGTATCAAATCCACGAACTCCTACACTGGCAGCAGCTGGCCTGAGAAGTGACTAACCCATTTCCCAAGTAGATAGGTTTTCCCACCTTTAGGATAAATTAATAGGGGCGTGGGAAACTCTTGTAGTTCACTTGTCACCACCTGGCTCTTAGCTATAAGCCATGATGGAAATAAGAATTCTGTTTCCCAGGAATCATTTATCCCGGTCATGGGTAAAGCCTTACCCTTTCCCAATTGAGTGTGCCTGTCACTAGCTGAGGAGATTGACCTGGCCAAACCTGGAGACACAAGGATATCATTCAGAGGAGTGAGGAGCAGTGAGTCCTGTCCAGGTGGAATCTGGTTTCTAGACCCCAAACCAAGTTACCAAACCCCAACACCTCCCCCTAGCACCTCTGTGGATTCCCAGCTTGCTGGATGGTGTTTCTCATGGGACACCTGGCTGGCTACACCTTTCTCAAAAAGGATTGCAGTTTTAAGTACTTCGGAAGCCTACCAAGAGACTTTGGTAGTGACTTTGCACTGGGCTCTGCACTCGGGCAAGCTGCATGACCGTTCTTTCTGTATTCAGGGTATGTAGAACGTCCCTGAAACACACATGGCTCAGTGGTGTGAGCTGATAGGAGTTGGGACCAGGCCTGGGCAGCCCCAACCCCAGCAATGAGAGATGGGGTGGAAGTAGAAGGAGTATAATATAACATGATAGATATCTGAACACCTTGGGATCATTCTCTCTTTAATGCTCTGCTTTTAAAATATGTGGAGAGCAGATAGGTGGGGAGCAGATGTGACTCAGTAGTTGAGTGCCTGCTTCCCACACGGGAGGGTCTGGGTTCAATTCCTGGTGCCTCCTAAAAAAAAAAAACAAGCAAAACAAACGAAAAAATCAGCTCAGGGTTGCTGCTCTGGCTCAGTGGTTGAGCGCCGGCTTCCTGCATACAAGGTCCCCTGGTTCAATTCCCAGCCCTGATACTTCAAAAAAAAAAAAGACCTCTCAGATTCCTGCTATTATGGGTCTTTTGACTTTTAGGAATAAGAGTAGCCATCAAGTCACTTCCCCAAAGAAGGTTTAGAAAATCCCTGCCCTGGGATTGCCCCTCCCCATTGCAAGTTACTCTAATGAGCTGCAGGTTGCAGGTTGCCACCTCCTCACTGCCCTCCTCCCCAAACACACATCTACATGCCCACCCCCCAGTGCAGGGTGGGCACCTCCCCGAGCTGGGCTGCTCAGACTTCCTCCAGGGGCTTTGAGTCCTGGCTAGAGACACAGAGATGGCCAGCGACGGCAGCTGGGCCCCCTGATGGCAGCACCCTAAGGAGATGGCTCTGACTGCTGGTGGAGATCACAGTGATCCCCAGTACCTGTCCTTTCTGGGGCTGGGTATGTGGTTTGCCCTTTGACCTTTAGGCGCCAAGACTTTTTTTTTTTTTTTTTTTTAATCAATGTCTAATAATCATATAGTAAAGTACACAAAGCTAAGTGGACTGTGGGATGAATTTTTCCACCTCTTTTCCCCGTGTCACTACCACTCTCACCAAGTCACAGAACATCCCCAGTCCCCGGCAGGCTCCCTCAAGCCCCCTTCCCCAGCATCCCCCCAGCCTTCACCCCGGAGGGACCTCCATGCTAACGGCCACCACAGGACAAGCGTGGTGCCCGACCTTGAACTTCACATGAACGCATCTGGATTCTTTCACCCAACATTCTGGCTGTGCGATCCCTCCTCCGTGCTGTGGCGAGGAGCAGGGGGCCGCTCCTGTCATGGGGGGAGATTGCCGAGAGCCGAGGGCCTCGCTGACCTCTCGGTTGCTGGGCTGTGGGCTGGGCGGACGAGGTGCCCCGTGCACCCTGGGGCTCCTGGCGCCTCTGAGCACAGCGCTCACTGCGTCTCTTCCATGCGCCCACTGCAGGCCATATACAAGATGGTATCCTCTGTGATGAAAATGCCCGAGGACGAGTCCACTCCAGAGAAGCGGACGGACAAGATCTTCAGGCAGATGGACACCAACAACGACGGTAGGGGACAGGGGGCGGATGTCCTGTGTCTGCACCCCACTGCCCTTCTCTCTGTGGCTGTGCTGAGGGAAGGGCCCTGGGTCCTGGTTTCCCTGGGGATGGTACTGGCAACTCAGAGCTGCCGTTTCCTCACTTTGTAAAGTGGGGGTGATGGAGGAGCAGATGTAACTCGGTGGTTGAGTGTCTGCTTTGCATGTACGAGGTCCTAGGCTCAAACCCTTGCATGTCTCGAAAAAAAAAAAAACTTTATCTTTTTTTTTTTTTTTTTTTTTTTTTTTAAAGGCAGGGGAATGAGTGTAGCTCAGCCGTTGAGTGCCTGCTTCCCATTAACAAGGTCCCAGATTCAATCCCTGGTACCTCCTTAAAAAATAAATAAAAAATAAATAAATTAAGTGGGGGTGATGATTGCCCTGTAGGTGTGTTTGAGGGGAGGGGTTAGAATCCAAAACCCCGGGGGCTGGGGTCCTGGGAGCTGGCCGAGCCTTGCTTTGCCATCACATGTCGTAAGGCTCCCTGATGCCGCGGGGGTCCGAGATGTACTGTTATGACAACACGCAGGAGCCATACCGCAGCGGGGGGGGGGCACACCGCAGCGGGCCTGGTGGGCCTCGGGAGGAGGGACTGGGCTGCAGGCACGGTGGAGAACATGCCCCCAGTTCTTCTGCTCTGCATAAGCCGTGAAGTCGGCAGGTCCCGAGGAAGAGGAAATTAGCTGTGCAACATGATGATCCCGTACTTGTGGACTTTCTCAAGCAGAGTCGCAGAGAGAGAGATCTGATTTGCTCTTGAACAATAAAGAAATGCAATGCTTAGAAAAGAAAATACCCCCTGCGGTTAAATTAAGCTATTGCACGAAAAAGTGCTTTGCAGACTCCAAAGCGCCTACACGGGTGCGTTAGACGGCAACTGAGCCTGGCAGGGAAACGAGGTTTGGGGTGTAACTTAGGCAGCCTAAAGCATAGCAGACAGCAAGTTAACAGCTTTCAAAACACGTTCACACATAAAACAAGGCAGCCTGGTGCCTAGCATTGCCTTTGGGCTGATTTAAAGCATGGTTTCCCCCTCCCAGGTAGCAAGGCGCAGGCTGTGGATTCTCACAGCCCTACACTTGAGTCTGGGCTCTCCCGAGCCTCAGTTTACCCCTTTGTGGAATGGGGGTGATAAATGCAATCACATGCAGCCGTGAGGATCCGACGAGATAATTGCCATGGCTAACCTCACGGTATCCCAAGGCCAGCTGCCCACAGCCACCCACCCCGCCCCTGTGCCGAGCTTTCCTCACGGCCTGGCCCCAGCCCGGCTGTGCACCTTCTGGGTTGTTTGTGAACTTGGAGGGTACGTTCCACTCGCTAATGTGTCCACTGGGACAAAGTACTTCCTCCAGTGAGCCTGGAAGAGCCGCCCATCTCCGGAGCTCTGGGAAGAGAAGGGAGAGGTGATAATGAAGATGTGGCCAGGGATTCAGATTCTGATGAAAGGAGAGGGTAGTCCTTGGGGCTTCTCAGAGGACCCCTCAGGAATTGGTGGCGGCCCACCATTTGTCCCACCGCCACACTGTAGGGCTGGGGGAGCTGGGGGACTTGGGGTGCAGGAAAGGAGGGAGAGTGAGGATGGGCCTGGAAAGTGGCAACAGTGCCCACCTGGCAGCCTTGCTCTCTGTGGCTTTTAGTGTGCTGGCACTCTGAGGCCCCACGTGCATAACCAAGGAAACACACACCCACTCCCAGCACCTGGAGGAGGCAGAGGCCTGGAGGGGGCGTGGTGGCCAGTAAAAGTCACTGCTGACCCTGTGAGGTGGGTGACACGGCCTGATTGTGTACTCTCTGCCGCAGCGGAAGTTTCCAGGGACCTTCTCTGCTTCAGCAGTGGCTGATCTCGCCCTCATCCTCTCTTCCCATTCCCAGTCCTTTCCTTCGCCTCCCAGGGGATGAGGGGCTGGAGGAGGAAGGCGTGTGGACCAGGGAAGCCTGCCTGCCGCTGGGGCCCTGAAAGGAGGAGGGGGCGTGAAGGTCTCAGGGGAAGGCCACATCCCTGGTCTGTCCCTGCCTCTAGAGGAGCAGCTCGTCCGCCGAGCTCACCCTGGGCACCGGGCGCTGTGCCAACCCCTCAAGTACATCTTCCTGTTCGATCCTCCCGGCAGCCCTTGAGACACGGCGCTCCCGGCATCCCATTTTGGAGGTGAAGGCACTGACAGCCAGGAGGGCTGGTCTCTTGCCCCATGACGGCAGAGCTGGGAGCCCAGGGCTCAGGCTATGTGCTCTTATGTTCTCAAAGTCAATGTCGTGATAACATTTTACGGCTGAAGAGCCAGAAACTCACAGGGACCTGGGCAGCCAACAGCGCAGAGCTCACTTCACACCTGTGTCTCCTCACCCCATCTTTCCCCACCTCACAGTGCCCCGTCGCCTCCCCTGGGGTGGCCACATTGTCATGGGCACAGTTAGAGAAGTGTGGCTCGGCGGGCAGAGCACATGCTGTCACGACCGTGGTTTGGGCTCATTAAGAATGATTATGGGGGGTCGGATGTGGCTCAAATGGTTGCGCGTCCGTCTCCCATATGGAGGGACCCGGGTTCAATACCCGGGACCTCCCGGTAAAAAAAAAAAAAAAAAAGAATGATTATGGGAGAGAAGAGTCTAATGGGAAACCTCTCTCCCCCTTCCCCAGCTGGACACCCCAGAAACCTCGGTGGCAGGCGTCCTCAGTGCTCCCCACCCTGAGCCCCCTCCCCTCTGGGGCCTGTGCAGCCTGGGGTGGAGACACTTGTGTGTCAGGGGAGGGGGACAGCCGGGTGGGGTTGGGGGGGCAGAAGGCTCATGTTTGTCCCCAATGGCAGTTCCTCTGTAGTGCACATTCCCACAGCACTAACTCTTGATTCTAGAAGATTTTTAGAAGTCACAGGGTCCGGCGGTCAAGGAGGGTCAGAGGACAAGGGGAGGGAACCAGCTGAGCCCTGAGCACGGCTCATATCCATTACCCCCGTGGGGTGGGTAAGACAAAAGTAGCAAGAGAGACACCAGCCTTGAGTGGCAGGTCCGTACCACGCAGTCTGTAAGTGGCAGAGCCCGTGGCCGGAAACTCCACCCTGGGCAGTAAACCCAGGGCCTGGGGCTGCCTCAGGACCACTCAACCTAGTATGGCCTTCCCAGCCCTGAATTGTTTATAGAGTAGAGGCAAATGCCATATTATCTTCCTGACAGATCACATATTTCTTAATACATAAAGAAGCAGAGTGACGTTTAAAAAGATGCCAGTTGCCCTCATCAGCCACATCATCCCGTCAGACTGGTGCATCCTTTCAGTGGCCTGAAGCTTTGCAGCGAACAATGAAAGCAAGGGGAAAAAATGTTTCCTGACAGTCCAGTTTCAAGAGTTTGGCAAAAGGTGGTGCCCCCGGTGTGACAGTTGTCCCCGTCCCGTCTGGAAGTATGAATAATTCCCACCTCTCCTGTCCTCCCTCCCCGCAGGCAAACTGTCCCTGGAGGAGTTTATTAAAGGTGCCAAGAGTGACCCCTCCATCGTCCGGTTGTTGCAGTGTGACCCCAGCAGCGCCAGCCAGTTCTGAGGACACGGGTTCCCGGACAGTCGCACAGAAACACAGGCGTGTCTCACCGTTTCAGCTTCGCTTGCAAACGTGGATGCCTCCTCAGTCGTTCCTGCTTTTCCGGAAACCCGGTGCCCGAGCGCTCCCGTCGCCCCTGCCCGGCCGGCTGCGCCTCCCCCACTGCCCTGCCAGTGCGACCCTCCTCCCAGTTCTCCCCCTCGTGGCCTGGGCCCTCCCACGGCAGCTCCCCGGGGGTGGGTCTCCACGCAGGGCTCCCAGGCTTCACGGCCCCCCAGGTCCCCCCACCCAGAGCCCTTGGGACAACCCGAAGATGCCAGGCAGGACTTCCTAAGATGGTGCCCAGGCCAGCTGATTTATTTCGTCATACCAAGTGACTGTGTCGGAAAGGTGGGGACGCAGACGGAGCACGTCCTTTCCCGAGCATGGCTCCACCCGTCTCGTTGGTTCGTTTTCTCTGACCAAAATTGCTTGCACTTATATATACTGTGGTCTTTTAATATATAAATTATACGTATGGTGAGGCACCATGTACGTGTAGGTCCCGTATTTAATGCATCCAGTTGCCCTTCAAGCGTGGTCCCCCTCATGGCCTGTGATTCCCCCGAGCCTGGTTGTTTTGTGGTATTTATGCACTCTCCATCTGCCTCTTCCAAAGGCAGCGCACGTGTGCCCACGCCCCGGAGACCTCCTGACCATGTAGTGAACGCAGGTATCTGTGTAAGGTCTGTTCTCTCTGTTCATTGGCCTGGCATTGCCTGTACTAAAGTGATCAAATAAATGGAATTATCTGGATTTTGTGTTTGCCTCTAAACGATGGACTTACTTGACTGCAGCTGTTGTTTGTGAACTTGCTCGTTCTGTGTCCCTCTAGCCATCGCGGTGTCTAGAAATCTTGTGCAGCCTATCCTTCAGTATCTGCCTCGTGCCAAGAAATATTTGTGGAAATGGATGACTTGCTCTTGGCAGATCTGTCCGTGGCTGCCTCCCTCCTTCCTCTGCTTCTCTGTGGTTTTAACCAGCAGAGCAAGCCGGAAGGGCACCAACGGGCGAGAAGGAGAACAGGGGGTGGAGGCAGACAAGCCTGGCATCTCCTCCTGCCTTCCCTCTGGCAGGCCGAATGCTTCCTAGTCCCAGCAACCGAAAACCCAACTGAAAGTACTTAAATGATAGGGATGTTTATCGTCTCACGTGCCAAGAAGTCCAAAGGCGCTATGTTCTCAGCTCATTCCGAGGGGCAGCTTTTGTCCTCCAACTTGGCTCCTTGGGGGCCCCAACGTGGTGGCTGAAGTTCCAGGCAGCCCAGCTGACATGTGAACCATCCAGAGGCAGGAAAAGAAACCGCCCGCTCATCCGTCCTTCCACTGGGGGGCGGGGGGGGGAAGGGAGCAGACCCTTCCCAGAATCCTCGCCCCCACCCCAGACTCACATCTATCTCATTGACCAAAACCGTGCCGCCTGCCCACACCCAGGTCAGCGTTCTGACAAGGGTCCTGAGATCACCAGGCCTGACCTAGGCCAGCCAAGATGAGCCCCTCGGCTGGGGATTAGCCTACCTCCCCCAAAGGACATGGCGCCCCAAGGGCTCGGCAAGAACAGACACCAGCAGCATCCGTCCCACCTATTGGGGTCTTCACCTGTAAAATAGGGCACAATGCTTTGGGATCGTGTACGTAGAGCACGGAGCTCTGCCCACTTCTAGTAGGCTTTCAGGGATGGCAGCTGTTTCGTTGAATTTAGTCATTTTAATATTCTTTTAAGCTTCCTCCCCCCCTATTTAAAATGAAAATAATGAGCCAGTCTGCCAAGCAGCTTTCAAATGCATGGGTACAAAACCTTATGTACCCTCCACTATGAAGCCTTGGGGGTGCTGGGAAAGCACTGGCCATGGAGGGGGCAGGTAGGCAGAAGACCAGGTGATATGCTGGGAGGATTCAACTTGCTACAAAGAGATGAGATGTGCGTTTTACAACTGCTGCCTGGCCTGGAGGGATCTCCAGTTAGGTGCTTGAATTTTACAAATGTAGCTGGAATTGGCAAAGATTAAATAGGGCTGCAGTGGACGAATGGGGAACAGAGTCCAGCAGACATCAGATGGGGAGCAACCGTTAATGCCTAAAGGTGGAAGATAAGGATCTGGGGGTCCTAGTGGACCCTCTCCTGTCAGGAGCTCACAGAAATTCCGTGGTTCCTCAGGGCAGAAGCTGCTGTCTGGGAGAGTGGGGAGGCAGCCCCCACAGCTGATAGCCATATGCCAAAAAGCCCAGTCCATCAGGGGGAGAAGGAACCCAGAACAGTCTTGCCCAAACCATCTCCCCAGTGGGAATTCTCCAAACAGCCTCTTCTCTGTCTTGGAGTAGCTTCTTCCCGGGCTGGTCACTAGAAAGTGCTTTCCCCATCCCTCCTTGATAATTGGTCTCCTCTTCCTCATTTGTGCCCCATCTTTGTGCAAGTTCTTTCTGTCCTGCCTTCTTCTTGCCCAGCGGGATCCCAGACCCCGTCATCCTGCCTGGGTATCTCAAGCTGGTTAAAATTCCTCGAGATTTACAATTGACGGATGCACCTCAAACCAGGCTGTGGGTGTGGACTTAACAGAACTTCTGGTAAATGGCCCAGGGTCTGGTCTGCATTTCTTGTGGCTCCCCCAAGATCCCTGGAACCCTGTCCAGGAAATAATCCCCAGAGGCTCCTTCTTTCACATGGACTGATGGGATGGAGGTTCCGGGAACCCTTCCCCCTCTCCTGACAGCACTTATGCAGTGCCCTGGGCTCACTGAGAAAACACAGTGCAATGGTAACAACTCCCAAAACAGGACAATATTTGGAATCTAAAGACATCAGCCCTGGGGTGTGGAGGGGGCAGTGGGAACAGCGCATTCTGTCCAACATTGTTCATCTGGGCAGGCCATGATAAACCGCCATGGGGCAGGACTGTCACTTCCCTTACTCTGAACGCTGGGCCTTCATTAATGCAACTGCAAGGCATTTCCTGTTTGGGTAGCCTGGCGTCCCCTGTAAGAACCAGCATTAAGCCAGCATCACATTAGCTCCCATTTACTAAGGGCTTCCTAGGACAGTAAATGGATTGTCTAATTTAAACCTTCCATCAACCTGCAATGCCATATTCTTGTCCACATTTTACAGATTGATAAACTGAGGTTTAGAGAAGTTACCACTTGTCCCTGATTAACGTTTGAATCCCCAAGGCCTTGAGTTGCATCTCCTCCCAATTGTGGAACCGACCCCACCTCCCAGGTCCGTCCCTTGCTCACCAGCCCTCTGCATTCCACTCTCAGGGCACCAATGCCGTGGGAAATAGAGACGCCTGTCCTCAGTGCCTGGGACAAGCCCAAGGCGCGGCCGCATTTGCCGGTCCCCCCCCCCCCCCCCCGCCCCACTCAGTGTCTCCTGTGGTGGAGAAGGGGCCGTGCCTCCCCACCCCTGCCCGAGGTGGCGCCCTCCCAAGGGGCAGGCACAGTGTACGCACAGACCTGGTTCTCAGCGCCGGGCACTGGACAGACAGACAGGAGTACAGAGCCGTCAGCATGGCTCTCGCCCTCCCTGCCTCCACTGGGAAGTAGGCCGGTGCCTAAAGTGGGTTTCCTGTCCAGACCACAGCTCCTGAAAGAGGGAAGGGAGACCACCAGGAGCTTTGGGAAAGCAGAAGCGTTGGCTCATTGCTTGGTTTATTCATTCCCCCGCCATTCCCAAGAGTTGCCCCCGCCCCAGGAGCACAGCTGGGGATAAAGCCCAGGATGCCCGAGGAGCTTGCTGGCTGGAGGAGAGACTCCGGCTACCAGAACAGGGACCTGCAGGAGGATGAAAGGATGAAAGGAAAATGGAGCTCAGGCCTTGGGGGCAGTGGACAGGGCTTGGCCCGAGAGGCAAGTCGCCCCGTTCTCGTCCCAGCTCCAGCTCTTGCCAGACTCTGAGCCAGCGCTGGTGGTGGTGGCCCAGTCGCTCGCTGGCTCTGGGTTCTGGGCTCCATGTCGACGGCTAGCGGCTGAGACCCCCCCAAGCAGCCACAGCGGATGCAGGCCCAGGGCAGCAGGGGGATGCGGTCCAGACCCTCTGGGAACCTGGTGCTGCGGGCAGAGCAGGACTCGGGAACATGGCCAGTTTCCTTCCAGCTGGGTACACCCGCTGGGGACCTGCAGAAGAAACAGAGCACCATGGCCTGTCCCTCCACTTGCCGGGGCTTCTTTATGGTGTCCAAGGGTGGAAATTGCAGGGGAGCTGGGTCCCTGGGGAGGTTTCTTAGAGGAGAAGGCATCAAGACAGAGTAGCTGTTGGGCCTGAGCTTGGCCGGGGAGGTGTTTGAGCAAAGGTTTACCAGGGTGCACTTGAGGCACGGGGAGAGTAGGCAGAGCCGGGCCCTGCCCAGGGGCCCAGGGGCCATGGGGGCATGTGCAGGGGCCTTGGGAGGGTGCGGTCTGCCTGGGGCAAGCTCCTGGGGAGGGGTCAGAGGAAGGGAAGGAAGGATGGAGCCAGCCAGGAGAGGAGTGGCCTTCCCAGGAAGGGAAAAGTGGGACCCTCCCACAGAAAGGTGGGGAGGCCCTCTTGGCCCGTGGGCTCTTTCTGGCGACTTCTGAGACAGCCTGAAGTGGGGGGGCCATCTCTGGGACCCAGCCAGACCACCAGTTCATCAGAGGGCACACTGGCGGACCCCAGCCTCACCCCACACGGAGGCAGCACTTTTCCGCTTTTGGGCTCGCACACCTGCCCACACAGACACTGCACACACACACCCAGCACGCACATGCACCAGCACTGTAATCCCCTCCAGCACCCCAATCGTCCCAAGATGTCATCTGGCTCCTCCTCGCCCCCAGCACTTTGCAGTTTGCCAAGGGCTTCTGTAGCCCACTCTGACCCACCTGGCAGGTAGTGAACCTGCCCCACTTTGCAGGTCCAGAGAAGCACAGGAACCGGCCCCACAGAACGTGATCCATGGATAGTTACTGCTTGTTCCTTAACCCCACTAGCAACCAGCCAGGCCCTGAGGGACTCACTCGGAGTCCCCAAAAAGTTAGTGGTGGAGTCAGAACTAGCCAGGGCCTCTCTCCCAGACAATGCCCATTCCACTGCAATGGTGAGTGTGTGCTCAGGAGCATGTATCAGTCAGGGCTCTCTAGAGAACCCGAACCACCAGGATACATGTATGTGTATTTAAATATATGTATATATGTGTGTATATAAGGAAATTTATTGTAAGGAATTGGGTCAGCGAAAGACTCACATTAAATTCAAAGACACAAGTAGTTTGAAAGTGAAGGATGGAGAAAAGACTCCATGCAAACATAAAATAAATAAATAAATAAATAAATTTTTAAAAAAGAAAATGAAAGAAATAAAAACAAAACAAACAAAAAGACTCCATGCAAAAGTAGTAACTAAAAGAGAACTGGGGTAGTTATATTAATATCAGATAAAATAGACTTTAAGTCAAAAACAGTTACAAGAGCTAAAGATGGTCATTATATACTGATAAATGGGTCAATTCAACAAGAAGATATGACATTTATAAATACATATGCACCTGACAGCAAAACCCCAAAATAAATGCAGCATATATTGAGAGATTTGAAGAGAGAAATTGATGATTCTACATTAATAGTAGGAGATCTTAATATATCCTTTTCAATTATGGATAGAACATCTAGACAAAAGATCAATAAGGAAATACAAGACATAAATAATACACTAAAGCAGCTAGAGCTAAAAAACATATATAGAACACTTCACCCAACAACAGAATATACATTCTTCTCGAATGCACATGGCTCGTTCTCCAGGTTTGACCATATCTTAGGTCACAAAACAAGTCTCAATAAATTCAAAAATATTGAAATCATACAAGGCATATTCTCCAACCACAATGGAATGAAGCTAGAAATCAATAACAGAAAGAGAAATGGAAAATTTAAGAGTACACAACGTACTCTTAAACAACCAATGGACTAAAGAGGAAATTACAAGGGATATTAGGAAATATCTTGAGATGAATGAAAATGAAAATGCCACATACCAAAACTTATGGGATGAAACAAAGGCAGTGCTGAGAGGGAAATTTATAGCTCTAAATACTTGCGTTAAAAAAGAGGGAAGATTTCAGAGACCTAACCTCAAAACTGGAAGAACTAGAAAACGAAGAGCAAACTAAACCCAAAGTGAGCAGAAGGAAGGAAATAATGAAGATTAGAGCAGAGATAAATGAAATAGAGAAGAAACAATAGAGAAATCTTTGATCAATCTTTGAAAAGATCAATAAAATTGACAAACCTTTAGCTATCCTGATCAAAGAAAAAAAGAGAGGACACAAATAACAAAAATCAGAAATGAAAAGGGGAACATTACTACTGATCCTAATAAAAAGGACCTTCAGAGGATATTATGAACAATTGAACACCAATAAATTTCATAATCTAGATGAAATAGACAAATTCTTAGAAACACACAAACTACATATACTAACCCAAGACGAAATAGATCTCAACAAACTAATAACTAATAAAGATACTGTATCAGTAATCAAAAACCTCCCAACATAGAAAAGCCCAGGACCAAATGGCTTCACAGGGAAACTCTACCAAACATTCCATGAAGAATTAATACCAATCCTGCTCAAGCTCTTCCAAAAAACTGAAGAGGAGGGAACACTCCCTAACTCATTCTACAATGCCACCATCACCCTCATTCCAAAGCCAGGAAAAGATACCACAAGAAAATCATAGACCGATATCTCTTATGAATATAGACACAAAAATCCTCAACAAAATACTAGTAAACTGAATCCAACAGCACATTAAAAGAATTATACACTATGACCAAGTGGGATTTATCCCTGGTATGCAAGGATGGTTCAACATAGGAAAATCAATTCATGCTATACATCACATTAACAGAATGAAAGAAGAAACAAATATCATCTTAATTAATGCAGAAAAGGCATTTAACAAAATTCAGCACCCCTTCTTGATGAAAACACTTAGAACACTAGAAGTAGAAGGAAACTTCCTCAACAAGATAAAGGGCATATATGAAAAACCTACAGCTAATATCCAACTTAATGGTTATTGACTGAAAGCTTTCCTTCTAAGATCAGGAACAAGTCAAGGATGCCCACTGTCATCACTGTTATTCAATATTGTCCTGGAAGTTCTTGCCAGATCAATCAGGCAAGAAAAAGAAACAAAAGACATGCAAACTGGAAAGAAAGAAGTAAAGTTTTCCCTAGTTGCAAATGACATGATCCTATATACTGAAAAATCCACAGCAAAGCTACTAGAGATAAATAAATTCAGCAAAGTGCTAGGGGACAAGACCAACACCAGAAAATCAGTAGTGTTTCTATATACAAGCAATGAACAATTGGAAAAAGAAATCAAGAAAAAAATTCCATTCATAATAGCAACTAAAAGAATCGAATATCTAGGAATAAATCTAACTAAGGATGTAAAGTACTTATACACAGAAAACTGCAAGGCATTGCTAAAAGAAATCAAAGAACTGAATAAATGGAAAGACATTCTGTACTCATGGATTGGAAGACTAAATATCATTAAGATGTCAGTTCTACCCAAAGCAGCTTACAGATTCAATGCAATCCCGATCAAATTTCCAACAACTTTCTTTGCAGAAATGGAAAAGCCAATCATTAACTTTATATGGAAGGATAAGGAGCCCTGAATAGACAAAGCCATCTTGAAAAAGAAGAATGATGTTGGAGGACTCACACTTACCGGTCTTAAAACTTATTACAAAGCCACTGTAGTCAAAACGGCATGGTACTGGCACAAGGACAGATATATAGACCAATGGAATTGAATTCTGAGCTCAGAAATCAACCCTTACATATGGCTAACTGATTTCTGAGTAGGTGGTCAAGACTGCTCAACTAGGAAAAAATAGTCTCTTCAACAAATGCTGCTGGAAAAACCGGATCTCCATTTGCAAAAGAAAACAAGGACTTCACACTATATACAAAAATCAACTCAAGATGGATCAAAGACCTAAATATAAGAGCCAGAACTATCAAACTCCTAGAAGAAAACATAGGGAAGCAACCTCAGGACCTTGTGTTAGGCAACGGTTTCTTAGATTTTACACCCAAAGCATAAGCAACAAAAGAAATAGGTAAGTGGGACCTCATCAAAATTAAAAACTTTTGTGCCTCAAAGGACTTTATCATGAAAGTTTAAGGACAGCCTACACAATGGGAGAAAATATTTGGAAACCACACATCTCATAAAGGTTTAATATCCAGAATATAAAAAGAATTTTTTCAACTTAGCAACAAAAAGACAAACATCCCAGTTTTAAAATGTGCAAAAGACTTGAATAATCATCTCTCCAAAGAAGATATACCAAGGACCAAAAATCACATGAAAAGATGCTCAACATTATTAGCTATCAGGGAAATACAAATCAAAAGCACAACAAAATACCATTTCCCACTCACTGGCATGGCTACTATTAAAAACTCAGAAAAACACAAGTGCCGGAGAGTATGTGGAGAAACAAGGACACTCATTCATTGCTAGTGGCAATGTGAAATAGTGCAGCTGCTATGGAAGATAGTTTGGTGGTTCCTCAGAAAGCTAACTATAGAATTACCATTTCAACCAGCAATCCCACTACTAGGTATGTACCCAAAAGAATTGAAAGCAGGGACTCAAACATATCTGAACACAGAAGTTCATAGTGGCACTATTCACAATTGATAGAACATGGAAGCAACCCAAGTGTCCATCAACTGATGAATGGATAAACAAAATATGGTATATACATGCTATGGAATATTACTCAGCCATAAAAAGGAATGAATTCCTGATACATGCCACAACATGGATGAACCTTGGAGACATCATGTTGAGTGAAAATAAGCCAGACACAAAAGGACAAAGATTGTACGTTCTCCCTCATATGAAATAATTACGCTAAGCAAACTCACAGAGTCAGAATTTTAGAATGTAGCTTACCAGGGGAAAGGGTGGGGGTAGGGACTGGGAAGTTTAAGGCTTAAAATGTACAGGGTTTCATCTGCACACCGATATTCATAGCCACATTATTCACCATTGCCAAAAGTTGGAAACAACCCAGGTGTCCATCAACAGATGAATGGATAAACAAACTGTGGTCTATTCACACGATGGAATAGTATGCAGCTGTAAGAAGAAATGAAGTCATAAAGCATATGGCAACATGGATGAACCTGGAGGACATTATGTTGAGCGAAGCAAGCCAGACACAAAAGGACAAATACTGTATGAATGCATTACTATGAACCAAATATATTGTGTAATATATTGTTTGATTCACAAAAACAAAAACAAAAAAACAAACAAAAAACAAAACAACAAAAAAATTTACATGTATCCATAACATTTAATTGAGAAATGTATATATTTATTCATCTGTGTTTACTTTTTAGTTTTTAATTGCTTATGTTTTCAATTATTAAATGTACAAAATAAAGTTAAGAAAAAAAATAATAAATGTACAGGGTTCCTAAGTGGAAAGGTGGAAATGCTTTGGTAATGGATGGTGCTGACAGTAGCACAACATAGTGAATGCAATGAACAGCACTGAAATATAAATATCCGAATGTTGGTAAAGGAAGAAATGTTCGGTTGTAGATACGGTAATAGAATAGACATTTAAAAGAATAAATCACGGAACTGTCCAACACAGTGAACCCTGAGTTAATAGTACAATTATACAAATGTGCTTTCGCCAATTGTAACAAATGTACCACACCAATTCAAGGTGTTAATAATAAGGCGGTATATGGAAATCCTGTATTTTATGCATGGTTGTTCTGTAAACCCACAACGTCTCTAAAAATAATAATAATGGAATTGGCTCAGGTGGTTATGGAGGCTGGCAATCTGAATTCCGTAGGGCTGGGAATTCTGAAGTCTGAACTCCTTAGGGAAGGCTGACCAGGAAGAGATGGTGTTGACATCTTGAGGTGGAAGGTCTTCTGACCTCTGGAACCTTCTGTTTTTGCTCTGAAGTCTCCAAGTGAATGGATGTGGGCCACGCACATTTTGGGGGACAATCTACTTTACTTATGGGGAACTGATTGCAGATCCTACTCCCAGCTCTGTCCTACCTCCATAGCAACAACCAGGCCAGGCTTGACCAGACAACTGCACACCGTGGCCGAGCCGAGCTGACGCACGAGGGAGACGGGCAGGTGGCTGTGCCTGGGTGTTTTTGTTACGGTCCCTCTGGGTGACTCAGAGTCTCGATATGGAGGTGCCGGGGATGCACACCCAGGCACACCCCATGCAAAGACCCCACGGGGAGGAAGGATGACTGCATGTGCCTTTCTGGGCGACCAGGGGGCTCTGTGGGTACTGGGGAGTGCGGAGCCTGAGGTGAGCGTGTGACCACCCCAGCAGCTTGTTCCAGGTGGGCAGGGGTGGGTGGGCATCCAAGACCACACCTTCCCGTGCCTCAGCACACGCCCAGCTCTGAGTCCTGCCTCCCGTGCCTGAGGGCGGAGGGGGTGGCCTTGGCCCTAGAGGATGACCCCGTTCCCCTGCCCAGCTGGGGCGCTTGGCCCACAGAGGCCTTCCCGCCACCCCATCCTGGGAGTCACATGCATCCCACACGAACCAGGTCCTTCCTAAGACTCAATGCAAATGGCCTTCCCTCACCCCTCCCCAGCTATTCTCTCCAGACCAAGCTCCCTTCACTGGTTCCATTGTACTGACCTCATCAAATCACTTCTGATTGTTTTGGTTTTTTTTTTTTAACATTTATTTATTTATTTACTTTTACCATTTTTACCCCCGTGTTTTTGCTGTTTTTGTGTCCATTCGCTGGGCAATTCTCTGTGTCTGTTTCCTGCCCTCTCTTCTCATCCTTCTCCTGTCTTCACCGGGATTTGATCCTGGGAACCTCCAGGCAGAGAGGCGTCCTACCACCTGCGCCACCTTAGTTCCTGGTTTTTCGGCGCGTCTCGTCTTGGCTGTCCCTTGTGTCACTCTCCTGTTACGTCATCATCTTGCTGCGTGGCTCAGCGGGGCCTGACAGTGCACCTGCTCGCAGGGCCTGGGGGGCTCACCTGCTCGTGAGGCCTGGCAGCCCGCACGCCATCTATATTTTTCTTTATTATTATTTTTTATCAGGAGGTCCTGGGGATTGAACCCAGGTCCCTCCATATGGGAGACAGATGCCCAACCATTTGAGCCATATCTGTCCCCACTTCCAATTGTTTTTATCCCCAGAGCCTGGCTTTTAATGAGTGCATAAATGAATGAGTCAGAATCAGCAGGCTGCCTGCCTACCCATTCACTGCCCCATCTTGACAGTGGCAGAAATGACACCCACCCGGGCCCTGGGCAGAGTCAGAGGGACCCAGGTGCATGTCCCAGCCTGGCCACTAGCAGGCCACGTGACCAGGGACCTCCCTGTCCTCACCCATAAGCGCTGGGGCCTGGGAGGGACCCGCCACTGTGCCCAGGGCTGCTGGCCTGGTCTTGCCCACAAGCCGGCAGAGAGAGAAGACATTCAGGGACTGGCACCCACCCCGGGTGGCCCTAGCTCCAGCTCTGCCCTGGGTTCAGCAGCATGTAGCCTGCATTAGGCTGGTGGGCATCGGAGAAAGCCCAGGCTGGGATCCTGCGCTCAAGGACGCTCGGGGGTGGGTGGGTGGGGGTAGGGAATAGATAAGTCAGATGGAGACGCCGTGCCCTGTTCTGCTCTCAGAGATCACCCACACATTCAGGGAGTCCAGTCCAGGGCAGGGGCCAGCGACTGGGTGGCACAGGGAGGCAGTGGCTGGGGGCACCCACCTGGGTGGGTGGTCCAGGCAAGAACAAAAGCTAGGAGGCTTGAAAATCCCACTACGGAGGGGGACCTCGCACTGCTCACTGGTGCTGGTGCTGCAAGGGGGAGGTAGGGCGCTGAAGCCGGGCTTTGGGGTGGGCTTGTGCCTAGGGATGGAGGGGGGAGTGAAGGCTGCTCGGAGCCCCTTTCTCCAAGTCTTGGTACCAGGATGTGGCTGGTTCTGGAATCTCTTTCTGAGTGGTTGGGAACTCTGGGATGGGGCTGCACTGCTGTGCTCATACCCTGGGGCCCGTCAGGAGCCTCAGTCACTGTGGCGGCCCTGTACCCCAGAGGGCTCTGTCCATGTTTTCTGAGTGACTGAGTGACTTGACAACTTGGCACTGCCCCCAGGAGTGGCAGGCACGCCTTCAGCACGTAGTGCTGCTGCCCCCTTGTGGCTACAGCCAAACGTGCGGCTCCCCAATGCCTCCTGGAGAGCCTGGTTTCTGGGCTACTTTCCTACTTCTAGAAGTTTTCTGTCTCCTGTTCCATTTGACAGATGAGGAGACTGAGCCTGAGAGGAGCTTCTGTGTTGCCATGGGCCACACAGCACATCTGTTGCAGAGCTGAGGCCAGGCTCCTGGAGCCTCGACCCCCTGCCCAGGATCGGAGGTTGCCAGATATAATGCAGGACACTCAGTTAAACTTGAATTTCAGACAAACACAATTTTCAGGCCAAGTATGTCCCATGCAGTAGCTTACGTTTCTACTGACTGAATCTGGCAGCCTGACTTGGCAAGCTAGGGGCCCTGCGTGGCCCCCAGGGAAGTTAGCCCTGGAGAGGCCTTCTGCTGGGGCTGCCCCTGGCCCAGCCCCACCTCGGTGCCCCCCTGCTGTCACCACCCACCCCTGTGGGCAACCTGGGGCAGGTGGCCGGGCTGAGGCTCCACCTCAACCATGCCCTGGGGCAGAGGTAGAGCCATGATGCCTTCCCTCAGTCAGAAGGGAGTCGGACTAAAGCATCCTACACCCAATAATCATAGCGAGTTTCCCACGTCCTCGCTAGCGCACTAAATACTGAGCATCGTTGACTCGGCCTCCTGACGACACTTCCAGAGGGGCACCAGGCTCCCCTTTTATGGGGAGGTGGGCGGCCTGGCAGCCAAGGTGAGGCCCTGTGAGGGGTGGGCTCAACCGGGGCTGTCCATTCTCAGACCCCAGCCCATGGTGGGTAGGCAGCTTGAGGCGTCGACTTCTGCTGAGCCCCACAATCCCAGGTGCTCCAGGCCACCCCTGCCAGCGGCAGGCACGAGGCTGCCAGCACCGGAGATGACAAGCCAGAATGGCTCACTCTTCTTTTTGTGGCTTTCTTCTTCTTTTTTTCCCCCCCAATAAGTGGCCAGGAGCAGAACTCAACCAGGGCAGCAGGAGGCCGCAGACTCAGGCCCTTCTCTTCACTCACTGGCTCACCCTGAATGAGTCGCTTGCCCTATCTGGGCTTCACTCCATCTGTAAAAAGAAGCTGGGGGTACTCAGTAAAACCTTTTCTTCAAATGGGATCCTATCTTGAAACCCGATATATATAACTCAGTGAAGCAGGAGAGGGGCAGAGTACCCCCGCCCCCGACTTGCCTCTCCACCCCTCACCCCCAGGCGGCCAAGGCTCCTCAGGAACCCCAGGTCAGCATAGCACTTAGTTTGGCCCTCATCTTCAGGGGACAGGTCTCCAGCTGGGCCAAGATGGCTCAAAGAGAACAAACCCTCCCTGCTCCGAGTCCAGCACAGGGGAGAGGGCCCAGGCTGAAGGTATGAAGTGATGGCCAGAAAAGCCCCCAAACTTAGAGGAGGTGACCTGTCAATAACTTAGGAAAACCAACAAGGATGGAATCTGTGCAAGAGATGCCTGGTGGCCGGTCTAAGGGCTCATTGTTTGGGAACAAGTCTACAGGAGACAAGCTGGTCAATGGGATCCCCACACTCAAGACAAAGTGATGGTCAGCCAAGAAGCCAGAGAGAGACCTGTCCCAAGGCCAAGGTAGGTTCCAGCCTCCTCTTGGTGCTGCTTGGCCCCCGAATCTGAGCTGGGCAGTGCCACAGCCAGAAGGACCTGTACTCGGGGTGCCACCATGACCCCAGGCAACTTCTGACAGGGCAGAGAGCCCCACCTCCAGGGGAGAGTGGGGTCGGCCCCCACCTCCGTGTTCTAAAGCACAGGATGCTCGCCAGCGATCTTCTCCTTGGCTCTCCTCAGGTCTGCTGCCTCCACCAGCCTCCTGGTGGAGGACCATCCCCACCCACCCAGGTTCCACTGGGCTAGCCCACCTGCCCACATCATGTTATTTTTTTGTTTTTTATTGTGGGTTAATCATTTGTCCCCCCATTGCTGCTTGTGCTGTGTTCATTTTGCTTTGCATTTTTCTGTGTCTGCTTGTCTCCCTTTGTTGTGTCATCTTGTTGCACCACGTGGGCTGGCTTGCCTTCACCAAGAGGCCCTGGGAATCAAACCCAGGGCCTCCCATATGGTAAATGGGAGCCCTATCGATAGAGCTGCAGCCGCTTCCCTATATCATGTTTTGTTGTTGTTGTTGTTGTTACCGGGAGGTCCCGGGGATCGAACCCAGGTCCCTCCATAGGGGAGACGGACGCCCAACCAGTTGAGCCACATCCGACCCCCCCTATATCATGTTTTAATGGCAGGTCCACAGGTTAGAATAAACACTGACTGCTGAGTCACCTAACCTTAGTCCAAATCCTGTCCCTGCCTATTCTCTGTGACTTGAGGAATTTCTAAGTTGCTCTTTATCCCCTGGGAAAGCTTGTTTGAGAATTCCTTTTAGTCATTCACTTTAAAAACAAACAAAAATATATGAAGTCAGTCTCTGACTCTTGTCCCCCAGGCTTCCAAGTGTCCTGTCTAGAGGCAGGCAGTTATCGGTTTCTTGTAAGTTCTTTTGGAAATGTTCTGTGCATGTTATTTGTGCACACAAAGTTGGATTTTTGCTTTTTTTTATATACAGACAGCAGCATACTATGTCATTCCTTGCCTTGCTTTTTTCATGTAAGCTAGCTTGGAGATTGTTCCATGAGCACGAATAGTTCTCCTTCAGTCCATTGCAGGCAAAATCTCATCAGTATACTGTTGACACATACATGGCTTGTTTCTAATACATGCTCTTCCAAACGCTGCAGTATGAGGATCTGTCAGGTGCTTAGAACTGCTGGGCCAAACAATGTGAATTACTTTTGATCTTGCAAAGTGTCCTCCAATAAGATGACTCGTCCTACTTTCCTACCAAAATGAGCAGGCACAGCCCACCAGGCTGACCCAACATTGCCAATCTGATAATGTAAGAAACAGGTTTCTTACATTATCAGATTGGATACAAGTAAATAAATAAAATCCTTTAAAAAAATGTATAGAAGAAGATACAGACTATAGTTAATACTTTTGACGATGCTCTTTCATGATTTGATAAATGTTCGCAACAAGGCAGGGTGTTTGTAGGGGGGGTGGGGGTGCTGTGTGGGAGCCCTGTATGATGTTATGCATGTTTGTTTTGTAAGTTCACAATGTTTACCGAACACTTAGTTTATGTATGTTCATGTGAATGAGATACTTCAATAAACTGTTTAAAAACAAAAAACTGGAAGACCTCATCTACCAAGTTCCAAGGCTGCAGTATTACACACCCAACAGAATGTAAACCAGTGGGTACCATCAGATCCTAGAACACAAGTGCCCTCCCTGCTGGGGCAATTCTGGGGGTTCGCCCTAACACATCAGAACTGAAGGAGGACGTTATCAGCGGCAGGGGCGATTTTAAGTTTTCTTCCCTCTCCACCCTCACCCTGCCCACACCTATTTCCTTTGTAGTTTCTAAAAATTGTTCACATCTGGCAAGTCCTATCTGTGGGTCAAAGAAAGATCAAGGTGTGAGCAGCTAAGCCCCAGTCTAGGAGAGAAGTCAAGCAAGAGGTGCCATGTTAACAAGTCATAGTACTGAGTGCCCACTGCGTGGAAAGCAGGGCCTTGGGGGTGGCCTTCCATGACAGCATCACTCCCACCTGTCCTACCTGATGGCCCAATTGCCCTCTTCCTGAGGCTGGCAGGATACTCAATGCTACTTGGTGACTGATAGCTCGCCAGTTACGTCTGGGTTTTGCATAACCATACACTAATTGTGCAACCATAGTTGGGGGTTAAATAGTGTAGGAGCCTGCTACTTTTTTTGGGGGGGGGAGAGGAGGGGACAAGTACAAGCTGAATAAAGACGTCAAAAGACCAGTAGTCACTGTCAAATGTCAACACGTAAAAGAATTGTCGAATCTGACTGCCAGTATCATACTCTTTTCCAAGCATGTTTAGAACGGGGCTACTTGCCCTAAGGGCCAAGAGTAAGTGGGGCCAAGAAAGGAGCTGCTCATGCACCTTCCCTGTGTACTGGCCATAACAGGGGCAGAACAGTTAAGCACAGCACTCCTCACAGGCTCTGGGCACCCAGCAGGAGCTGACTTGTTTCCCCAAGCAGAGAATGTGGCATTGCTCACCCACCCTTTTTCTTCTACCTGTTTGTGGGGCTAGGCTCACCATTCTTTGTGAGAACCCATAGCAAACCTTATTACAAGACTCAATTCACTTAAAACAAAAATGGAAAAAGGGGAAGAAGGCATTTCAACTGATTAAAATACTGAAAACCATCCGTTGTGAGGAAGTTCATTCACACCTCTAAAACAGCATTCAAGGCAAATCATTTGGAATGGGTACTAAAAATTTCCCAACACCAAAATTATTTCAAGATACTTTTTATTTTTAAAACAGGTCACAACATTAAGCTTTTGGCCCATTCTGCTGTTATACAAGCTACAAATGCTTGCTCAGCACCTGAGGGGCATCCCTTAGAAGTATGTTTGAAAGTGAATAAAAATCCATATAAAACAAATAATCAAGTAGTTTCCATAGGAACACAGATAAGTGTGACCCCATCTCCTAGTCTTCCATATCGCTGCGCCTGTGCCAACCCTACTCTTACAAGGACATTCCAAAACTAGCAGTAATTAAGTTAAGTGGTCCCCCCAAATCCCTCCATTCAAGCTAAACTCACAGTTAACAGCTACAAAAATGGTATTTACACATTAATACTAGCTGGAGCACAAGTGGCTGGGTGGCGTTTCATCCCACTCTCCCAAGCACAGGACACAGGCAGAGCGCTGGCGTCCTGCTCCTCTGCTTCAGGCGGAAACTCACGGCTCTTGATTTGCTGCATGACTTGCCTAAGAGAGACAGAGTGGCATATTCAAAACACTGAGTCATGCCCCAAAACAACTTACTCATGGCAGTAACTTCCAGGCAAGTAACTTCCCTGGTTAGTATGTCATCAGGAAGCAATTCAATGTATTTCTAGAGTAAGCATTTCTTCTGAATCATCTTTTCGGTAGTAAGAAAAACCACAAGTCACATGCAGTAACTAATATATTCTAGTTACACAGAGATAGCCTAATTTAGTCTTCTCTAAAATGGCTTTACCATGGGAAAAACCTGACAAGACCAACACAGTAGTAATATTTGAAGGTAGGGGAAGGTTTTCCTCCATTTTTCTGTATTTTCCAAATTTCCTATTGAGCAGAGATTCTTAATACGGAGGAATAAATCTTAAAACTAACACTGCTGTTATTTAATTCTACACAAAAATTTCTTAGTCATATAGGAGTAAGCGTCGACCCAAGGAGGTCTCATCTCTTCTCCCAACACTAACCATGCGGGCCCTGACATCACGTAGTAGATGGTTGGCCTCTGGAACCCATTGAAAGTGGAAGCAGCAGCCACAGTGTAAGCACCCATGTTCTCAAACAGCATCCAGTCACCCACGTGCATTTCTGGCAGGCCACAGCGCTCAACGATCCGATCAAGGCCATCACACGTGGGTCCCCATATGCTAGATGAATAATACTTCTCATCTGGTTTGGGTCTCTACATGTAAGAGAGAGAGAAAGTGCTACTCGGTTCCACTTGTTATAAACTCATCATCTTCATTGTGTTGTACGGCATGTTAAGAAGTTACCTTCTGCAGAAGAGGCTTTACGTGCGCATGATCATAAAGGATGCAATTAAATGATCCATATACTCCGTCATTCACGTAATACATAAAGGTTTGTTCACTTGATTCATCTTCATCTAGAAAGGCAAATAAATCATAATATCACTACCCTCTGCACCAACTTTCAATTATATGCAATGCTTCTACCCTTTAGATACATACCGTCAGAGCCTGTCTGTTCCTTAAATACAATTTTTTTGGCAATGATATTCACTGCAAGTGTGAAAGCTGATGCAACATAATATCGGCCTGGCTCAGCTATGATTTTCACTCCAGAGTCTGATGGAAAATACTTGTCTAATGCTGGATTGATGACACTGGTTATCTAAGAGAGTGAAAGAGTTCACTGTTGGAAATTCACAAGCAGGATAAAGATTACAGTGCTTTGTAACATGACATCATAAAAACCACTTGAGAGCAAGTATCAGCAAAGAGTAACTTAAGCAAAACAAACATCTCCCAGAAAACCAGTCTGCATACCATGGTTTCATTTTGACCACCCCCCCCCCAACCTCCTCCATTTCTTTTAAGATGTTATGGCTAAAGTTTTATCCAGAGTATAAAATAAATGTTTACCCCTCAACCCTCTATATAGCTATCAGGGTGCCTAAATGCTTTTTATTTAGCATACACTGACAAGATAAAATCTTTCAATCCTGCCCACCACATATAAATGTGTGTCTACTTATAAAAACTCAAGGACCATCTTTAATAAAATGCTTTAAGGGAAGGAACTACAAATTCTAACAAAGTGTATGTGAGATAAAGATGTACTGGAAGTCAGCATGTCTCTAGTATTTCTACAGCAAGCTAATTCTACAATTTTAAATAAGACAAATCACTCAAAAAACAAACCAACAGACTTACTTTCATACTTGTACAGTGCCTTTTGGTATTAAAGCACTTAAGGCTAGAAAAAAGAACTGGCTAAAATAACTATGGTGTATTCTGGATTTGTTATAAAATAAAATACCTCTTCAAATTTAAGCTTCACGTCGTCTGATCCAGGAAAGCCACCACCAATATCAAGCAGGTACATGCTGAAACCAACCTCAGCCTAGAGTCAAGAAAATTAAAATCAATCAAACAGCCGAATCCTAAGAAAAGAAAAACCTATGTGGCAGACAGATTTAAAACTCTGATACAGGACCGACTCCTACAAAATATTAATTCTAGAATTAAGGCTAGTTATCATCAGTCCTGCCCACCCCCCTCATGACTTTTGTGCTTTATATATACTTACTCCCATGTCAAAGACGCAGCGGGCATCAGAGATGGCCTGCACAAAAGTTTCAGGATCAGTACAGCCACTTCCCACATGGAAGCTGGGGTTAAAAGAAAAAAGAAAAGAGGCTGTTTCTTAAAATATTTATAGTAAAAGAAAACCTATAGAACTTTTGCTGCCTATTACCCTAAGCCTCTGCCGCCACCATGGTCTCACCTGACACCGACGACATCGATATCAAGCTCTTTTGCCCGTTCCAAAAGAAGCCTGCTGGTTTTGAGTGTGGCTCCAAATTTAACACTGAGGCGACAGACTGCTTTGGAGTCATCAGTGGCAATTCGCAAAACCAACCTAGAAGCAAGAAACAGAAGCATCACTTACAGCCACGGTTAAATAAAGAGCATTCTGTTCCAAGTATCGCCTGACATTCTGTTGTGGTGGTCTCAAGTCTAATAGTTTTATTAACCAGAGAGTTTCAGCTATTTTCTATTTTGCCTCCCACCTAGCAGCAGACAGATAACTCCTAAGGGGTAGAAATAGAAATAACTGGAACTCTTGAGCCCACCCTCATGACCCACCTTCCCCTCCAATGGGAGAGTAACTCACTTTGCTCTTGGATGTGCCCTGGCCACTTTCATCAACTCGACCTCGCTGTCAAAAGTCATCATCTCAACTCCATTATTGGCGGCATACTTAATTTGAGACACTTGTTTACAAGGGTTTGCATAGATTATCCTCTCTGGCGGCACGCCGAGACTCTGCACCAACTGGATTTCAGTCTAGAAAGAAGTGTGGTGTGATACTATTCAGATGCAGCTAAAAATGAAACCAGTAAACGGAAAACATAGGGAGCTGTCATCCCCCGCCCCAAGAAATTCAAGTTCATTGCCCTAGAAACGAACGGCTGGGGAGGGGGCCACTGCATACACTCAGCTGTGATGACTACTGCTTTGGCTTACCTTACTGGCACAATCAAATCCTGTCCCTATGGCAGCCAGGGTCTTCACTATGGCTTTACTATCATTACATTTAACTGCATAGAAGGGGGTGACACGAGGAAGAACTTTTAACCATCTCAGATGTTTCTTTAGAATGTCTCCAAGGTCCGCAACATAGAAAGCATCTTTATCATCCTAGAATTAGAGCCGTTACAGGTTTACTCTTTAGCAGCCTGACCAATCAGCATTATACCTTTCCAACATGCCATGCCAAGCACAGACGTAGGCTCCCTTCCCTCTCCCTGCCATTCCCACTGCATCCTACTTTTTCAGTATTGCCACTGACATGAATGTCACTATTACCAGTAATTCATAACCAATTCGATTCTAAATTTTCTAACCAGAACACATGAAGTTCCATGACATGTCTCCAAGACCTCACACTGAGGTTCCCCCCTCATCTGCCCTGTATTCATAAAGCTGTGCGGCCAGCCTGGACCTGATATACTTACAGAAGAAGAAACTTCATTAATTTTTTGGTCCAGAATGTCCTTGGCAGTAAAACCTTCATCAAGGAAATGGCAGTCAAACTCCTCATTACTGAAGCTGTTCATGGTTTCTTGATGTTCCTCTGAAAAAACCAACTGCCAACAGGGTGGAAAGATTCACTCAGAAGCCTTAGGAAGACATTTTTTACACAAATTAACCTGCAACAAAAGTGTAAGCAGAATACTCACATGGAAAACTAAGAGATGGAATTTAAAGAGATTTCTTTCAGCTTTTCACGAAGGCAATTCTCCAGGAATTCCAAATCTCGTTGAATAATAAGACTTGTGTCCCTGATGCAGCAGTGGAAATGTTCTGATAAACAAAAACAAAGAATCTCTAGTCCACCTTAGGAACACATCAGGTTGAAAGGTCAGGTTAGGTAGGGCTGCTCAAGCCCTCAAGGTAAATAAATCACTGGCTGGGGAACCCCAATTGTTTCTAGGCCTAATTCACAGGATTCCAGGCAGTATCTGAAGATACCATGGATTCAAAACTAGGGTCTTTCTAAGCAGCACACTAAAAGTCCATACGTAACACTGTACATCTCAAAAGCAGTATTTCAAATAGTCATACTCCCAAGTGCAGAATCCAGGTTTCAGGAGCTTGTTCACTTGATTTAGAAGTTTTACAATAATCAGCCTGCTTTATTTCTCAGGGCTGCTGTGTGCTCTTAGAAGCTTAAAATAGCATTACAGTGATTACCAAGAATTGCCTTATAAACATCTTGCCATTTCCTACTCTAAGTCTTAGGATAAGTTTTACTGAATAATAGGAATCAATGAAAACGTCTAGGGACTAAACTGAGTGAGTGCTCCTAAGTTTCCCGAGAACTTTATGAGTTAGTTTTCACACTAATTTTAGCTGGGGATATATTTTTTAACATTGCATCTTCAAATTAATTTAATATATTGTGTGACAGTGGCTTCATCTGAACAGAAATCAGCATCATTAAACCTGTGTTGCCTACCAAATAAGCAATTCTGGGAATCTGAATTGTCCTTATAGGCAGTCTAATAAGCTATAAATGATAATCAACAGGAAGAGTTTGAGGCTAACATTAAAATCCACAAAAATAAGCAAAATAAGCAGTGACATCAGTAAACAAGTTATTTTAAAATTACTGTAACTCATTTAAATTCTGCCAGCTAGGGCTTTCCTTCTTTAACACTGTGCAACCCACTTCAGTGCCGAGGCCTATGCACAAGGCCAGGCAATGGTTCGGGGCTACGGTTTGCTCTAGCATGGGACACTATGAGAGGTCCAGGGGGACGGGCCCGCCATAAATCCAAACCCATGCATTGCACACAACTTGTTTTAACAGAGAATATAAGGGAAGCGGCTGTGGCTCAATCAGTAGGGCTCCCGTTTACCATATGGCCCGGGTTCGGTTCCCGGGGCCTCCCGGTGAAGGCAAGCCCGCCCGCACGGTGTGGTTAGCTGACCCAGCGAGCACAAGCAGCAAGAGGGGGATAAATGAATAAATAAATTTAAAAATTCTTTAAAAAAAAAAAAAAAAGAGAGAGAGAGTATAATGTGACCTTTTGGCATTATCATCCTCAGGAACTGCCCAAAGCAACCCCTAGGGGAAGACAAGAAACTAGTGCAGCTAACCCATTCTTGTTTATATAAACAACATTTACAAAAGATGGACTCAAGTGACAGAGGGATTATCCAGGGTCTTGTTAAGTGTCTTTAAAGCAATGTTCAGATTTAAACTTGGAAAGCTTGTAGTCCTTTGAAATACTCTACCATCAAGTATTTTGCTTTCCTGGGTGTTTTAAGGCTTTATTTGAATAAAAATGTACTAGCTAGAGAAATTTCACCTAAGAACATCTTTTAGCCTTCCGTATAAATAAGTTATGTTAGAAGAGACGTAGATTCATTTTTTTACAGGAACTATAAAAAAAATTTCAAGAGCCAATTAAATAATCTTCAACTTGGGGCCCGAATCAAGTATATTAACATATTCTGGCCTCCCCAAATATTCGGGTAGGAGGATCCTGCCACTTTAACCCAGTACCTGGGATTCCACAACAAGCCTCTTTTGGGAAAGCTTGTGGCTGGCTCCATGTGTGTGTCTGCTGGCCTGAACTAGAGTTTTAATATTCTAAGGGCTTCTTGAACCGCTAAATCATTCAAAGATTCCCTAAGTCAGCAACTCTAAGCTACAGCTAGGTGAGTGGATCAGTCCCTACCCCAGGCTTCCTTGCCTCTGGCAACTCCCACGGGTTTCTCCATTGGGGTCATTTGCTCTGGCTTCATGGCAAAGGAAACCAAACTGAAAAGAATGGCGTGTCCTCGCCCTTATCGGGGCCAAGGGTCAAGAGACCGTAACGAAGACTCACTTCCTCCTCGTCCTGCACCTGCCTCAAAGGCTGCCACACGGACTTTCAAAAAAAAAAAATAGCGGCCGCGGGGACCAATGAGCCTCCGCGGCAGCTTCCGGCACGGCGCCTGGGTCACAGAAACCCCCAGCCGCTGGTGGGGGCAGGTCGAGGTCTCCGCGCGGCCCCCAGCCCCACGTCCCGGAGGGGAAGACAGCCCGGGAGAGCAAGTGGCCCTGACCCAGGCCACGGGCTGCGGCCGGCTAGGGGGTCCCCTCGGGACGCGGGGGTCTCGGCTCGCACGTGCGGCCCGGCCGGGATGGCCCGGCGCGCGCAATCACGTGCCCGCGACCCTCCAGCCCGCCCGCCCCGACCCCAGGCCCTCTTACCTCCTAGCGCTCGGGCGCCGCGGCCGGCCCCGAGGAGGTCCCGCAGCCCGCGCTGCTGCCGCCGCCGCCGCCCGCCTCGCTCCCTCCCGCCGGAGGACCGCCGGCCCGAGGAGGCGCCGGAGCTGCTGGCAGAGGGCGGTCGGCGGCGGGGCTGCAGGGGCCTGACAAAGCCGACGGCTCTGCCGCGCCGCTACTTATAGCGCCGCGCGTGTCGCCATGGAGACTCACCAGCTCAAACCAGCCGCAATCGGTTCCGTCCGGGCGTCCGGCGGGGGAGGGGCGGGGGCCGGGCGGCGACCAACCGCGGCCCGAGGAAGGGGCGGGGGTCGCGGGCTGTTCGACGTCAGCGCTTTCGAACGCCGCCGGCGCAGCGCGTGCGGCCTCACTCCGCGCCCCCTCCCACCTCTTCAGCCCCGGAGCCGGCACGCGCACGCGCACCCTGCCGCCGGCCCCGAGGCGCCGCGCACGCGCACGCGCGCCTGCTCCCCCGCGCCTGCCCGGCCCTGCGCCTGGGGCGGGGAAGCTGTCCCCGCCTGTTGGCGAAATCAGCAGCTGAGCGCCGCCGCAGGTTGGCGTCCGCGTCGCGCTAAACTGTTCTTCGGGATGGAATTCAGTGCCTCTGGCCCGAGGGCAGAAAAGGAAGATTGCGAGCTGAGCTGCGCGCCGGTCACGTGGCCCCGTCCCTGCAGCGCCCGCGTGGGGTCGTGGGAAGGCGCCTAAAGTGACCTGCCTCGCCCCTGCCCTCGCGGGGGAAGGGGACCCGGGCCGGTGTGCAGGGCCAGCCCATAAGGGATGCCTTCCTAATCCCCACGCGCGTTCTAGCCAGGTGGCTGTGAACAATGGGCCTGCGAAAGGATGCGCTTCATCCAGTGGGAAGGCGGGAACCAGGCAGGGACCCTCTCAGGGCCCCGGGAGCGGGTGGCACTGGGAATCTTGGAGCCCGAGGCGCCCCTGGCCCGCTTGGAGAGCGAAAGCGCTGACTGCCATCAGGCAAGCTGGGAACCCTATGGTCCTAGGCTGGGCCAGAACTGAAGGAATTTGGCGCACCTTCCCTTTTTACCATTCCTTCCCTAAACGACAAGGACAAAATCCGAAAGGTAGAATGATGTTCCTAGGCGACTGAAGAGCTGCTGGCAAGGAGCTAAAGAAAAGATCAAATTGCCCTTGGCCGGGAATGCCGGGGGAGCTCGGCGGGCCAGTGGCGCCAGCTCTCCCTGGAGCATTCGGGGCTTCCTCCAAGACAGTAAGGGAAAATGTTAGCAGTAAGCAGAAGTGACTCATTAGATGTAAAAGGACGCACTGGGCAATGTCCCTCCCCTTTCTCCTGAGCACCTTGACCAATTTTATCTTTAAAAACTCGAGCAGCCACCAGATGCCAAGTACCAGAAACCTAGAGGTAGAGAAAGGGGAGTTATCTCCACCCTAACCAAGTTGAAGTCTCCCTCTGTGGATGGCATTCACAAATGAGAACCCGTCAGAGACCATCACAGCCTCCAGTGCCAAATGGGACATTTTTGATTGATTCTGTTTGGAGTCCCCTGGTGATGAGGTGTAAAGTCTTCCTCTCCTGAAGAACATTTTGTCCTAATGGCACCCAGAGTTCTCCGCGTACTCTGAAAGTCCCCGGTGTCCTGTGCTGAGAACCTGGGGGGGAGCCCTGGCCCCAGGGCCCAGCCCTCTGCTGCACCTACTGGGTCATTCCAAGAGGAATACTGCCTCCCCCGCCCCTTGTGCAGCCCCCTGTGGAGGGAGGCCGCGGATGTCTCCACGTGTGGCATCCAGTGGCAGTCTGGTGTGGAGGCCAGGCCAGGTGAGGCAGAGCAGCTTGCTGCTGTGTGACCGGGACCACTTCTCTGGGCCCCTCTAAGCCTCTGTATCTTCACTTGTACAGGGAAGGGTTTGGCTGAGTCCTGGGGATTCCTTTCAGCCCCATTCTGTGATTCTATTTTAGATTTTAGAAACATGGGCTGGAAGTTAGATGCATATGCTGGACTCGGGAAGCCTAGGGGTCTGTTGCTCAGCCGACCATAGGCCCCACCCCAGCTCTCTCACTCACACAGGCTGAGGCTCTCAGGCGGACACACCTCGCAATGCAAACTCACACTCAGGTGCTCCACTTTCCTCTGGGAAATCAAAGCCTCGCCCAGATGACCCATCTGACCCAGAAAGGGACAAGGGGGTGGGGGGTGGGGGGAATGAGACGCTGCTGCCTCCCAGAGGGTTTGCCCTGCCCCCTGCAGGCTGACTTGTCTTCCAGAGGCCCTTCACAGTGACCCTGGGACTTCACAGGGCCTGAGCCATAAACCCAACTAATAAACCAGATTCACAAAAAATAAATCTAGTGACTATGCAAATCCATGGCTTTATTGTTTTTGAGCATATTTCCAGTGGACTTTTCCTTAAAAGTTTTTTTCCTCAGAGAAGAGCAGCAGATCGTTGTAAAATGTGCAAGGCCAAATACCTAGAAGGTACTCTGGTGTAGAGATGAAATTTTTATGTTTGGTGCAGAAGCAGTTAAGCAAGTGAACAAAAACAAGGATATCGGATATGATCATCGGACCTGTAATCATTTCACCTAAGTTCTGGGAGCGACTCCAATTTTCTTAGCCCCTCTCAGCACGTTGGTCATTGTGAAAACTTGGACATCACTCCTCCCCACCTGGGTCTGAGGCTCCTATAAAAATGGGGTGCTTGGCTGGGTAGCAAACTCCGGTTCTTCCATCCTGAAGTCCTGAGGAATTCTCACTCCTTTTGGAGATGTAGCTCTGTTTAAATCCCGTGCTCACATTTTCTGAACCAAAAATAAAGACGCATCTGATGAAGGAGGTTTTTTTTTAAAAAAACAAACAAACAAAAAAACTTATTTACATAAAAGGGCTTAAAAGGGTATAACTATAGTGATCACAAATTTAAGGAATCACCTTGATTGGAAAGAATGTAATATCATAGAAGACAAGAGACAACAAGCCTTTATGTATCCTTTTATGCAACACAGTATTTGAGTATTTGTGAGAACTTTCTGGAAAATGGATTTGTGTGCTGTTTGACAAACATGTAGTCATGTTCTGTTGCACCCAGTTCCTTCCTAGAAGCATAGTAATAGTTGACTATGGAACAAGACCCATGAGGTCCAGGCACACGAGGACTCTGGGAGGCCTGGACTTGTCCTGGCCGACGTCATAGCTTAGAATATCAGGGCAAAGGGAATCAGCCACAGGATACTCTAGTGTCTTAGGGATTTTTGACCAAATATTGTGTTCCATAACTCGATCACTCACCAATGCTCTAGTCTTGCCCTTGAATTATTTTTAGGTGTTTCCAAAAATCCAATCCATCCTCCAAGGCTGAAAGTGTGCCATCTTTACAGATAATCCAAATAGTATGCCGGAGGCATTGAAAGCAGCTTCCAGAGAGGCCCTCCGTATGCTCTCTGAGCAATAGTGGCATCATCAGAGAAGTGAAGCATCTCCAAGAGGATCTGTCGGAAGCAGGAGACACCCATGTGTAAGTGGAAGTCCCAGGATGTTTGTTTTATGCAGTGTTGCGTCATGGCCCCACCTTGCCCCAGCCCTGGTGTGGCTCATGGGGAAGTTGCACGAACAGGAGCCCCTGGAGTCCAGCATGACCCTTGGGCAGATCAATAGCTGCACAGTACATTGCAGAGAGTTTCTCAGGGGTGGTCCGGAGACTGAGAAAGAAGAGTTCATTTTGACCGGCAAATTGATTTTTAGCCATACCTTGTTTCCCACGGCCCTCCGGTTCTGAGATCAGAGTTCCAGTGAGTGTGTGCCAAGCCAGACATGACACCTACCACTGATAACAGGACAGAATGTTTATGGTCTGGCCACTTTGCTCCTTTATTGAAAACCCTTCATTGGTTGCCCTTGGGCCACAGCGTCAAGTGCAAACTACTAAGCGTGTTACCCAGGACCCCCTAAGGTCTGCCCTGCCTGTCTACCTGGCCTTGCCTCCTGCCACACCAGCCCTCTGAAGCCACTTGTTTTTCTCCAGACCCTTCTTCATCTACACTAGTTCCTCTGCCTGGGACACCTTGCCCACGTGCCATCGTAGCTCGGCTCACAGGTATGGGCATCCTTTGTTTTGGCCCTTCCCCTCCTCTCACTTCCTCGTAGGGAGCCCTCTGAGGTCAGGACTACAACTTACTTCTCTTCCTAAGTCTGCTTTCTAGCCCAGGGCCTGGCCTACAAAATAAATCAGGATTGTTGAGTTGAAACTAGGGCTGTCATCAAAAAATCTGTGACTTGTGGTTGCTGGAGGAGTCGTTAGCTCCAACAGGACTTTCTCCCCAGGTGCTCTCGAAGGTTAGAGGAACAGTATTCTGAGTGTTCTTCCTTTGGTCATTAATTCATTTGTTCATTCAGTATGTGTCTGTTGAGTGTCTCCAATGAGCAGACTATGTGCTGAGCGAGGGAAGGCCCTCTGTAAGCACAGCTGTGTATGTGTTGAGTTCTAGGGCGCCAGCTCAACACCACTATGGGCCAAAGGAAGCCTAACTTTTCACCCAACGAGGAAAGAAAATTGGCTCTTTTGTTTTATTTTCTGCTAAGCTCCTGTGACTCCCTCTGACCCAACAAGTTGCAGCACCTCTGCTGGGTTTGGCCAATTGCCCCATTTGTGCCCGGGCCCCACCCTAGTGGGGCTCCACCTCTGGGAAGCCCCAGAGCCTGCAAGATTTCTGCCTCTCATGTCAGGAAGAGCACGTGGGGGGGGGATGCTTGCACAACCTAGGCCTTCTGGAAGGCGTGTGCCGGGTGCCTTAGAGGCAGTGCGAGCACCACAACCCTGCCAAGTCGAGAATCCAGGACCACCATAAGGACTCATAGCATCACACCAGCAGGGGGTCTGCTAGGGACTGAGCCAGGGGGTGCCCCCTCCCCGCAATGCAGCAGGTGTCTTAGCTTCAAAAGGGAGGCTCAAGGGAATTCTTGCTGTCTCCATTCAAACGGCCTGTCGCATTGAGTCTATGCCAGGTCCACTGCTTAGGGACCAGGGAGGAAGAACTGAGCCAGACAAGGTCCCTGTCTCATGGAGCTCACAGTCCAGAGGAAGAAACGGGCCCTGAGGCAAGTGCTCCGAGATGTTCTGGTCACAGGGCAGTAGTTTCACAGGGTGTCACCCTGGAGACCCTGGGCAAATCCATTCCCCAGCCCGCCCCTGCTCTGTAGGTCTGAGAGACAACAAGAAGGGGACCTTGGCTGGGAAAGGCTCAGCCAGGGCTGGGATGGGTTGGGGAGGGGCCCAGGGCACCCACGGCCAGAACCAGATCTGTGGGCACATAGAGAACCATTCGTTTGCCAGCCGCACTTAGAGAACTCAGGTCTGTGAGAGGGAACAGCAGAGAAAGGGTCACTCTGAGGCTAGTCTCTGACCCCTGGGTGGCCACTCCCTTCTTGTGCCAGGCAGTTGAGCTTCTGCTCCAACCTCCGTTTCCCATCAGCTCAACAAAATCCTGGCCGAAAGCAGGACCCCATGATGTTAGAAGGCAGTTTAACCCACCAGCATGCAGGTACTCGAGCCTTGTACTTTGGTTATCTCCTCCCTGTATCATACGGGGTCCAAGCAGGCAACAGAGCCACTCCAGGTAGTTCCACAGAAGGAACTTAATATGGGAGGAAGGGTTACAACAGCCGGAAGCCACTGACACCGAGAGGGCTAAGAATATAAGGGAGTTAGAGGCACATATCAGGAGCTGCAGCCACATTGGTGGCTGTCCAGAGGGGAGCTGGAACCCTAGAGGAGAAGCAGCCAGTGCTGGGGACACCTCTTGAAGCCAAGAGAGAAGGGAAAATACTCCAGCTTCTCCCTTCCTCCCATCCTCCAATTTCTTATTGGAAGATTGTTGGCAAGAGAGACTGCTAAGTGAAAATTTCAAGGGCCAGCCCTCCATTTCCATTCTACCCCAAGAAACAAACCAGAGCAGGGGCGGCCTGGGGAATGGATCTGAGAACAAACCAGCAAATGATAGGCACACCTCCCTTTCCAAAGCATTCCTTCTTCCTCCTTGCAGCAGGCCTCCCAAGGAGAGTTCCAGCAGGCACCGTTGACAAATGATATTGGCTTAAGCAATCAGGAAAATTAGTCTCACATAACAAGTTGTCTCCAGGAAGGGAGGCTCCAATTTTCATTCATCCATGGTCTCAAGAACAACATCCAGGACCCAAGTTCTTCCCATCTTTCTGCTCTCCCATGTTCAGGGTGTCAGCCCAGCTCCCTGCCTGGTTCTGACATGGCTCCCCCAGTTCTAGACACCAGAGACAGATAAAACCAAGTCTTGTGGGTTCTTTCCCCTGCCCTCCCCTTCATTTTCTTCATTAACAAGGAGACCTTGGTCATGTCATGTAACCAGTCTGTGCTCATTTAGGTACCTTCCTGAACACCGGAGAAATAATTGAGTTTGTTTTTAGGATTAAATGAGATACATGTGCCTGGACAGAATTTTTTATAAAGTAATGCTTCCATAATTTGTTAAGGTACCTTTTATCTGTTATTTTTTGAAGTTGAAATAAAGTTTACTATAAAAAAATAAAATAAATAAATGCTGAAAACAAAAAACAAAACAAACAAAAAAAAAGCCAGGGCTTGTGGAAAGAGATACAAGACATCCTTTCCTCTCTGCATTTTTTTTTTTTTTTTTTTGAGGCACTAGGAATTGAACCTGGGACCTCATACATGAGGAGCAGTCTCTCAACCTCATGAGCTATACACACTCCCCTCTCTCTGCCTGTTTTTATCTGGGAAATGACTTTTCCCCGCAGAATGTATCACTCAACCTTGCCTTGCCTTCCCCAATCCCCGGGAAGGCCCTCCATGATTGACTTTACATGGATGATGAATCGCCTCTTAGCCCCAGAAATGGGCCCAAGCCTGCTCTGACGAACACGGCCACTCGGAAGATGCTAGCTGAACCAAATAAGGGTTCGACTGCTAGGAAGAAAGAAGAGGAGAAGGCGTAGGATAAGCTCTTCGGGCTTGAGCCTCAGATTTCTCTAGGGCTCCCAAAAGAGGTTGTTTTGAAGATTAGAGATTATATATACAAGAGCAAACGGAAGGCTGATAAGGCTCAGCCCCTGAGTGACTTTGTGTTTAAAGACTGTCCAAACAGAAATTCCCATCCTTCCTCGCTTCTGTCTTAAAAATGGAGGAAGGTGCTCTCAGGGTGTCATTACCCGCCCCCCCTCACCCCACCCCCCAGTCTCTAGCAACGTTAACTCTTGGGAGCTGCTCTCCCTCATTCCTGAAGATATTTCTCTCTCTTCTACAGCAGTCTGTCCTACTTGTGATTCCTTGAATCCCTGTCCACTTCTGGGAAGATGCTCCCACAGGTCATCTTCCAACACGTGGCTCTTGGAGCAGGGGATCTTCTGCCATTCTAACAGCTTTTCTTGCACCACAGTGGGGGGCGGGGGGACGAAGTAAAGCAGCCAATGCCTTAATGACGGGGGGTTAGAGGATGGATATTGGGAATGGACGAAATGGCTCAAAAATTATTCGGTGAATCAGTACGACATTTTTTTCTTCAAAAAAGGCTGTGCCTTCCATTCCCCCCTGCCCCCGCCCACCAGTCCCCCCTGGGCAGAAGCCAGTCGAGAGCCCAGACTGCGTGGCCCCCAAACTTGCTCTCACCCCGCCAAAGGCCTCTGGGGGCCTGAAGCCCCGGAGTTTTATTTCCTTTCTTGCCCAGATTAGGCCTGATCCTGAGAGTAAGACAAAGGGGTTTGGAGACTTGGGCTCTTGCTAGCCCCCCACCTGGGCCTTCATGCCATGGATTGTGGATGGAGAATGTGCAATTATTTATTTTGTGTACTCAGTTTGTCAGTGTATCCTCTGTACTCAAATAAACAGGCTGCCCTCCCCAGGGAAGGTTGCCCATCCGTCTGAGAAAAAAAAAAGAAAGTCAGGGTCTGAAGACGTCTCATCCACAGCACAGGTTTAAGTACTTATTGCCTGGCTATTTATAAATGTCTTCTAAACTCAGCAGACACCCTATACATCAAAGGTTTCCTCTTTTTTTATTCAAACTTTATTTCAAATTCAAAAAAATAAAATAACATCAAAAGGCAGCTCAACTAAAAGGTTTCCTCTTATCTGCTACCTCTCCGGCAGCCACACCAAAAAACCGCTCTTTGCCTTGGGGCTGCCTGGCAGCCTGTGTCAGGCCAGCGTCCCAGGAAGAACCCCTGGCTGGGAGCTGTTCTGGAACCCTGCCTCAGCCCCATCCAGGGGTGAAGCCTCACTCCCCTCCCCTAGGCCCTGAGCAGGCTTGTGACTCTGTCTGAAAACTGCAGAATGTGCCAGAGGTAATGTTGCTTGACATCTAAGACTCCATCATAAAAGGCAATGGAGCTTCCACCTCGGGAGCTGTGACACTCACCTGGGGAGCCCTGGGTCACCTTGGGTGGCCAGGTTTTGAGAAATCCCAGGCTGCATGGAATGCCCACGTGATAGCTAGCATCTGCCACCAGACATACGAGTGAAAACACCTCCAGATAATTCCAGACGCCAGCCATGGGGTTGCTGCCAGTCACCAGGTCTTCCCATTTCAGGCCCCAGGCACTCGAAGCAGAGACCACCAGCCTTTCCCCCACTGTTCCTGACCCACAGAATCCATGAGCAGAATAAATGGTTGCTTGACCCCACTATGTTTTCAGGTAGTTTGTTACGCAGCTATGTCACTGAAAAGAGGCAGCTACAATATCCTTATTTAAAAAAAAAAAAAATTATTTGCCTGGTCCCCCAGACCTCAGCAAGCAGTTCTCTCTGGAAAAGCCCACCTTTGGAGCCAACTAGATCCGGATTAAATATGTAAAGCCTAGTCAGAGGATGAGCTGTGGAGACAATTTGCCTGGATTTGAATCCTAGCCCTTCATTAACCAAGTCATTTTAGGCAAGTTCATTAATTTACCTGACTCTCAGTTTCTTTATCTCTAAATGGGAAAAATAATAGAAGCCACTTGTTAGTGTTGCCATAGAGATGAAATGAGATAATTTATGCCTAATATTGGTATGCATAATCCCCGCTGTATTTGACACAGTAACAGATACCTTTAAAATATGCCCCGCAGTTATAGGAAAAATTTGTTTTTTTTTTTTAAACAATTTATTGAAGTATATCATTCATACATGAACATACATAAACTATAAGTGTTCAATAAACATCGTGACCTTATGAAACAAACATGCATAACATCATACAGGGCTCCCACACATCACCCCACCACAAATACTTAGCATTGTTGGGAAACATTTGTTAACAAATCATGAAAGAGCATCGTAAAAGTATTACTTCTAACTATAGTTCATAGCTTCCTCCCCTATACATTTTTTAAAATGATTTATTTATTTATTTACTTTTATCCATTTTTACCTCCCACCTGTTTTTGCTGTTTCTGTGTCCATTTGCTGGGCAACTCTGTGTCCATTTCCTACTCTCTCTTCTCCTCCTCTCCTCCTGTCTTCATTGGGATTCGATACTCAGAACCTCTGATGTGGGAGAGAGGTGTCCTACCGCCTGTGCCACCTTAGTTCCTGGTTTTTTGGTGTCACTCTCCTGTTAGGTCATCATCTTGCTGCATGGCTCGCGGGGCCTGACGGCTCACCCGCTTACAGACCTGGTGGCGCACCCATGCATGGGGCCTGGTGGCTCACCCACTCGCGGGGCCTGGTGGCCCATGTGCCTTCTATATTTTTCTTTTTTAAATTTTCACCGGGACCGGTTCGAATCCAGGTCCCTCCATAAGGGAGACAGACGCCCAACCACCCAAGCCATATCCGTCCCCCCTGCTATATCTCTTAAGGTTGACCAAAGATACCCAAATTTACAGTCTTTTTCCCATACAGGATGGTCATATAATAAATCAGGCCTAGTGTATCACCAGCATTCTAAAAACCAGACCTAGGGAGAAAAACTAGGTCTGGAGATACATGCATGGTTTCTAATATAGCGAGTGTTTAGCCTACCCTGATTATCACAAAACAGGTCAGCGAGAATATTCACAGAAAATTGTTTCTTGTAAAAAATTTAAAAGGAAAAATTTCCATTTTAAAGATACTATCCAAATATTTCATGTCCAAGCTAAAATTGGCGCTTTACCAAACAAAAACAGCCCACCGTGCTGTTAGTTTTGTTTCACTGTTTCAATATTAAACACAAAACCTCCAAGAGGCCACAGAGAAAGACAGACTTGAAATAATTCAAGCTCTGCTTTGTTTTCCCAATCACTGTACTGTCATCGTTTATTCCAAAGCTCCCAGGAGGTTGAAGACGTGAACTGGACCTGGACTGAGTCCAGAGGCCGGGTGGGCACCCCTCCGTGACTTCCAATGCTAAAACTGACTAGAGAGTCCCGGGAAAGGGTTTCCAGCCATAAGAAACTCACTCTCCAAATGAATGTTGCCAAGTCTGGGTGAGTCAGGGGCCAACTAGAGAACTGGGTGTTCTCTGAATTGATGTGTATGCAGGATACAACGTTTGTGAAAGGGCAAGTCTTGAAAACATGCAGTTTGCATGTATAGGTTAAGAAAACTCAATCGTAACCAACAAAATTGTTTAGAGGAAAGGATTTCTTCCTCAGGGAGGAATATTTCTGTCGGTGACATCATTTTGAACTGACAAGACGCGGTGACAATTGACCAGCAGAGCAACTTTTGGTCCATCCTTATTGCCTCTACGTGGGGCAGACAGCTGTCCCTTGTCCCCAGCACCCAGCCTGGAGCTTGGCCCCCGGGAAGCTACGTACTTTAGCTAGTGTGCTGACTGACTGTGGGGCTTCTCACCTCCCTGACCACAGCGCTTTCTCATTCTTTAGGTGGCTGGGTGGGGTTAACAGATACACCCTGTAAAGTGCCTGGCTGAGGCCTCCGCCCTTGGTAGGGGCTCCATAAAGGTCGAGCGGCTCCCTTTCTTCTCATCCCTTGGTCTGCGTCTTTATGGGGTCCGTGCCCTCCCCTGGAATACTATTTCCTTAGATGTTTGCCCATGGAAATCGGCCTCACCTCTTCTCTGAAACCCCAGTACCTGCGTTCCTTCAGAGCTCGCTGCTTCTGGGCTCCCCGGGCTCTGGTTGTCTTGACCATATCTGGTCTTATCCAGAACTTTGAGTAGGTGGAGTATTGGCATTTAGGCCTGTTCATCTCGTCACCTCATAAGGCTGTGAGGCTCTTGGACAACATGGCCATGTTTTCTCCTCACTGCACCCAGAGGCCAACCGCTCCGGTAATGATGCAAAGGACCTGTCAGTTTGCTGAGTGCTGCCCAAGCAATATACCAGAAATGTGTTGGTTTTGTTGTTGTTGTTTGTTTTTCTGTTTTGTTTTGTTCAATTAAAAAAAAAAAATTTTTTTTTTTTACCATTTACTTTTTTCTTAATTAGAGAAGTTTACAGAAAAATTATGTATAAAATACAGTCCCCTTATTAACACTTTGCATTAGTGTGGTACATTTGTTACAGTTCATGAAATAACATCTTTATTATTATACTAATAACTCTACAGCCCATCATTTACAATAGGGTTCACTGTGTTGTACAGTGCTATGTGGTTTTTTAAAAATTTTTATTCTTATAACATATATGCTTTTAAATCACGGACTAGAACTGAAATTCATCACACATAATTAGGATTACTATTTTTTTAGTGAAACCTTTGTATTATACATACATGTATCAACACATACACTGGGTTATGGTGGAAAATATCATATGCTGTGGTTAAGAACTATTTGAAAAAATACAGTTTTTATTGAAGTATGTCATTCATACGTGAACATACATAAAGTATGTAGTAAAAGTTGTGATCTTACAAAACAAATGTGCATAGCATCACACAGGGGTCCCATACATCACACCTCCACCAACACTTTGCATTGTCGTGCTATATTTGTTACAAACTATGCAAGAGCATTGTCAAAATATTACTACTAACTATAGTCCGTATCTTATATTTGGTGTATTTTCCCCCCAACCTGCCCTATTTTTTTAAAAGAATCAATTTTATGGATACATATTAAGAAAGCATATAGTTTATCCAAAGTGTGCAATCAATGGTATTTGGTATAATCATATAGTTGTGCGTTCATCACTTCAATCATTATTAAAGCATTTTCATTATTTCAATAATAATAATAAACAAAAAACCGACAGACAAACAAGGAAATTCCATCCCTCTCAATCTCTCTGTTTCCCCTGCTGTACATAGCTGCTATTTCTGGCTATTCTTGCACAATTATTTATTTGTTTATTAAGCAGTTTTATTGAGATATATTCATAAACCATATGATCTATCCAAAGTGTATAATCAATGGCTTTTTTTTTTTAGCTGTTAAAAAGACCTTTATTGTAAAATTGTAAAATAAAATAGAAAAATAGATTGAAAGAAATTACAAATTTTAAGTAAGAGTGTAAATCCAAGTTAGATTTAATATAATCAATTATAAGAAATAGTATAGCAACACGCATTTATAAATGTAAATAATAATTCTAATATAATAGAAATTAATTATAACATAATTCTAATTTTCATATTACAGCTCTGACTATTGGTCATAATAATCTCTAAGAATGAAATAAATTATTGGTTTAGTTATTTAATTTCCACTTAGGCCATAATTCTTTCTGGATAATTTTTATCTCTGAAATTTTCTTGAGTGTGTTGGCTTTTATAATGGGACTTTTTTTTAGGGGGTACTTGGCATTAAACCTGGGACCTCATACATGGTAAACAAGCACTCAACCACTGAGCTACACCTACTCCCTTACCATGGGACTTTATTAGGTTAAAACTTTACTGTTATGAGGCCGTGAAAGTCTTCAAATCAAGGCATCATCAAGAGATGCTGTCTCACCAAGTTGCAGCTGAGGGCGATCAGGCACATGGCAGGGCACAATGCCCGTACACTCGTCTCTCCCCTCTCCTCCGGGCCTCGTCTCTTCAGCCTCGAGCTGCTCCATGTGCCTAGCCTCTCAGGGGCCTCTTCCTGTGCCTCTGTGCTCCATTGATTCCAGGCAGCCTTCTCTCAGTGTCTGCCTTTTTCTCTGTGTCTCTGCTTTCAGTCTTCCGTTGATAAAGGACTCTAGCAAGAGGATAAAGAGCCACCGGGTGTCCGGCACTCTAATCGAATGAAGTGATCCAATCAAATGGGTCCCACACCCCACAGGAATGGATTGGCTTCAAGAACATGATCTTTTCTGAATCCACAAAAAGCTTCCAACGGTCACAGAACCGAAAAAGAAAGGTCCTGGATTTCAGGTATTTGGCATCCTGTTCTCTACCAGACTCTTGGTGCTGAATTTGGGGTAGAAATATGGTCCCAGAGGACGTATAAGTAGGACGTCAATCCTGGTTTGCCTGGTACAGCCAGCCCACCTCTAAGCTGTTGTCCTGATGTGATTATCAGTAGGAATTATTATTAATAGTGCCTCTTCCCTCTCAAAAGGGGCCTGGCTGGGTTGATAAATTCCATGGCCCCGCCCTCGAGGGGACCCTTCCCCTTTTCATCTCCCAGTCCCTGTGTCCCCTAACCTTGACCCCACCTCCTCTCTCACTGCCTCCCTCCAGGCTGTACCTGTCTGCCTCAGGGGACCTGCCTTATGCCTGCCTCAGTAATTCTAGGAAACCTTCCACCAAAGTTCTTTTAGAGAAGCCTGAGCTCATAGCTTGAGTATTATTCCTATGCTTCAAACAAAAAGTGCGGTACTTGGAGATTTGTAAAGAGAGGGTCAACAAGAGAAACCAGCAGTGGTTGCTTAGGACATACAAAATGTGTTTGTTTAGACTGTGGCAAAGTGAGTGTGGCTCGCTCATGGACATAGAAGTAGAATAGAAGTAGCCATTTCTGCAACATTTACTGAATGCAGTCAGGCCACAAGTATCAAAAGCCTGAAAAACATCTCATTTCCTTTCATTTAGTAATCCCACTTTTAGGACTCTATTCTAAGGATAGACTCTCAAAAGCATAGCAAGTTTGATGCATAAAGGTTTCCACTCAAATATCATTTATAATAGTAACCCAAAATTGGAACCATTCCAAATATCCAACACAAATGAAATGGTGATAAAATTATACAATATCCTTAGGATGAAATACTATCCAGTCTTTAAAATTATGTTTATTAATGTTTTCTAATGATATAAAGAAATGTCAGGCTATCTTGTAAAATGAAATCACAGATGTTGGGAGCAGAGGTGGCTCAAGCCATCGGTCACCTCTCTCCCACATGGGAGGCCCCAGGTTCCATTCCTGGTGCCTCCTAAAAAAAAATGAAAAACAAACAAAAAAACGTGCACACAATGAACAGACAGAGAGCAGATGGTGAGAGCAAACAATGAGGCGGGTGTAAATAAATAAAAGTAAAACTTTAAAAAAGTACAGATGTAAAAATTGTATATCCAGTGGGACTTCATACAAATAGGTATGTAGAGATGGCATTTTTATTCCCTTTTCTTTGCTGTTCCTTATTATTTAAATTTTAATCAACCAGCAGATTACTTTGTTAATGTAAAGCATATTTAAAATGCAGCTTATGGAAGAAACACAATCTCTCTCTTCAAAAGAACATGGTTTTGGATATGTGTACTTGCTGCAATGAAATTTATCAAGAGAGTAAGAAAGCATGAATTCATCTTTAGGGTACGTGGTGCACATGCTTTAACGTGGTTTTTAGTTTCACTTTTGTCTTTTCCGCCTGTCTGAGCTCCCAGACTGAGGTCTGAGACACGGGCAGGCCCCTCAATCATGTCCCCAGTGCAGGAAGGCAGGGTAGGTTTTCAGTGAATGTCTGTTGAAAAGAAAGAAAATACTGGCAACTTAATGTCTGTTTCAGGCAGGGATGGGAGTTTCTTTTTCTTTTTAAATCAAATGCCTGCTAGAAAAGTTCTTGACTTGGTATGTCTTTGGAATTCAGTGGGTCCATCTATTCATTCATTTCACATTGAACAAATATTTTTTGAGCACTTTTCTGTAGCCAGCCCTATTCCAACACTTGGGACGCCATAAGTGTATGCTCAGTCCTTGAATTTCCAGTCGCATCTGACCACTGTAAGTGACCACAGAGAGACTTGAGTGATTGGTTTTCTTTTCTGACCAGTACTGGTGCTGCCCTGATTTCTCTTGTGCCAAGTTGGTCTAGAGAGGCAGCTATTTTTCTGCTTCCAACACCCCTTCTTATAGCACCTGTGCCTTCCACAGTCCTGGGATAAATGCACCCTCAGGCTCAAGAAAGTGGATGTGGGGGAGATACCTGACCCAAACCTGCCTGGTCAGATTCTCAAGAGTTTGACTGGATTGTCGAGTGCCTCCAGGCATGGCAGCAATAAGGTCAAGGAAACTGGGGTTGGCCACCAAGAACTGGGCAAGCTGATAGGCAGGGAGAAGTTGCATCCAGTGACTGAGAAAGCAGAGATAAGGGAACCTGGGGTACAAGTGGGATGGTGGTAGAGTTGGAGGAAAAGAGAGAGGACCAGTACAGCACTGCCTTCCCTCAGGTTTCCTTGAAACCAAACATGTCCTAAGAAGTAGGAACTTTTTCTGGAAGCACGTGATTTGATTTATAATAATCTCTTCATGATTTGATTTCCAGGACCCAAAATAAGTACAAAGGGCCAAAGAGACCACCTATCATTTTTGTGTGTCTCCAACAAGCAAGGATTTTTTTTTTTAGGAAGAAACAGGGATTGAACCTGGGACCCAGTATATGGGAAACAGCTCATCAACTACTGAGCTACACCCACTCCCCCAAGCAAGGATTTTATAGAACTCATTCTGGGCAGAATTGATTGGATACTGTCGTACCATGACCTCTTTCCCTGCTATGCCTACGATAGGATGACTTATGTTGTTCTGACATACAGATCTTCTGACTACATCCTAGAGAAAGCATTTGTTTCTGTGGCTTCCCTGCTACTCTTCAAGCCTTGGAGAAGACTCGGAGAAGAGACCGTGGTCTGCAGCCAACTTCACACTTCCATTCAATCCAGCTGTCGCTCTATAGACTCTTGGTCATATTCTTGTGCCAATACCCAGATTCCTTTGGGAGTCAGGCTTTTCTGACTACTGGCTTCCTGGATGTATTTTCGAGACTCCTTTCTGCCACTCCCACCACCAGCTCTCACACTCTAGCTCAGTGTCATCCGCTTCTGCCGTGATGGGATGTTCTGTATCTCCAGCATGTGGCTGCTGAGCATTGACATGTGGCCAGAGGGACTGAGAAACTGAATTTAAAATTTTATTTTGTATTAACTAGTTTAAATTTAAATAGCCAGGTGGGTCTGGAAGTTATATTATCGGACCAAAGTGCAATTCTGGGCCAAAGTTATACACTTTGATGTTAGACAAACAGCAGTATACCCCAAAGCACTTGCTTTTCGAAAACAACCCGAACTCACTAGGACCGAGATTACTTCTGAGTGCGAAGCCCCTTTCCAACCTGGACCCCTGAGGGGCTGTTTTCTCAGAGCAGGACTCTGGCCTAGGCCAGCGTGTCCTGTGGAGAATCCGTTAACTCAGCATTTCAGAAGCAAGTGGGAACTTCTCCCAAAGCCACAAGCCGTGCGTCCTCACCTTTAACTTGCCTTTGGAAGAAAGCACCCCTGTAACTCTGTAATGAAGTGTCGTTCATTGCCAGAGTCTGAGAGCCACCCAATGACATAATTTTGACTTGAAAACCACTATTTCATGCTGTTGGACAAAGGCAAATTCTTCCTGCTCATAAAACCAAGCCCCTTATAAAACTAAATTGACTCTCATCTAGCCTTGTGCTTTTGTAAAACACACGGCTGCCCTATATGAAGGAGCTGAAAAGATGCTGAGCTTCAGATTTGAAGCAAAGGGGAGGTGGAGGTGACCATGTCAGACGTCCGTGAAGTCATGCGTGGCCGGCTCCCAGCTGACTCACACAGAGCGGCCTGCTGACCCACATGCGGAAACGGCTCCCTCCAGCTTAATTGCACATATGCCCGTATGCCTAGGGAGTGGGAATCAGATGCCCTGGTCTACCCCCTCGCCAAGAGCAGAGCCGTGCACGCTCTATCGCCCCCATGCGGTGGGCAGACGGTAGTGAAGTGGGTCTGGGAGACTTGGTTTCGAGCCTCGGCCCAGCCACGCACTGGTTGTGTTACTTTAGCAAGTTGTTTCCCTGCCCTGAGCCTCTCTTTTCTCATTTCTAAAATGGAAGGGTGGGACTATTGGTCAGGTAAGCTCTGAGGGGCCTTACAATTCTGACTCTCTCCGGATCTGCAAACGAAGTGAAGAGATCTGCCTGAGGAGGTGAGTGGCTGCTTGGGGCAGGAGCCCAAGCATCCAGCTCGCACGTAGAGCTGTGTTGTTGAAACTTGGCAAATGCCAGCTTCGTGCCCCTTCTTCATGAAGAAGTAAACCAGTAGCAGGTTAGCTAATCACCGGTCTGCTAGGCCAGGGGGAGTCTCTCTCTCCTTTGCAAAGAGCTTAGGATTGGAAGCAGACAAACCTGAGGACAAATCTCAGCTTCGCCAGTGAGCAGTTATGTGACCTCAGGCAAATCACAACTTCTCTGTGCCTCAGTTTCTTCATCTGTAAAATGGGGATAACAATAGTGTTGTCAGTTCTTTGCGTGCTTATGTCTCTGTCTTTAACTCATATAAAATGATATTAATATGGTATTTTGGGGGGTTGATACTCAGCTGTGAGAACCATGCCAGTTGTTTAAATACTGAAATCATTCTGCAGTCCTCAGCCTTTTGACTGCTGCCCACCCCCTGCCTTGGAATTCTCCCTCCATCCCTCCCCTCCTCCTCTCCCTCCATGATACAGCAACTAAAGGGCTACTGCCCGCCCCTCAGTGGCCTGTGGAGCTCTGCTCTGCATCCATCCAATTGGCCAGTATCTGTGGGATACCAGATGTTAAATATTCTTAATATCCTCCTTGGTGATAATAATGGCTAACACTTCCTGAGTTACTAGGTGCCAAATACTCACTGTCCTAAGCGCATTCCACATATTCTCATTTAATCCTCACACTTTTTTTAAAATAAAATTTTATTGAACTATGTCATTCATACATGAACATACCTAAACAATAAATGTGTAGTAAAATCTGTGAATTTACAAAACAAACATGAATATCATCATACAATGTTCCCATATATCTTCCCACCAACAACACCTTGCATTGTTGGGAAACATTTGTTAGCAACTATGAGAGAGCATCCTCAAACTATTACCCCTAACTATAGCCCATAGCTTACATTTGGTGTATTTTTCCCCCAACCCACCCAATTATTAACACCCTATATTAGTATTATATATTTGTTATCCTTCAGGAGAAAACATTTTCATATTTGCCCTGTTATTCACAGTCCATCATTCACCACTGGATTCCCTGTATTATACATTCCCATGCTTTGTACAATCCATTCAAAGTGCACACTCAGTGGCTCTTATTTTTATCACAGAGTTGTGCTGTCATCACCTCAGTCAATGTTAGAAATCCTTTATCCCCTTATACCCCCCTATTGTTGTCCCTTAGTATTGAAAAAAATATCTTCTTACCATTGCTTCAAAATATTACAATATCACTATCATCTGTAAGTTACATTAGTTGTAATTTTCCCATGTATCACCGTATCCTTAGCACTTTGTAAAAGAAGAGCATTCTTTTATTTATACAATCAACCACAATCTTCAGTCTTCATCTACCACTGAAATCACTATGTTATACCTTCCCTAGGTTATTCCTAGTTTCTTTTCTTTCTTTTCTTGGAGGTACCAGGGATTGAACCTAGGATTCCATATGTGGGAAACGAGCCCTCAACCACTGAGCTACACTGGCTCCCCTCTAGTTTCCTTTCAATTGACATTTACATCCACAGACTAAGCCTTTCAGCCATAATCACATTTATAAATCAGCAGTGCTGGTTATCCTCATTATAATGCCTCACTTTCTTTTCATAAAAAAGAGGCTATGGAATGTTTTCTTTGTTTGACAGATCTGCTGCCCTTGGTCCTGGTTGGACATCAGAACCCTCTATAGAGCTTTTGAAACAATGCCAGTGCCCAGGCCCCAAAGCTCCTAGTGTCAGGGTGGGGGGAGGGGGGAGCCCAGGCACCGGTGTTCTTTCAGAGGTCCCCAATAGAATCCGCAGTGCAGCCAGGGATGAACACTACTGCCCTGGAGACCTGCTAGTCAACCTCAGGTCTAGGGCCCAGCAGCAGCAACTCCATGGGGGAGCTTGGCAGACAGGCAGCATCTCCCCCCGACACATCTACAGTATCAGAACTTCCATCTTAACCAGACCCCCGGCGGGTGAGGGTGCACTGCTCTATAGCCTGGTTCTTGATCTTTTGGAGATCTTGGGCTCCTGTGAGAATATGACAAGCAATAGTCTACAAAGTCCTACATGCAGTGTCAGAGCCTTCCCATTGCCCTTGGAGCCCATCCATATGACAGGTAATTCCATATGACATTCATATGACAGATCTCTGCCCTACATCTACGTGGGTTGACATTTAAAAGAAAAAAAAAAAAACTGAAACAAACGAACAACAACAACAAAAAAAAAACACTGACCAGGATCTAAGTGGAAAAAAAGAAAGAAAACTATATGTTCAGTAATAGCTATATCCCATTATCCCATTGCAGGTATATGGGCACAAAGAAAGAGGGGATATTCTCTTTTTATTTTTTATAGTTCTGGCATTTTCAGTATCTTTATGAGAAGCACATCTTGCTTTTATTTTCTTAGGCCTTTCTTGTTGAGTTCATCATCTTGTATGGAGGAAGAACATATGATTCTGAGGTGGCAGTGGCTTTAAGTATTTGTACAATCTAAAAGTATTTTGTAATAAAGAAAATAACAATAAAACTCTGGAAGAAACCTGTACCCCAGAGCCATCTGGCTATACTGTCTAGGTTTACTCAAGGTATTTGGCGTTTACTGAACACTTTCCAGTTAGCAAAGTACTTTTGAAGGCCTGATCTTTAACCTTTGCAACAAACAGCTCCATGGAGCAAGAACTAGTTCAAGGATAAGGAAACTGGGGCTCAGGGACATTTTATACTTCCAGTCAAACAGCAATCCTTGAATCCAGGCTTTCTAGTTCTACATGATGGCAAGAAAATAAATGATTTTTTAGACTCCAAACTGTGGGCCCAGCACATAGCTGATGCTCATTAACTATCTACAGGCTGAAAGAACAGAGTAAAGTTAGTGAAAAGTCACTCTCCGTTTCCCCTCGTTAGAGAAAGGTCATGTGATGATACCAGCAGAAAGGATGAGGCACCAAGGCATTTTCTGCCTCGAATGTGCACATGACATCCAACTCTATCTACTCCTTCCCAAGGAGGTGGGCCAGCTTTCCAGGTCTCAATCACATGTGCTGGCCCCCGAAGGCCAAGGGCGAGGAGTTAATAGGCTGAGAGGCCCATGAGGTTTAAGACGGTGATCCCACAGGGAGGCTGCTCAAAGCTCCACAAAACTTCAGGGCCTCAGCACCAGCCCTGAACTTCCAGATGGTCTCAGCACCCTCTAGCAGGCACATGAAGGGGCTCGGCTTCCCCGGGGGGTGGGTGTGAGGGAAGGCTCAGGGAAATTCTGATTTGGGAGAGGAAGCTCAGTGATCTAAGAAAGGAAAGACGCAGGGAAATTGGCCATAGTCCTGGTAGCCCTCGGTTGCCTCTTTTAGGTCCACAGTGACTTGGGACAATGGCTGATATAGTCACAGCTCTTTGCCTTCACCATCATCTTGTTATTATTCGAAAATGGGATACCTCCCTGGAAAACACAGGCTTGTCTATTGGAATTACACATAAAGGCATCCACTGGGCACAGACAGCTGACTTGCAAGCATCCTCTTGATAGGACTATCTGGGGGCACACACGCCCTCCCTTCTTATGCAGATTGGCAGCTGCTCCTCTCAGGAACCAGATTAGACCATGACAACAGCGAATATGGGAGACAGTTTGTCTGCCCCCACCTTTGTTCTGAGAGGGATCAAGGCCATGACTTACTTCGTTCACCCCAGATCCACCTGGGTTTTCTCTTTTTATTGCCCTTGGCTCAGTTAATTCCATTTCTGCTAATTACTTTTCACACATATATAAGTATACCTTTTAATCCACTTTAGTTACATCAGAAAATTCTTACTCAACTCTCTCTCTCTGGCTCATTTTAATTTTTGCTCCATTGTTTAGCCTCCAAATCACAGGGAACAAACACAAAGCATTTCTCATGAAAATCAGAATGAGGCATTTGTTAAGATGTGAAATAAGGAATTGGAACTGTTACTCTTTGAAGCCATTAAGGTTTCCCAGAACCTCTTCTGGGCCAGGCTACCATCTTGGAGGAAGAGCACGGATACCCTCCAAGCCCTAGGAGCATCTGGGCACTAGCAGGACCAGGTGGGATCTGTGGAGAAACCACATGGTGTGCTGGGTCTGCTGAGTCCAGCATAGAGGGGCCGTGCCAATAGGAGAAGCCTTTGTGTGTAAGACTGCATGATATAGGGTTCCTAGAGAGAGGTCCAGGGCAGGTCAAGTTCTCAGGGGGCTGGTAATCCTGTGGGAGCAGATCGGGTAAGAGCCAAGGAGGTCTTAGACACTAACTGTGATTCTGGATCATCTGTACTCATAGGCTGATGAGGTTAGGGAAACCCAAGATTTCATTGATGTTCTAAGACCATTATTTCCTGTTACTTTTTTACTTACATGTGTGTAGTATTTCAAATATGAGCTGATCTGGCTTTGTGGGCTATTTTGGGACAACCTGATGACCTTTTGTAGCAGTGTTTCTGTAATAAAATACATGCCAAATTCCAACTAACTTCCAAACAAAATCGTAGTATGCTGTCCACCCTTCTCAGTTCCAGAAGTGGGGTGGTACAGGGTGCTCCAGGGGAGGGAAAAACAACAGACAGGCTGTAGTTGCTGCAAATAACTTTGTCCTTTTACAACAGTGGAACAGACTCAGTGAATGCGAACTGAGTATCTCCTAGACGAGTGATTCCCTTATGTACCGCTATTGTAGGATTCACAATCCTGTTGAAAATGTCTGTACCTCTGGCTAGAATGAACCCTCTCTGTGGGGAGGGTTGGGGTCTTGTTTGACGCGGTGTCCTCAGACCTTTGCAGAATGTAAGGTGCAGGGTGAGTGCTTGCTGAACTGTTGATGAAGCAATGAGCCCTGCGCTGAGGATGGGGGACAAGAGAGGAGGGTGAAAACGCATCGCACAATGCTTCAAAGAAGTGTACCGTGTAGTAGGGGAGGTAAGCTTTGCTGGCAAATAATTGTAACCCAAGGTAGAAAGGAATGAAGGCCCTAAGAAATGTGAGAAGAGAGGGTCCTGGGACATCAGAAGAAGATATGCTCCAGCAGGAGGCATCCAGAAGGCTTTTTGAAGGAGGGGTAGCACTGGGGCTGGGATTTAGAGAAAACTCCCTCCACAGTAACAACAAAAAATAATAAGCTTTATCCTGTACCAAGATGCCAATGCTGACCTGGTGGCAACAGGTGGGATTTCAGAAAACATCACCAGTTACCAGTTCAGAAAGTGGCACAGAGCATAGGAATCTAAAGAGACCCAAATTCCCACTTTTGGGAATTCTTTGTGAGGGGGAACAGTGATGATAGAGAACTTGGAACTAACTGAACATTTGCCCAAAAGAAAACATTTTAAACCTTTAACAGTATGTTTTCCTTCCTTATGCCCTTAGTGAGAATGGGGACTCCCAAGTGATATGAGGTCAGTTACAGAAAATCAGGTGCTTGTGTGTTTGTGAAGGTGACTCTGAGTGGCGGTAAACCTGGTCTTGCCACAAAGTGGTTGCTCCAGTTTGGCAATTCGGACTTTCTTTTATAAGATTTATTTATTTATTTATCCCCGCCCCTACCCCCCCCCCCCCATTGTTTGTGCTCACTGTCTGCTCGTCTTCTTTTTAGGAGGCTCTAGAAACTGAGCCTGGGACCTCCATGTGGGAGGGAGGTACCCAATTGCCTGAGCCATCCCCACTCCCTGCTTCTTCTATCTCTCACTGTACTTCTTCATTGTGTTTCCTCATTGTGTTCCTTCACTGCACCATCTTGTTGTGTCAGCTCACTGTCTGGCTTGCCTTCTTTAGAAGCCATGGGGAACTGAACCCAGGGCCTCCCACGTGGTAGGCAGACGCCCAACTGCTTGAGCCACATCTGCTTCCCTGGGCTTTCTTTTTTATTGTGGTAAACTACACATAACATAAAATTTACCATTTCAAAGCCTACAACTAATTGGCATTAAGTACCTTCATGATGATGTGGAACCATCACTACTATCTAATTCCAGAACATTTTCATTGCCTCAAAAGGAAACCTCATACCCATTAAGCAATCTGCTAGTTTTAATAAGACTTCTCTTTGATAACAGGGAGTATCAGATTCATGGGCTGTGACAGTTTGAATTTGGTGAATCCTAGAAACAGATTATGTTTTTGAACTAATCCATTCCTGTGGGTGTGAGACTTTTTGATTGAATTATATTCTGTTAAGGGACCTGGATTAGATCACTTTTGATTGGACTATGTCAGTGAGGCATGCCACAGGTAGGGTCTCTGCCCTCTTGCTGGGTCTGATATAAATGGAGACACAGAGAGAGACACACAGAAAAAGGAAGACACCATTTTGATCCTGCCATGTGAGAGAGGACTTGAGGATTGCTAGTAGCTGAAGCTGAGGCACGAAGCCCTTAAGAGGCTGAATCCATAGAGCAGCTCAAAGCTGAAGAGATGAGCCATATGTCTGATCACCCACAGCTCAGCTCTGGAAGATTATGAGCCTGGAGGGGAAAGTAGGGACCTTAGCAGAGATCGGCTGCTATCCTGCCTTGCCACATGGCAGGATGCCAGAATCACCAGTAGCTAACTTTGACGAGAAAGCATCTCTGATGGTGCTTTGATTTGGACATTTGACAGCCTTGGAACTGTAAGATTTCCCCCTAATAAAAGTCCCATTATAAAAGCCAATTCATTGCTTGTACTTTGCATTGGTAGCCCTGTGGCAAACTAAGACATGGGCTACATATGTTTCCCATTCACACATATCCACAGCTCTGTCTTACTAATCAGCGGGCAGGAAGACCCTAGAAGGGGCAGCCTGGGCAAGATCAGGTTTCCAGAAGAAGCAGAATCATTTACATGGCTTCCCCCAAAAGTTTAACAATGCAGGGGCGGGGGGGGGGGGTTGTGGTAGTTTGAGACTGTATGTACCCCTAGAAAATCATGTTCTTGAAACTAATCCATTCCTGTGAGTGTGAACCTATTGTAGGTGGGACCTAGCTTTTTTATTAGATCCCTTCAGTAGGTTATGACCTAGGGTGGATCTTAATTCTCCTATTGGAGTCCTTTATAAATGGGATGAATAATATAGACAGAAAAGAGCCATGGAAACAGAGAGAAACCCCCAGAAGCTGAGAAAGTCCAGGATTGCCAATGGCCAGTTTTTGAGGGAAAAGCATCACCCGATGAAGCCTTGATTTGGACATTTCCACAGCCTCAGAACTGTAAGCTTGTAAGTTAATATATCCCCATTGTAAAAGCCAACCTATTTCAAGTATACTGCCTTGGCAGCCTTTAGCAAACTACAACAGGAGATGATTAAATAAATTACGGCACACTCACAGGCTGGAATCCTTCATAGTGACCAAAATGACTTCAAAGAATGTTACATGACAAGGGAAAATGTTTACAGTGCAATGTTAAACAGAGAAAGCCAAATACAAGTGAATGTAATTTAGACCCAATTTTGTTGAAAAAGGAAAGAAAGAAAGTACATACTGTTGGAAATCCATAAAATATAAACTGGTTTGGGGTGGTGGAGTCTGGCGGCCTCTGGCCTGGGATGGAGTTCAGGCTCCAGCAGTCGTCTGGTCTCTGTCAAGCTGCGTAGAGGTCTGCGCCTTGGTCCCTCGGCTCTGAAATGGACTGCCATGCAGCACGAGCTCAGCAACTGTTCGTTATCATTATTAGAGCAAGGACCTTTCTTTTCCTTCTTCTTCTTCTTTTTTTCTTTTTTTTTAAGATTTATTTATTTCTTCCCACCACCTCGTAATTTGCATTTTCTGTTTCTGTTTATTGTATACTGGTCTTCTTTTTTTTTTTTAAGGAGGCACCGGGAACCAAACCCAGGACCGCCCCTGTGGGAGGGAGGCGCCCAGTAACTGCTTAAGCCATCTCCACTCCCTGAGGAAGCCCCTTTTAACTTGATGAGCTTTTATCACTTTTGTCACTTGATGATCATAAGTGATAAATGCGGTTTTTAAAATTTAGTGGGAACAGCATTGCTTTTCACGGGACCTGCACTTCTAAGACAAATCAGGCCTGAGTCCATCTCTCCATTCCCTCCATTCCTGGGAGAGGAGAGGACAGTGGCTGCGGAAGCGTAGCTCCCGGCCCGGTCATGCAGAGCTTCGTTATGTCTGGTGCTCATTTTTGTAATATGGTTTGGATTCAGCACTTCACGCGGGATCCCACAGACCACACCGAGGTGTGCTTGGACACACACCTACACACAAACGCCATACATGCATATGGCACACACACACGCGCGAACACGTGTGCACACACACCCCTCATCTTGTTACAGTTACGGCTTCCCTCCTCACCACCAGATCCATCTTCCCCAGCCCCCCAGCGCCCCTTGGTGATCGTCTTGAAACTCCTAGAAGGACCCCATGCAGTGAAGAAGTCTGACCCCCTTGAAGGGAAGGATTGCGTGGCACGCGTTGGGGAAGTCCTAGAAGCTATCTAGGCACAAAGGCATAGCAAATACTGACCCAGTCTTGCTTGCTCGTGTTTGAAGGAGAAAGGCCTGCCTGGAAAAGCAGGTGGTCCAGAGAACATTGGCCAGATGTGGGTGGGGTTGGCCCAGCCCTAGTTCTCTGCTTTCAGGTCCAGAAACTCTAGCTGGTCAGGGCCCAGGGGGACGGGCTGGTGCCGATCAAGCCTGTGGGACCAGTGGGGGCAGCAGACCCAGTCGGGGACCTGTGGATAAGAGGAGGTCTGCAGACACCCCTGAGCTCTCAGGGAACACACAGGCATAGCTGGGGAGTCAGCCATGATAGCTGCACCTGTCCTGGGGGCTGAGCAGGCTACCCCTGGGCTGGGTTGGATGTGCCATTCAAGTCCTGTCTCTGTTCTGCCCACAGCCTAGTGAAGGAGAGGGAAAGGGACTGGAGGGACTTGTCCTTAGGGTGGTGGCCGGGGACACCCAGTTTAGGCACCTGTTCCATCTGATTGGCCCGAGGTTCCCATGTCGTCTGGCCGATATTGCTTCAAGGCTGACTGGGCCAAGCTGGAGGCAGTGTTTGGTGGCCTGTGCTTGAGGCCCCCAAGGTTGGGAGAAGGTTCTTAGGGCATCTCTGGAAATGGTGGCCAGAAGTATGGTGGGTCCCAGGAGCTCCCCTCCGGGGAGGAGGCTGCAGCCCCGAGGAAGTGCTCCCATCTACTGTTTGTGGCCACCCTGGTCACCATCAACTCTACCTTCCCCAGCCCCCTCCATCTTCTCTTAGCACCCTACAGGGGCTCAACCCCAGCTCGGTCCTCCTGCAGGCTTCGGGGTCTGGGCTGGGGGCTGGAGGCAAGTTGCTTTCCCTTAGGGGTGGTCAGGGGTGGCCCAGGCCACCCTTACCTGCTTGTAACTGGGGCAGAGAAAAGTCTGCAAGAAACAGGCAAGGTGGGGAGGAATGTTTCCTATCACATTGGCCAGGACTCGAGTGTGCCCTGGGGAAGTTTTTTTGTTTTTGTTTTTTTTTAAAGACTTATTTATTTATTTATTTATTTCTCTCCCCCGACCCCCTACCCCTGTTGTCTGCTCTCTGTGTCCATTTGCTGTGTGTTCTTCTGTGTCTGCTTGTCTTCTCTTTAGGTGGCACTGGGAACCAATTTTGGGAACTTCTGGAGCGGGAGAGTGGCACTCAATATCTTGCACTACCTCAGCTCCCTAGTCTGCTATGTCTTTTGTTGGCTCTCCTCTGTGTCTCTTTCTGTTGCGTCATCTTGCTGCACCAGCCCTCCACGTGGGCCAGCACTCCTGCACAGGCTAGCACTCGCATGAGCCAGGTTGCCGCTTGGGCCAGCTCGCCATGCAGGCCAGCTCGCCTTCACCAGGAGGCTCCAGGGATCGAACCCTGGATCTCCTGTATGGTAGATGGGAGCCTAATCACCTGAGCCACATCCACTTCCCTTGTGAAAGTCTTTTTGAGTTTTTTTTGTCACAGCTTTATTCATAATTACCAAAAATTGGAAGCAACCAAGATGCCCTTCAAGAAGTGAATGGATAAATAAACAGTGGTACATCCATACACTGAAATATTATTCAATGATAAAAAGAAAGGTGCTATCAAGCCACAAAAAGACATGGAAGAATCTTAAATGAATATTGTTAAATGAAAGAAGCCAGTGTGAAAAGGCTGCAATACTGTATGATTCCAACAACCTGGTATTCTGGAAAAGGCAAAACTATACAAGTAGTAAATAGGGGCTCAGGGAGGGAGAGTGGGGAGGGAAGACTAGGTACAGGGTGCACAGGGTATGTTTACGGCAGTGAAATTGTTCTGTATGATACTGTGATTGGGAAAGGGTTTGCACTATAAGTTAAGACCCAAAGGTTGAGCCTGAAAGGAGGTGTGTCCTGAGCAGCAGGGAAGAACAAAGGAGAGCCCCCAGGTAAAGCGCGAGAAAGGAGGGGGTGACATTTTAGAAATTGTTTAAGCCATAAATGTTGCTGGGTAATGATCCTTTCCTTTTTATTTTCATATAATAAACTTTATTTTTAAAGAAGTTTTAGATTACAGAAAAGTTACCTCGAAAGTATAGGGGATTCCCATATACCCTATGACTTCTCCTTCCCACACTTTTCCCCATTAACAACATCCTTCATTAGTGTGATACATTAGTAACAATTGATGAACGCATATTGAAGCATTGCTATTTACCAAGGTCTGTAGTTTATATTCTGGTTTACCTTTGCACTGTACAATTTTATAGGTTTAGACAGAATGTATAATGGCCTATATCCATCATTGCAATAGCATGCAGAACAGAATAATTCCAGTGCCCTAAAAATGCCCTATGTTCCACCTATTTTTCTTTCCCATTCCCCTCATAACCTCTGTAACCACTTTCTTTATATCAATATTAGAAGTTCTTCCGTTCCTAGATTCTTTCCTTTTAAAAGAGATACCCCAAGAGAAAAGTTTGTTAGTTTCTCTCAGATTGACCATGACTGAGAGAAGCCTGGTTTGTTCAGGCCACATGACTGTATTCAAGTGCCTGCCCCTTGCGTAAAGGCCCTGGGGAGGCGACTCTTCCTTTCCCAAGGCTAAGCTTGCCGTTCTAACACCATCAGGTCCAGAATCGGGGATTGAGGACATAATTTCAAGCCCATGGAGCCCAATGCTCCATGTTAGCACAGAAGGTCCACGTCCCAGAATCTGGAAAGGACCAGCTCGCCATCCCACAGTTGGTGAGGAGCAGGCCGGGCTGTCCCTCAGCCGATCCTCCAACACTGCGAGCTCCTGGGTAGGAAGGTGGAAAGAAGCAGTGGTCCCTGCCATGTTGCCATGATCTGGGTAAGGTAAGGTAATTCCTCAGAGAGTTGGGGCCAGGATTTCGGTGAAGGCAACAGAGAAAAGTGCTGGCCCTTCCTTGTCTTTCAGCCGCATCATGACGGACAGAGCTAGCAGTGGAAAGCAGAGCACACGCCTCCACTGGGCCCTCATTAGGAGACGGACACTGAGCCGTGGGCATCCATGGTCATTAACTTAGCGTGTCCTTGCAACAGCTCCTTTGGCTGAAGAGGAAACTGAGGCTCAGAGGGGTTGGGACTTGCTCAAGAGTAACCACGAGTGAGCACAGAACCGAATGCGGATCCAGGCTTGTCTGGCTTCAACAGTTATGGTGTAGGAGAGAAAGTGAAGTGTCTAGAACCATTTCAGCATCTCGAGCCTGAGGGAAAGAGTTTTGCAGCCTGTAGTGACAAGGCCTTGAGTGAAGAAAGCTGGGAGTTGGGGTGCGGGGTCAGACGGTGAGCCATCTGCTAAGCACCCACTGGGAGGGGCCGAGTTCCCCTTAGAGAGGGGTCTCTTTGGAGGAGCCGTGCCCCTTTATGAAACTGCACACAGTCAGACCTTCCTAGGAGAATCTGCTATTAATCCACGCATCCGAGGACAGAAGCCACTAGTTAGGCCTGGTACACAGCCACAATAAAAACTCTTCGCCCACTTGCCTGTGCCCCTTGGAAATGCCACTGCAGGGTCAATAGCCCTTCCTGCCACACGACTGGTCACCGGGAACCAGCCAGGCCAGTGACAAAAGCACTCATCTCTGATTTGGAACTTTATCAGACTCCCCGGTTCTATCGTGTGAACTCGGACCCTTGTCCTCCTCTGGAAAAGCGGTGAGGGTGACAATAACCACTCGGCACAAAAGGCCCTCGTGCAGTGTCTGGTACGTGGCTGATGTTTGCTTGAGTCCAAATATGGGAATTGAACATGGGAGGTTCTTGGGGCCTGAGCATTCTGATCTGAGAAGAGGGTTGGCAGCTTTGCTTGGTTCTCCCGAAGACAGGCCAGTCCCCCAGGGTGCGAAACGCACGAGCTATCGATGTGTATTAACACGGGCACTGCAATTGATTGAGGGTCTCCATCAATCACACCAGGGGGTCTCGGGGAGACCAGCAGGGTAGTTCCACTGGGCCAAGCGGGGTCCTGAGACAAGCGGTCTTGTTCAGACTTAGCTGCTAACTGCTTTAGGGCCTTCAGCAAATTACTTAACTTCTCAATGTCTCAGTCTCCTTATCTGTAAAATGGGGATAATAATACCTACCTCACTGGGGCTTGTTGCAAGAACTAATTAAAGTTTATGCAGTGCTTTTGAGATTCCCAGATAAAAGGCCCTGCAAAAGTACAAAGTATTATGGCCATAATCCAGTAGGCTGTAAAAGGCAATTTTGCAGGAAAAGGCAAAAATTTAATTTCTATACAAGCAGAAACAAAGGCAGATATAGTCATAGAGAGTTTTTTAAAAGTTCAGAGATAATTTATATAATTTTTAAAAATTACAAGATCTGTTTTCTCCCTACCAATAATCAATGCTACGTGATAATTACAGATTTCAGTCTTAGGCCAGCATATAATAATAAGTGTCTCTGTGCTAGGCATGGAGGTAGGGACTCTATATAAGTTGTCTCCTGGATTCCCACCACAACCCGTTTTACACACAATGAAAGGAAGGCAAGTCTTTGAATCCATGACAAACTCTAGAATCTTCCCCTTATGCACTGCTCTTGACTCTCGAGCTCTGAGGAAGGCTTCATGACCTTCTAATTCCTCCTGGCATGTTGTCTTTCAGCCTATCTCAGATGGCTCCACATATGTAACTGAGGTTAAAAAAGAGAAGTTAAAAAGGAGCTGCTACCATCTAGCCCAAGTTCAAACACTCTTCCCCTTTAAAGCCCAAGAAAGTTTCCCACCCCACACCTCTAGGTTTCTTTCTTTCTAAGAAAAAAGAAGAGATCAACTCCACCTGCCTCTGAGCTGTGCGGTGAGAGTCAATTGCCTTCTTTTTAAAAAGCTAATAGAGGGTAATAGATAGATGGAGCTTTAAAGACGAGAAACCATCTAGGTGGAGAGGCTCTGTATTGCTAGTCCCTTTCATCTCTAGTGGAAGCCTTTACAAACGTTTGCTTAAGTCCCATGGCTGAGGTGCTTGGGAGGGGGATGCAGTAATGGCTCTCTTGTGGGGACATAGGACAGAGCTGAGTGACGATGGGCTTAAGCTTAAAGAATTCATTCCAGCTCTGCCTCCCATTCGCCGGGAAATTCAGGTTCAACACGAGAACAAACTGAGCCTCAGTTTACTCACCTGGGTGTTTTCAAGGTGATGTAAATCAATGTGTGTGAAGTACCTGGTGCTGGGAAAAAAAAAGGGATTTCTATCATTTTGTATATTAGATGCACAGAGAAATGGGAGAATGTGGGGTGGGAAGAATAGTCATATAATTTCCATAACTTATCTGACAAATTTAAAACAGTACATTCTGACTTGACAATGATAACCTGACATGAATGGGCAGCAGTTGGAAAGGAAAGGGTCTGTTTTGTCCTTTCCCGGATCCTGGGTGTTTGGGGAGAGGTCCCTGCTCTGCAGGAGAAGCTGTCGGACAGAGGAGAAAGTTTCTCCTCTGGTGAGAGTGGGGTCCTCAGAGAGGAAAGCACTGAAGCAGGTTTGGGGGTCGTAGTCTACTGGAGCTGCTTCCTTTGGGCTAAAAAAAAAAAAAAAAGGTGAAGAGTCAATCATTTCTAATCACTTTTTTTCCATGTAGAAGACCTGGGTTCAAATCTTAGCTTCGCCACTTACTGTCTGTGACTCCAGGAGTCATTTCATTTCTCTGGGGGTTTCCTTTTCTGGAAAATGGGGGTGACTCCCTCTCCCCCCATAGGGCACTGTGGGAATCCAGTGGGTCAGCGCTCGGCCAGGTGTCCGGCCTGTAGAGGTCTCTGGCCCTTGGAAGGGTCTGTCACGCCCCTACCCTGGACCATCGCCTTGCTAGGTGCTTTATCTGTCATAGTTCACTGATTCCCCACAGGACTCTGAGGTACAGTGTTAGGATCTTAATTTTACCTTCAATTTTCAAGAAATAACTTTCCACAAAATTACTTTTTTTATGAGAAGAGAGAAAAAAAGTCTATAAGAGAATGGAGCACATACGCGAAATACCCATCTCAGTATCCAAAGCGCACAGAGCAACTCTTGGCAGTGACTGGAAGGGAAGGCCCCACATTTGAGAGCACCTGAAGGGAGGTGCCGGCAACCAGAAGGCCCAGGAGGGGGCAGGCGATGGAGCGCCAGAGAGGGCCAAGCAGCCTGGAGACCAGGCACAGGGCGCGGTCGCCGCCAGCGTGGGCACCGGGGCGGCGGCACTTGTCGTCCACACCTGCCACCCAGTACAGAGACAGACCCCACCAAGGGCGGGTGTGTGTGTGTGTGTGTGGAGATGGTTAACACAAAAGTGCAAGCAGAAGGAAATCCATGGTGCTGGACTCTTGGGATTTGAGAACCAAAGTCTACACTTGGAAGGGACTTTTGAGATGGTCTAGTTGTACAGATGAGAAAAACAGAGACTCAGAGAGGTCTGGAGATTTCTCTACTTTGTACCAAAGTAGGTAAGACATGCTCTCCCCCTAGCCATGGGAGGTGGAGCTTCTCTTTCTGCACTCTCCATGGACATAACGGGCCACCTTCCAAAGCCTTGGTCTTCTCATCTGCAAAGCCCCCTCCCTGGCCCCCAGGGCTGAGTGTGTGGTGGTGTAGGGGGTGCCGAAGAAATAGTAGGAATAGAAATTACATCTGGGGAAGAGTCTAGAAGCTGAGTGGCTATCAGTGGAGAGAAGGGAAGGACGGGGCCAGAGAGCCACCGCCCTCTCGGTGGCCTCCATGACACGGCGTGGGCTGGACTCCCGGCCTCTCTGGGCCTGCTTTTGGAGAAAATGGCAGGGGAAGGACTGCTGGGCGGTTCGCCCTGGAAGCCAGGCAGCTCCTCCAGAGAGCTGTGTCACCTTTCCCTCACCTCCTTCGCCGCAAGCTCTCCATTTCCACCCTGGGCTGAGTGCCGTGCTGAATCAGGTCCGTGGACACCCAGCCTTGAGCCCGGGGTGGCCCTGTGCCGGGTGAGGCAGCAGGCCAGGGAGGCGTGACGCCCCTCTCCTCTAGCCCCGTCTCTGGCTTCTGGTTGACTGGTGTCTGATCTTTGAGCAGCCCCATCTTAACTGTGACCGTGTTTGTAAAAGCAGTGGCTGCCATTGATGGAGCACCCTGTCCGTGCTGGGAGACCTCCCCTGCAGCTCTCACACAGCCTTGCCCAAGGCTGCCGTGAAATCTGCAAAATGCAAACAGTGCCCCTGTTTTCCAGGAAGCTGAGGCTCAGCGTGGCTCAGTGGCTTGCTTGAGGTCACACAGCAAGGAGGCAGCAGAGCAGGGATTCCCTAGCTGGGCTGTGCCCCGCCCCGCCTTGCCTCCTGCTCCCTGAAGGCAGAGGCCTCCTGACTTGACTGCTCCCTGGGTGGGAGGCCGGGGTGGAAGGAAGGGATCACATGGCCATGGGCTGGGTGAGGCCCCAAGGAGCTCTGACCCTCTGTGCAGATGTGAACCCAGGCTGCAGCCTTGGAACTTCTGGTCAAACTGAGTCCTGGACACTCAGTTCCCTTTGTATGAAGTGGAAAGAGCACTGGACAAGGACCTGGGTAGCCTCTCGGATCTTCCACTGGACAAGAGAAGACTCTCTGGGTCTCAGCGTCTCACCTGTTAGAACCAAAGGGTTGTTTTGGGTGCTGGATTCTAGGAAAGAGGAAAAAATCTCTAGATTCTGCTATGGAAGGGATCTCCAAGATAATATGAAGTGAAAGAAGCACCTGGCAAATGAAATATGCTACTTTTTTTTTTAATTAAAAAAAAAGGGGGGAAGTAGATGTGGCTCAAGTGACTGAGCTCCTGCCTACCACATGGGAGGTCCCGGGTTCAGTTCCTGGTGCCTCCTAAAGAAGATGAGCAAGACAGGGAGCTTATGTGATGGGCTGGTGTGGTGAGCTGACGTGACAAGATGTTGCAACAAAGACACACAAGGAGGAAATGCAATGAAGACACAACAAAGCAGGGAGCAGAGGTGGCTCAAGCGATTAGCCACCTCCCTCTCACATCGGAGGTCCCGGGTTTGGTTCTGGTGCCTCCGAAAAGAAGACAAGCACAGAACGAACAGACACAGCAAGTGTAAACAACGAGGGGAAGGGGAGAAATAAATAAATAATAAATCTGAAAAAAAAAAAGGATTTGGGGAGCAGGTGTAGTTCAGTGGTTGAGCACCTGCTTCCCACATACTAGGTCCTGGGGTCAAGCTCAGGTACCTCCTAAAAAAAAAAAAGGAATCTATATATGTACATTCAATATACATTTTCAATATGTAAATATACACAAAAGATAGATTTGCTTATTTTTCACAAAGAAACAATGGCAGGATAACCCAGAAATTAATTTTGTAAATGCTTCCCTACAGGGGGAGGGAGAGAACAAGGGCAGAGGGGAGAGCACAGGCACAGAAGCTTTGACCTCTCTGAATATACCTTGTCTCACAGTGCTGATTTTGGAACTGTACAAATATATTTTACATAATCTAAAAAACTAAGTTCAGTTAAAAGCAACCACCATGCAGTCCCTAAACAATAAAAACCCACTGCAAAAAAAAAAAAAAAAAAAAAAACCAATTGCATATACAGTTGGCGATGTAAACACATAGAGAAGAATTATTTCAGTGCCCTTGAAAACACGGTATTTTGACAGTGCGACCTCAGAGGCAAGGACAAGAGGGAAGGACAAGGAGAACCGCTGAGGCATCAGCCTGTGTTCAGTGTTCATGTAGACCCTGCACTTTTGGAACTATTTTATCTGTGAATATATGCAGTAGGATAAATGTTAGTGCTGTTGAGAACCAAGATTTCCAATGTTAAGGGAAACGGGTTCAATACCACGGATGTGAAGTACTTGTTTGGAACTACATGCATCTTTTTTTTTTTTCCTAGGTGGTGCTAGCGATTGAACCTGGGACCTCATCCATGGGAAGCATGAGCTCCCCCTGCTCCCCCCAGCACCACATCCACCTAAGCTCCAGGGTCCCCTGAGAGGGGGGACTCCAGAGAATGACTGAACTCTGCTCGTCCCCCCCTCAGCTCCCCCCACTCCCCTACTGCCTCCACTTCCCCCTACTCCCCACCTTGTCACCTCTTCACCACTACTGCTTTTGTTATTTTATGTTCTAATGGTTTGGTTGAGAAGATTTGTCCCTCTTTCTTTTTTTCTTTCATTTAAAAATTATTTTTTATATTAATGTTGCAAGATACTCAGTTAACACACGATAATAACTTCAGTAACAATAAATCTGCTTTGGTCTGTGGTTACACGCCGCCCCCCCCCCCCCCATTTTTGTTCATTCTTCAACCTTGAGCAATTTGGGACGATGTCCCCTCTGACTGCTTCAGGCTGAGAAAGGATGTGGATATTATGGGGCAGAGGAATGGAATTGTTTTGCTCGCAGCTGAAAATACTCTTTGCTTTTGGGCTGGGGCTGATCCATCCTCATTGTTTCATTAGTTGTCCAGGGCAAGTCTGAAGACCTGGAGAGTAGGAGTTGGCTGGGTTTCAGGGCTCAACTGGTATAGGAACAATCCAAAGACTTTTTGGTTTTTGTACTTAACAGGTACATTGAAATTTATAAGTTCAGCTAAAAGAAGTAGAAAAGTCATGATTAGGGCATTATAAATGAGTGTAACTATGCTATATTGGGGAGATTTTCATATATTCCCTGACAGAGCCCACGTGTTGATTTCCTGAGGTCCGTGTGCCTTGCCTGCAGGGTTTGGACACCCCTAGAGCTTTCAGGGGCGCTTTTGCTTGAGGCTTGTTTACTGTGCCAGTTCGTGGAGTCTGGATGAGATCTGCATAAGCATAGGCTCCGGAATGACCTCCCGACTCACTTTGAAATCTCTTAGCCATAAAAACTCTATTTCATTTAATATTTCCGCCTTTGGGTCAAGGTCCTTCTCCAAAGGCATCACGGATTGACGCTTGGTAGTAACCCCTCGGTGCCGGCAGAAGGCTTTCTTACTGCAAAGCAAAGCAAAGCACAGGTTAGGAAACCGGGAGGAGGTGCCTTCTGCTCTGGAAGTGCGAGTCATAGGTCTGGGGTTGAGTTAGTAGATTTGCACCAAGCCTGGGCCTTGTGGAAGAGGGGTGAAGCCGGGGCGCAGATGGAACTCTCTGGCACGCCCCCAAAGCCTTGCCCAGGCGGCTCTCCCTGGATAAAGAATCCTATTCATGTTCCTGTCCTTGCTTCCTGTTTTTCAGGAGGGCAGAGTTAGTAATTTGTTGTCTGTGTACCTAACATAGGTTGGAGACATTACCGTATGTCGTCTCACATGTCCTCACCATGACCTTGTGAAGTTTGAGGATTACTAATTCTGGTTTCTTCCAGTGAAAATTTCGAGGCCACTAAGTGACCTGTAGCCCTGGACCCAGCTGGCCAATGGCAGAGCTGACGGTTGAGGTTGGCCAGAGTGACCCCAAAGGCCCACGCTCTTCCGTGGAGCCCTGTCTGCCCGTCACGGAGAGAATGGCCTCCTGGTTCTGGCTAAATTTACAGGACAGTCTACGAATGAGTGAAGCCAGGCAGGGGAGGAGCTTAGCAGGTTGGAATCTTCTGCCCTTGCGGTGGCTTCAGTCCTGGCCTGCCTGAAGAAGGAAATGTGGACACAATCATGTTAGCTACCACTTCCTAGGCCCTGCTGACCGCTGGATTCACCCCCACCATCTCACTGAATCTCACAATACAAATGGCATTCTTCACACTTTACAGGTGGGGGAACTGAGGCCTCAAGAGATTAAATGACTTGCCCAAAGTCACATAAATGACAGTGCCAGGATTCAAAGCAGGCGAGACTGGACTCTAAATTAAGCTGCGATACCGCAAATAAGTCATTTAAAATTGTAATTTGTCTTCGTCTAAGTCATTAAGAATTGTAATTTAAATCTTTGTCTTAACACTGCAGAGTGGAAGGAAGAGAGCAACTAGCTAGAGGAGGGGGAAATTTTGAATTGAAGCTAGAGGTGCCAAATTTCATTCAGAACTGAAGAACAGATTTTAATGGTTTAGCCCACTGGTCCTAAGTCAGTGTCAGGGGACACTGACAATGTCTCAAGACATTTCAGTTGTCATAACTGGGGGGAGGGAGGGATACAGGCCAAGGATACTGTTAAATATCCCATAATGCGAAGGTCAGCGCCATGCAACAAAGAAGGATCTGGTCCAGAACGTTGCTAGTCCAGAGGATGAGAAACCCTGAGCTAGAAGGTTTTCAGGCCAGGGAAGTGATAGACATCCTACAATGCGCAGGGCAGCCTCCAACGGCAAAGAATGATCTGGCTCAAAATGTCAGTGGTGCCATAGTGGCTGAAAGGGAAAGTCTGAGGTCATGTCTATTACTAGAAGGAAAGCTAAAAAATGTAACATGGGGCTGTACAACATAGCGAAACCTCATGTGAAATATGAATATGGGTGATATTGCATACATAAGACTGTTTTTACAAAATATAAATACAAGTAAACTAGAGAGACAGAAACAGAATAGCAGCTATGTATGGCAGGGGAAGCAAAGAGAAATTGAGAGATGATGAGTTTTTGTTTGGTTGTTTATTATTATCATTATTGGAATAATGAAAATGCTCTAATAATGATTGAAGTGATCAATGCACAACTATGTGATTATACCAGACACCATTGATTGTACACTTTGGATGGATATATGTTTTATTAATATGTGTCAATAAAATTGATTTGTTAAAAAATATATATATTAGTGGTGCCAAGATTGAGAATCACTGCTGTAGCCCCAAACCCTGGAGAAGGCCCACCCTGTCCCCTCCATCCCCATACCCCCTGCTTCTCTTTCCACTAGTTAGTGCTCCTCTAACTAGTTCCCGCAGCACACATCATTTTCAAGTCGTTTTTAAGGGAAGGTCGTAAGCCCCCTGGTCTTAAAAGTTTCCAGCGTGCCTCCATTGGCAGTGGTGCCAGATCAGTTATAGGGGAAGTGCCTCTTTCATCTCCAGGAGGGTTAGATGTCCAGAGCCAGGGTTTGGAAACACCACGTGATACCAATTATTCAAATGGGCTTCTCCTCCAAGAATCCACTCTCCTCTGAACTTCAAACGTCTCGACCAATAATAATTTAGCAGCAGAGCATTTTGTGGCGATTATATCTGCTTCTAAAACAATTAGTTTAACGCCAGGCAAGTTTACCAAACATTCTTCTTTGATCAAAGATTTTTTTTTTTTTTTTTTTTGCAAAGCGTGTGATGTTCTACCTAAATGTCTTCCTTTGACATTAATCTACAGGCCCCAAAGAAGAAGCACATCCCGTTTTTGGAGATGACACCGATATTTCAGAATCAGATTTAATCTTCTGCATTTTCAACATTTAAAAAACTTCCAGTATCTACAACTGTAAGGAAGACAGTTCCATCCATCTGCCCCATGGCATCTGTGGCAGTTTGAGATTATTTATGAATTCCAAAAAGAGAGATTATGTTTGTAAACTAGTCTGTTCCTCTGGGTGTGATACCCTTTGATTGTATTAGATTCAGCTGAGATGACTTTGATTAAATTATGTTATGATTAGGGCTTTGATTTGACCACATCATTAGGGCAACTCAGTTTGAGTCCCCGTCCCCCACTGTGGCCTATATAAATGGACACTCACTGAAGAAGATGCACAGAATAAGATACACACATGGAGAGAGCTCCACAGACACAGAAGAGGAGAGGAGTTTGGTCCTGCGGCCTGGGAAGAGAGATGAGCCATTTGCCTGATAGTTTATAGCTGACCTTGTGAAGAGACCAGAACAGCTGAGCCCTGAAAGAAATGAGCCCTCCAGCCTACAGTTGAGATCAGAAGGAGCTGGGACCACAGAGCCTTAAGAGGGAAGAGAAAGGCTGACCCTTGCAGACATTGCCCGCCATCTTGTTTCAACATGTGGCAACAGACTTTGGTGAGGAAGTAACCTTAAGTTGGACTCTTTAGGGCCTTGTAACTGTAAGCTTTTACCCCAAATAAATACCCTTTATAAAAGAAAACAGATTTCTGGTCCTTTGCCTCAGCACCCCTTTGGCTGACTAATACAGGGATTAAGCTTCCTCTCAGTTGGAAGCAGAGTGGGCACATCCTAAAATCCTCAAGATTGAGGAACAAACAAACATAGGGTGGGAATACAACTATGGACTAAAGTAGACTTAACTACTATTCTAATAAAGGAAGAACTTGTAACATTGATATAAAGAGAGTGGTCACCAGAGGTTCTGAGGAGAGGGAGAGGGAATAGGTGTAACTTGGGGACATTTTTGGGACATTGGAATTGTTCTGCATTATATTGCAATGACAGATACAGGCCATTAGACATTTTGTCAAAACCTATAAAATTGTGCAGTGCAAAGTGTAAAACATAATGTAAATTATAGACCGTGCTTCAATATGTTTTCATCAATTGTAACAAATGTACCACACTAATGAAAGATGTTGTTCATGGAGAAGTGTGGGAGGAGGAGGGAGTAGGGTATATGGGAATCCCCTATATTTTCAATGTAACATTTATACAGTCTAAAGCTTCTTTTAAAATAGAGGGGAAAATAAATAAATAATAAATATAACAAATAAAGGGGAAAAAATTCCTGGGTGAGATCCACTCATTTCTTTTGCTTGGTATAGTAATAGGGAGCATTGTGGCGTGTTGAGGGAGGTGCCATCTCAGAACCAGAAGGAATGAAGAGAAGCAGAACCCCAGCCAAAGGAGAAAGGGTGCTAAGACCCTTCTCGGCTGGGGAAAAAATGGCAGCCAGGGCAGGGTCAGTTGTGTGATGGCCATCGTTTGAGTCACTAACCAGTCAGTGAGCAGCCTCATCTGCATCAAACCTCGGGTTAGGTGCTGGGGATATGTTAAAGGAGTTCACAGCCTAGTGGGTGAGAGACACATGTCAACAGCTGATTCCAGGGCAGTGTGACAAGTGCTAGAGCCATGAGGGAAGCCTTGTGTGCTGCAGGTCTATACAACTGCTGGTGGGTCCCCGAACCCACGGCCCCCTTTTCCTCTTCTGAACATTTGCACTTGCTGCTTCTTTTGCTGTAGTAACATCCTGGTGAGGTCTACTCATCCTTCTGGACTGAACTGTAGCATCAGCTCATCTAGGAAGACTTCCCTGACCCAAGGCTGAATTGGGTGCCCTATCCATCCACTGATCTGCCAGGGCTCTGTGAAGTTCTCTCCGCCAGGGCCCTGGACACAGTGATTCGTTTGTTTTTCTCTCCCTATTCTCTGCCCCCCAACTCTGAGCTCCTAAAGACCAGGACCCTGGGTTATTCATCTGTGTATACCCAACACACAGAAACTCCTCAATAAGTATTGAATGAATGAGTGAACAAATGAATGAATGAAAAATGTGTACACTTAGGCACTAGGGCAACAGGAAGTAAGGGTGAAGAAATGCTGAGGTAGATAAGGAACTGCTTTCCAGATGATGCTTTGTTATGTCTCAGTCTGCAGGTCTAGTTCTGGCATTTCTCCCCCTAGATCAATATGCTGACTGGCATCTCATCAAATCAATTAATGTCCTCTTCCCACCATGAAAGACTCATTTCATGGGAATAACAAGTCCACACAGCAGTGTGTGGGTGTGTGCCCCACACATCAATCCCACCAAAACCCACAATGTGTATTCCTGTGTCTTCCTGTTAACCAGCAATGTGGGGGGTTCGGTTTTCCTGTGTCATGAGAGCCACTGACCCCTGCCTGACCTTCTGTGCTGGTGTAACGGTGGAAAACTAAAGAAGAGGTGGAGGCGCAGACAGGGGAGAGGACAGGGAAAATGTTTATCAAACATGAGTGCAGGCACTCCTATTGCAACACTTGATGCCACTATTTAAAGGTCATAAACTTTGGGCCTTTGGAATATTCTCCTGGAAGTTTGTTTCAATTGAAAAATAAAACTACATTTTTTTATGAAGAGAAAATTGGAGATTCTCTTCTCAAGGGAGTAGAGATAAATTCCTCTGGCTATGGGCAAGATGGATTTAGAGCTAATAGCAATAGTTACATAAACCCCTTCACAGTGGGTGAGGCCACAGCTTGACTAACGTTGACATTTGAATTTTTGAAGAACAAGTATGATGAATAGTTCTGGGCCCTCTAACCCCACTCAGTTTAGCCTTCACAGATATGCTCATTTGAAAACAACTTATCAACTGCCATTTTGCTTCAAGATGACCAAATGACCTACAATTTCACCCTGGGGGTACACTTTAGTAACCTAAAGTGATCCGAAGTCCATCAATGCCATTAGAGAACAGAGAAAGGGCAAAGCACAAATACTGAGCAGGGAAATTGAAACCAATGCTTCACCTAGTTTGGTCAATGAATGAGCCCCGACTTGGTCTTCAAAAATTAAAATGTTTATTGAGTACTTGGAAAGTATCAGAAACTGCGTTAAGGAGCAGAGATACCTCACTTAGTCCTCAGTATACACCCGAGGTATGTGCTATCATCATCACCAGCCCACGAACGGAGCTTGTGAGTGGCCAAGCTGAGGTGGGAACCAAGGCGGCCTTAAGTAAGTGCCTGGCACCTCGCAAGCTCTAGAGAAGTTTCTGTATTGTTATGGCTATTGTTCAGCACAAAATACCCCTTTCAGGAGAGAGATGCCAGCAGCACATGGTCCTGGCCCTTCCAGAACACACAGGTGAGTCCTGACCACCTAGGGGACTCGAGTCAAATTCTCAGTCATTAGCCTCCAATGGGAAGAGGAACCCGGGGTCTCAGATCCCCACCAGCACACCTCCCACACCATCCTCCCCAGCTGCAGCAGATAAGAGTTGTTGCCCAAACCTCTTGCTTACCTGCTTATTGGTCCTTCTGATGCAGTTCCCTTTGTACCCACTCCTGACCCCTCATTTTGGCTGGGTGAGCTCCTATGTTACCTTCCGGACCCCACCCAAATGATCTCCCCTTCCTCAACGTCTCCCTTCTTTCAGTACACCTTGCTGAAACTGCTGGCTCCCTCCTCTGACTCCTGAAGCACCTCACTGGTGGCCTCCAACCCTTCCACCTCGTCTTGGATGCTGTGTGTGCCTCTTCCTCTCCTGCTGGCCTGGTGGCATGGAGAGAACAGGGCCTTTATCTTCCTCCTCTTCGAGACTGCAGCTCCTTACCCAGTCCCTCAAGCAGAGGCTGAGTGGCAGGAGCCAGACTTCCCACATGCCTGAGCTTAAATCCCAGCTCTCAGCCCTAACCCCTCCCCATCTGACCTTGGACAAGTTATTAAAACTCTCCACATCTCTATCTCCTATCAGTAGAAAGGGACGAAGGAGATGACCCCGCTCATAGAGCTGTGAACACTAAATGAGATATGTGCCTGGCATGCCGTACGCAACCAATAAACAGGAACTATTATTATTTTTTCATGTTTGTGGAATGGTGGGAGGAAGGAAGGACTTGAGTCATTCAAGAGCTCTGGGTCTGTATCGTGTTTTAGCCAAGCCTCTCTGACTTCCAGGTTCAGGAATACAAGAGTGAAGGTGGTTACTGCAATGATATGGGGTGTGCAAAAATGGCTACAAATTCTTTGACCTTCCTTCCATGAAAAAGTGGAGTCTCTTTCCCCACCCCTTGAACCTGGACTGGCCTTGTGAATTGCTTTGGCCTTTACAATGGGGCAGAAGCCATGCTGTGCAAGTTCCGTGTCTTGACCTTATGAGGCTTTGCAACCTCTGCTCTTGGGCTGGAAGCCTTTCTGCCACCGTGAAAGTAAGTCCAGACTAGCCTGCTGGGGGAACAGAGAGCCCCAGCCTAGAACAGCTGACCTCAGCTCAGTCCAGAACAACCACCTCCCAGAGTCCAGCTCAAACCAAAGACTCACAGAATCATGAGCTAAGTAAAACAGCTGTTGTTTTCAACCACTGAGTTTTGGACATCATTTGTTACACAGCAATAGATAACTGGTACACAGGGGAAGCTTCTGGAAACAAGGCCCAGTTCATGAGAAATAAAGCTGGAAGCCATTGGGAGCAGGGCAGCTTTTTTTTTTTCTTGGTAGGTTCCAGGTATTGAACCCAGGATCTCATACGTGGGAAGCAAGCACTCAACCACTGAGCTATATCAGCTACCCAGTGAGAGCTGTTGTTTGTTTGTTTGTTTGTTTTTAGGAGGTACCAAGGATAGAACCTGGGACCTCATATTTGGGAAGCAGGTGCTCCACCACTTGAGCTACATCCGCTCCCCTAGTTATTCTTTTGACTTCTCTGTGGGGATACATGGTGGCTTTCACTGCACATCTGCCCTATTCTCCTCCATCACATTCTACTCACCTGCTTCCTCAGCCCCAGATGGTCATCCCAGCCCCTCATAACAACTGGTCTTTGTGTCTTCTTGATTCATATACACACTCTGAATCCAGCTGGCCCAGCCCAATTGCAGGTGGATGAGCTATCTGCTTCAGCTGGTTCTCCTTGGGCAGCAGGCATTGAGGGGAGGCAGGTTCTCTAAGAAGGGGCTAGTGGTGGGGCAGGCACTAAAATACAGCTACCACATTCTGTCGCCCACCTGAGGGAGGGATATGGTGAGATCCTCACTACCATTTTATAGCTGAGAAGCTGGAACAGGAATAATTTTTTTTTTTTTTTTTTAGGTCAGTAAAAAGAATTTATTTGGGAAATAGGGGAAAGAACAGAGTTTGCTGAGAAATGGTAGAGAAAGACGGAAATACACACCAAGATTTGGTGCGGGCTCCTCTAGGCAGAGAGAGCGGGCTCTGCCTTGTGTGATTACCTTTTTTTAATTAACTAAGCAACTAAAACAATTTTATTAGTAACAACTTTGCTTTTTCAGCAGCTGAATTAATTCCACTTATGATATCTTTTATACATCAAATTCAATTGCAAGATCGTATTCACATTTAAAGACTCATATTTAGGTTATCTTTCACCGTTATCCAATTTTTAACAGGTGAGCCCAAAATCTGATTTACGTGTTTCTAGGTATGAGCAGACTAACAAAGTTAAAGAAAGTACAGATTAGAACAGGAGAAAATCTTACACAATTAGCTTAGCTTAGGGAAAGACTTAACTTTAGAATCACTTAGACCAGGAGTTCTTAACCAGGAGTCCATGAGCTTGAAGTGAAATTTAAAAAATACATTATTTTTGTGGGGATGCATTGGTGCAGGTATGATATATTTATTAAATAATAACACAGTATGGGGGGCGGATGTGGCTCAACTGGTTGGGCGTCAGTCTCCCATATGGAGGGACCTGGGTTCGATCCCCGGGACCTCCCAGTAAAAAAAAAATAATAATAATAATAATAATAACACAGTATAGTGTGGACTTATGGAACAAAAAAGGTTAAGAAGCTCTGACATAGATGCAAAGCTCCCAGGCTCTGCCCATGTCAGAAACCTTGTGCAGGACCTTCCAGCTTAGTTCCTCCTGGAAAATCCCTGGGGAGCTACTAAGTATGGAGCTAAGGGGTCCAGAGAAGCCCTGTCCTCGACGAGACACAAATTGGGGCTGCTCTGGGGGCAGTATCCCATTAGTAACCTCCCAGCAAGGGGTAAAGCCCTGCTTTTTCACTGGAAGGATTGGAGTGTTACAAGGGACTAGGCAGGGAGCTAGGAATAGTCAGGAACCTTTTAATCTTAATTGATGGCACATGAAGAGGTTCCTTATTCTACAGGGGAGAGGGTTAGTAAAACAGCCTAGGTCTTAATTCCCCGTTCACTCTCGTCCTTAGGCACAACCACGGTTAGTGAGGTCTGGAATGCAGGCAAGGACTGAGTCATTGGCTCCTATGTTAAAAGGCAAGCCTGGTTCTGGGCCCCTTACCTGCTACTCCTTACCTTCTCCATCTTGGCATGTTGGTTTCGATTGTTGAAAACTGAAAAGGCTGTTTCTAAAAGGGAGTTAATGGAAGTTTGAGGACCCAGGGAAAGTTTCTGCAGTTTTCTACAGATATCCAAGGAACATTGGACTTTAGGAGGATCTGTCCTTCTCTAGAGTCAGGATCTACTGAGAGGGTCTTTTTATTGCTTCTGCCAGCTTTCTGTGAAATAAAGCTGGGTTTCTAGGTTCCGCCTCTGAGTAACTTCCCTGAGTTTATTCAACATTGTCCGGTTTGGTGGTACATTTCCTCATTCCTTTAAGCAGACATGGCCACGTGGTCTCTGGCCCTCAGATCTGTTTGTCCTCTCCTTCTCTCTTACATAGGTTTAACTGGAATTCAGGGTCCCATACAGAGCCTACTCTCAGCCATACTGTGGCCACGTGGTGTAGCAGGAAAAGATTAGCCTCTTTCTTTGTGACCATCAGTAGGCAGGTTGTCCCAATTTCTGAGAAGGTACCCCAGTGGGGAGTCTGCTGAAATGCTGGAAGAGCCGCCCATTATCCAGTCTCTGGCAGGGGTTCGGGAGCACCATTCTCCTTTCTTCTGGCAGTGGCTTGCCATATCAAGACAGAGAAGTGTCACATTCCTCTAGGTTCTTGGCAAGATTTGGTTCAGGCTCCTATAGGCAGAGAGAGCCTGTGATTGCCTTTTAAAGTATGAATTGTTCCTCCCCCTTCCTAATGATAAGGGGAAGGGCCCCAGCTGTTATTGTTTACCCCACCAATGGTGGGACCAATGGTGAGGACTGTTTGGAATATCCAGGGCCAAGGGGAGGTCCCGGAAAGAGAAACTGGAGCCTCAAATTTACACTCAAGGTATCAGCGAGGTCTTGCAGCCTTTGTTGTCTGCTGACCATGCTGTCAGCCAACCTGGAGCAGGAATAATTTTACTGACGAGTTCCGAGTCTCATTAAGCATAAGCTGACAAGCTTGTGTCTCCCAGGTCTCACTTCCCAAGTATTGGAGAAAAAGCCTCCATGCTGTGTCTTTATTATCAGGTGCAAATCTTACTCGACTTTCCCCTGGGGTCTGGACCCAATGAAGAAGCCGCCCACCCCCACTCCACCCCCTACCCTTCTCTTTGCTTTATTTTTTCTTTGGAGAGTGGTAATCTTTTTTTTTTTTTTTCCTTTTCCTTTTCTCTGCCCTCCATGCCTCCTCCCTCCCACTTCTACCTGCAGCAACTCCCCAGAAACTGATCATAACAACCTAACATATATTTTCCCTGCTCATATAATAATACCCAAGCATATAAAAGGCTTTAATAATATTATTTGCAAAAATAAGATCGTATTTTACAGTTTTTCGCATCACGTTTTCTCAAAGAAGCCCTTCTGGAAGGAGTCAACAGTCATAGCTCTAATTACAATATAATATTTTAAGGTGAGAATTACCATACTTTATTCAACTTTCCCCTATTGGTGGACATTCATTTTGTTTCCAGTTTTCTAGAGAAGCAGTTATTGAATATAAAGCCTTTTATTTCTATGAATCAGACTCCCCAGAATGGGATTGCTGAGTCGAAGGGTATGTATGTGTTATTTTATTAGATTGCCTTTCAATTAAGCTGTAACTAGAAATTGAGCACTCATTACCCCATATCCCCAAGAGCAAAAGGTGTTATTGCTGGTTTTAGATTTTGCTGGCTATATAATTGTAAAGAACTTTCTCACTGTTATTTTAAATTGCATTTTCTTTACCAGTAGTGTTTGAGAATCTTTAAAACTTTTTCTTAGCCATTAGGATTCACACTTTTTATTGGGTTGGTTGTCTCTTATCAATGTGTTAGAACTCTTTGTATATAATAGAGACTAAGCCACTATCAGTCCTCTGAATTGCAAGTATACATAAATATGTATATGCAACTTATATATATTGATTTTGGTAGCTTTTTAAAGTATCTTTTGCCATAAACAATATTAAATGGTTTAATATTGACTGACACCTGTCGTTTTTTAATATGTATAGCTTTGGGGGTTTCTCTTTTTTTTTAGGAGGTACCTGGGATTTGAACCAAGGACCTTGTACATGGGAAGCAGGTGCTCAATGACTGAGCTACACCCACTCCACCTGGGTTTCTATTTTTGGGTGAAAAAGTTTTCCCTACTACAACATTATTATGTAGTTTCTTAAAACAGAGAAAAAAATTCTTCTTGTGAGATTTTTAATGTCTTGCTTTTGATATTTAAGTCTTTACTCTAAGTCATTGTATAATGTTTAAGACTGAGGACCAACTAATCTATTTTTTCCCAGTAGTAAATTGTATTAAATTCTTAAATATACTGGTGTACATTTCTGTTTTCTCTATTTTGTTCTAGACCTAGTTTTCCACTGTATGCAAATACTAGATTTATTTTAATACAGCGGTTCCTGGGCATGCTCTAATCTGTTCCGTTATTCTTAGGAATGTATTTTTCCAAATAAGTTTTAGAATTATTTTATCCAATTCTTTGCCCCTTAAAAAAACCCATTAGGATTCTATTTGGAATCATAGTGAATTTATACATAAATTCTAGGAGGCCTGACTTTAAAAAAATTATGTCTTCCCATCCCAAAATAGGGTAGGGCTCTCTCTTTATTCAGATTGTGCTCTGTCGTTCAATAAGAGTTTATTTCTCTTATGTAGTAACTTTCTTTTTTTCTTGTTACCTTTTATTCCTAAACATTTCATAGCTTTGGCTGCTATTGTGAATTTTTTTTTTTTTTTCATTTCTAGTCTCTTATGGTTAAAATAGAGAGAAATTGTCAATATTTGTATATGTTTCTTGTATCCAGCCATGTCACCAAATACTCATTAATTCTAGTCACTATTTACTAATCTCTTGGGTTTTCTAGATATATGGTCATATCATCAGTTTATCTCTTGCTTTCCGAGGTTCATAGCAGTTTTACAGTTTTCTGTTCTTATTGCACTTGCTAGAACTACTAAGATGATGCTCAAGAATAATCATAAGAGTATCATCCTTGTTCAGTTTCTGATTTAAATGAATGTGGTTTTAGAATTTCACCATTTAGGAAAATATTCTTTATTGGTTTTTAGTGAATGGTCTTTATTTTTAAATAGTTTCCACGATCTATTGCTTAGAATTTTTTTTAGGAAAGGATGCTAAAATTTTGTCAAATGCATTTCAGGCTTAAATGATGTGTGGATATACATATATGTGTCTGTGTGGCCATAATTTTTTCTTTGATTTGCTTTCGCTGTTTTTCAAGAAGAGGCTTTCATGCTTGTGTATTTTCAGTCATATAAACTCGGCCCCGCAGTCTTTCTATTTTTAATTTACTTCTATGATTCGTCAAAGACAGAAATCAAGTCAAGAGTTATTTGTATATGTTAAAAAGTCATATTTTCAAAGTCATGGGAAGAGAATCATGAAATAAGTTAAAGTGGTAAAACAAAACAAAACCAAAGAACACAATGCAAAACAGCACACAGCAGGATCCTAATCCTTTAAAAAAGAAACACCCTTTACACATGGAAAACCTCAGAAAGGAAATACGGAATGATAATAGGGATATGGGTGATTTTTACATTCTTCATCATAGTTGTCTCTATTTCCAAATTTTCTACAATAGACTTGTTGTGCCTTCTAATCAGGAGGAAAATCACATTTTAATTTTGAAATGTTTGTGGTAAAAATCTTGTGTCTCCTTCCAGATGCAAACAGCTAAGCAGTTTCTTACAGCCTGCTGGGAGCTCAGTGAAGGGGTAGGCTTCATAGATTCTGGGCTGCTCAGGAGCCAGGTACCAGTCCTCACCACCCACTGGATGCCTGATATGGGTAACATTTCAGTATTTTATTTAACCCAAAGCCCCTACTCTTTCTAGCACCTGCTGGTCCTCCAACCCAGGACAGAGTCACCTGACAAGACGTTCTCTGCAACCGAGCCTGGGGTGATAGAACAAAGTTTAAAATGGGGGCCAGGAGACCAGCCCTGGCTCTGTCCCTCTCTTGCTGAGTGACCTTAGGCAAGTCCCTTGTCCTCTCTGAGCCTCAAGCGCCATGCTAATAAAATGGGGGAAAGCATGCCCAGTCTTCTTCGTTCAGTTGGTTTATGGTGCAAAATCTAAAGGAGACCACACAAGTGGGGTTGCCTAATAAAATACCCAGTGTGGTAAAACCCAAGGGATTATTTTTACCACTACAGAGAGAGTCTCTGTCATCCTCTAACCAACCCGATTGCAAAACAACTCTCATTTAATTGCATTTCATCTGAGTAGGTCAGATAATAATAATACTTTCTGAGAGGGGTGATCATATCAAAGACAGCTCACCCTGCTTGCTATTACATAACCTGAGCTTCTCTCCAACGCCCCAATGGAAAAGCCTCTCCCATTAGTCCGCTTGTGACTCAGAATCGTGGATCAGTCCTGTGCTTGGAGAAAGGCCCTCAGCTTCTTCTTCCAGGAGGCAAACAAACAGCCTGGGATAGTCTCCTTGCCTTAGTCTCTTCATGCCCAGTCAGATAGTCAATGAGAATGCTTCACTCTGCCCATCCTGAGATCCATCTAGCCACCGCTCCACATACAGGTCTGCCGTCAGACTAGGGCTTCTGGAAAGGCCAAAGGGGGGATGATGTTGTGACATTACCTGTCATTTTACCCAAAATGCATGCAAAGCACTCCTCCCCCACCCAACACAGATTCACTGCATGGCAGCCTTCAAAAGCCCTGGCTTGTAGCACGTTTCTGCCACAGCCCCTGAAGCCTGGTTTCCCCCTTCTACCCCTGTTTCTGGAGCCAGTTCTTTCCTCCAACTCCCCAGGGAAAGTCGGGGGAGGGGGGGTCCCTGACCCCCTCCTCGAGTTCCTGAGCCCAGGGCTGGGCCACACACTCCCAGGACCCCTTGTCCTCTTCAGCAAACCTCCCCACTGACTGGAACCTCCTCCAGTGAAATCTGGTCCCAAGGAAAATTCAGGGTGGTCTGCTCACCCACTGGAACTAAGAACAACTCTTAGAGGCCCCTTTCCTCTCACATTTCAGGAGAAAAATGACAACTTTTTATAGAGAGAAAATCAAGTCACCTTCTTGGGAGGAAAACCTTGGTCTTTGGCCTGTCTTCATCCATCGTACTAGAATGCAGTGGGCCCTTTCATTCTGGATGCTCACGTCCTTTAGTTTGGGAAAATTTTCTTGAAATTATTTCATTGATGATTTCGCCTCCTGATTTCTCTGCTCATCTTTCTGAAATGACTTTTTTTTTTTTTTTTTTTTTTAATTTGGTCTCCTGCATTGAACCTTTAATTTTCTTGTCTTTTTTCTTCAACCTTCAGTTTATCTTTTTGTTCTACCTCCTGGGAGATTTCTTCAACTTCATTTTCCAATCCTTGTATTGACTGTTTCATTTCTGCCATCCAATTTTTAATTCCTGAGAACTGTTTTTTGTTTGCTTGTTTGTTTACTGAACATTCGTTTTCTATACCATCTGTTTCTTGTTTCATGTGTTTTTTCTTCTCCCTGCATAGATTGTTTCCTCCAGCTTGTTTGTTTGCTTGGGTCTCTGTATTTCATGTCAGAGCTCTGGGATCCTGGGTTATCAGGCTCATAGTGAAGAGTGAGTTGCTAAAATGGGGATTGAAAGTTCTGAATGAGTAAGCAGGCCTAGAAGGTGTTTGTTTATCCTGGGTCCTTTCTGTTGAGGACTCCCTTCCCCCCATCTTTAGGTCTTTGTTTCAGGACTGGTGGGATCCCAAAAGGCAGCTGGGTATGAAGATACAATTATCTCTTTACAAACTTCTTCCATTTCAAGCCTGGCAGCACACAGACATTAGTGAACATTTTAGAACAGATTCAAACAGAATGTGATCAGTTTTTAAATATCAGATTTACATAGTGACTTCTCTCAGAAAGACGTCCCTAGTATATAGTTCCGGTCTAGCTATCACCAACTGTGTCTGCTCTGGAGTTTCAGATGTGGAACTAGCCTGTTTTTTGCATCAATAGAAAGAGAATGTGCTATACCCACATGTGGTATCCAGTGTTTCTCTGCCAAAGGGGTTTTCCAAGATAGCCTGCCTTAGTGGGAGGGGACACAGGCAGAATCTCAGAGGATTCACAGCTTTCTTCACCAAGGAAGCTTTCATTCATTGAGGCTCTGAAGCTATTTTAGAACATGGCTGTTTTCTTGTGTTCTGACTGGTCTCCTTTCTGCCCTACTCAGAAGGTCCTGATTAATTCTGTCTCCTGTGATACCGTATCTCAGAAACAACACTATAAATATACTTCTGAGTCTGTTCTATGACTAAGTCATGAGGCTCACTATTTGCAACTCCTATCTGAAATGTTTTAAGTTGCCTGTGGGCTTTGGAAGGCACCACCCAAACCAAACATCTAATTTAAAAGCTTCCTCCCCAGGAGAAGTGATTATTATTATTATTTATCATACTTAAAGCCTTCCATATCTGACCCTCCAGGTACTCATCAAGCAAATAATGCACACTGTGTTAAGGCCACACACCTGCGGTCTTCCATAGCTTAAAGCAGGCTTTGGACTGAGAGAGGACTGGGTGGAAAGAGCCAATAATGTCCCGAATGCTTGGTTTCCAAAGATAGAGGGATTTAATTAGCAGGACATGCCACCAGTTGAACTGTGCCATGAGGCAATCCCAAATGACCTCTTCAGTGGAATAAATCGAGGCTTAGTTGTCAAGCCCTGGAGACACAGCTGGGTAAGCCTGCCTTGAGGCTGGGGAGCATGTGGGTTTTGGAGGCCAACATGGGGTACTGGGTGCTGTGGGAGCCCCAGCAGAGCAGTCCTCCCACTCTCACCATCGAGGCTGGGAGCGGGAGCACTATGCTCAGGGAGTCTCAACCCCACACTGTCAGAGGGACTTGAACAAACAGGGCATGTTCAGAGGAGCAGCCAGGAGGCGAAGTGCTTGGTAACCATGCCCTGAATGACGGATGCAGATATTTTGGCTGGAAGGAAAAGGCTAGGAGGGGCCAGAGGGAGAGGGAGAAGCAGCAGATGTGGGATTTGTGTTTAACGACTTTGAGGCTGGCAAGTGGACAGGGGCCCTGGGGCTTTACAGAGTCAATATAAGACCAGCCAGACCTCGTGGGTGGTGGGAAACCCTTCATCAAATTAAGAAAACTGACAAGTGTGAGCTGCTACAAGACAGCACTGACTACAGCATTGGCAGTGAGTTCCCTGTCACTGAAAACATGTAAGCAAAGCAGAGATTGAATTGCTGCCTGGCAAGATTGCTATAAGGAGGCTATTCATGCATAACACTTGAGAGGTACAGTCAGACTTATAAGAGTTTATTCTCCATAGAGGCGGTAAGATGGCGTCAGTTTAAGTGGGCACTCATCATCTCTCTCACAAAAAAACGGCTGAGTAGGGGAAAGTTCCTACCCAAGTCAGCTGTTTTGGGAACCCACAGAGCAGGAGGCTTCAGGGCATCTATCTGGAGGGAGCTGGACAAAGAGATAAAGAGCTCAAGGTGCTACTGCCTTGTTTCTTGTTTGCTCTGTTTCCTCTTCCTGGGTTTTCCCTTTTCTGTGTGTACTGATTTTGTCTATCAATGCTATCTCTTTTCCTTCCTTCATCTTTCTATCTTCCACTTTCTGTGGTTGTTCTTATATTCCACTTCTCTTTGTTTTGTCCTCTATTTTTCTGGTTTCTATTTATATCTAGTCTATTCTGTTTTCTTTCTTTTATTAACTTTTTTCTTTTTGTCTTTTCTCTTTCCCTCTCTCCTCATCATTCTGGCCTTTTAATTAATTCTACATATTTTTCTCTATTTGGTTTCCCATTTCATTGTTTGTACTCCATTTTTTTTTATTCCTATTACTCTACACTGCTTACATGAGTTAAATATTCATTTTCCTAGGTCTTATATGGTTTCTTTTCTAACTTTTACTATTGTTATTACTATTATCCTGTTTCTTTTCCAACTTCTTTAGATTTCTCTGGCCCTAATCTTTTTCTTTCAAGGAAACATAGACAACAGCAAGGAAATAGAATAAGAGGAACAAAGTGTCAAAGAGAAAACTTAACACACACACACACACAAAAACAGCAACTAAATAAAACCCTAGAGTAGAGAGAGACGCTAATCAACTGAATAATCCCATCAAGATAAAAAGATGACCAGACAGCAACAAAAAATTACAAACCATACTAAGAAACAGGAAGACATGGCCCAGTCCAATGAACAAAGTAAAAACCAGGAAGAGATGCAGAACATCGGACAACTAATCAGAGCTGTCCAAACAAATACCATGGACCAACTTAATGAACTGAAGGAAGAGCTTAAGGATATTAAGAAGACACTGGGAGAACATGCCAAAAAAATTGTACACATACATGAAAAAGATAACGGATATGATAGTGATGAATGGCATAATCTAAGAAATCAAAAATACACTGGAATCACATAACAGCAGATTTGAACAGGTAGAGGAAAGAATTAGCAATGTAGAAGACAGTACATCTGAAATCAAACCAATAGTAGAACAGATAGATAAAAAGATAGAAAAAATCCAGCAAGGACTTAGGATTTGAACAAAAACACAAAATGCATAAACATACACATTATAGGCATCCCAGAGGGAGAAGAGAAGGAAAGGGGGATAGAAGGAGTTTTGGAGGAAATAATGGCTGAAAACTTCCCAACCCTATTGAGGGAAATAGATGTACATGTCCAGGAAGGGCAGCACACCCCAAACAGTATAAATCCCAACAGGCCTACTCCAAGACATATACTTGTCAAACTGTCCAATGCTCAAGACAAAGAGAAAATACTGAAAGCAGCAAGAGAAAAGAGAACCATCACATACAAGGGAAGCTCAATAAGATTAAGTGCTGATCTCTCATCTGAAACCATGGAGGCAAGAAGGCAGTGGTATGACATAGTTAAGGTACTAAAAGAAAAAAACTTCCAGCCAAGAATTCTCTACCCAGCAAAGATGGCACTCAAAAATTATGGAGAATTCAAAATATTCATAGATAAACAGAAATTAAGAGTGTATGCCAATAAGAAACATGCCCTTCAAGAAATACTAAAGGGAGTTCTGCAGGTTGAAAGGAAAAAAACAGGAGAGAGAGGGTTGGAGGAGAGTATAAGAAAAACTAAAAAGACAAAAGAGAGAAATAAAAACAACATATGATATACATAAACCCAAAGAAAATATGGCTAATGTAAGTAATTCCTTGAGAGTAATAACTCTAAATGTTAATGGATTAAACTCATCTGTCAAGAGACACAGATTGACAGAATCAATAAGGAAATATGACCCATCTATATGTTGTCTACAAGACATCCACCTTAGACCCAGGGATTCAAGGAGGTTGAAACTGAATGGTTGGAAAACAATCTTACAAGTAAACAACAACCAAAAAAGGGTGGGAGTAGCTATACTAATATCGGACAAAATGGACTCTAAATGCAAAACTATTGTAAGAGACAAAGACAGACACTATATATTAGTAAAAGCAGTAATCTTTCAAGAAGACAGAACAATCATAAACTTTTATGCACCTAACAAGGGCACCTCAAAATACATGAGACAAACACTGGAAAAACTAAGTGGAGAAAGAGATGCCTCTACAATTATAGTGGGAAACTTTAATACACCATTGTCACTATTAGACAGAACATCTTGACAGAGAATCAATAAAGAAACAAAGACTTTGAATAATACATTAGAGGATCTGGACCTAATAGGCATATACATAATACTACACCCAAATACAGCAGGATATACATTCTTCTCAAGTGCACATGGATCATTCTCCAGGATAGACCACATGCTAGGCCACAGAAAAATTCTCAATAAATTCAGAAAGATTGAAATTATACATAGTAATTTATCTGACCACAATGGAATGAGGGTGAAAATTAGTAAGGGCCAGAGATATAGACTGGCACAAAGATATGAAAGGTAAACAACACACTCTTAGACAAACAGTGGGTCAAAGAGGAAATCTCAAAAGAAACCACTAATTACCTTGAAATGAATGAAAATGACAACACAACATATCAAAACCTATGGGATGCAGCAAAAGCTGTACTGAGAGGGAAATTCATAGCCATAAATGCATATATCGAAAAAGAAGAAAGAGCTAAAATCAAAGACCTAACTGCACACCTGGAGGAATTAGAAAAAGAACAATAAACTAACCCCAAAGGAAGTAGGAAGAAGGAAATAACAAAGATTAGAGCAGAAATAAATGAAATAGAAAATAAGAAAGCACTAGAAAAAAATAAAACCAAAATCTGATTCTTCGAGTAGATCAATAAAATTGACAAACCCTTAGCTACACTAATAAAGACAAAAAGAGAGAAGATGCAAATACAAAAAATAAGAAATGAGGAAGGGGATATCACCACCGGCCCCAGAGAAATAAAGAGTATCATAAGAGGATACTTTGAAAAATTATATGCCAACAAGAAAGATAATTTAGAGGAAATGGACAAATTCCTAGACACACACAATCACCTTACATTAACAAAAGAAGAAATTGATGAACTCAACAGACCAATCACAAATAAAGAGATGGAATCAGTCATCAAAAACCTGCCAACTAAGAAGAGCCCAGGACCAGAAGGCATCACAGGTGAATTCTACCAAACATTCTGGAAAGAACTAACACCAATCCTGCTTAAACTCTTCCAAAAAATAGAAGTAGAATGAACATTGCCTAAGTCATTCTATGATGTCAACATTACCCTAATACCAAAGTCAAAGAAAGATATCATAAGAAAGGAAAATTATAGACCAATCTCTCTAATGAAACTAGATGCTAAAATCCTCAACAAAATACTTGCTAATTGTATTCAACAACACATCAAACGAATTACACAACATGACCAAGTGGATTTCATCCCAGGTATGCAAGGATGGTTCAACATAAGAAAATCAATCAATGTAATACACCACATAAACAGATAGAAAAACAACAACAACAACAATACATGATCATCTCTGCAGATGCAGAAAAAGCATTCAACAAAATACAGCACACTTTCCTGTTAAAAACACTGCAAAAGATAGGAATAGAAGGAAACTTTCTGAACATGATAAAGGGTATATATGAAAAACCCACAGCTAACATCATATACAATGGTGAAATCCTAAAAGCTTTCCCTCTAAGATTGGGAAAAAGATAAGGATGCCCACTATCACTGCTCCTATTTAACATCGTGTTAGAAGTACTTGCTCAAGCACTGAGGCAAGAAAAAGATATAAAAGTCATCCAAATTGGAAAGGAAGAAGTAAAAATTTCACTATTTGCAGATAACATGATCCTATACATAGAAAGCCCTGAGAAATCTACAACAAAGCTTCTAGAACTTACAAACGAATTCAGTAAAGTCACAGGTTATAAGACCAATGTGCAAAAATCAGTAGCATTTCTGTACACCAATAATGAGCAATCTGAGGAGGAAATCAAGAAAAAAAATACCATTTACAATAGTAACTAAAAGAATCAAATACTTAGGAATAAATTTAATGAAAGATATAAATGACTTATTCACAGAAAACTACACAACACTGTTAAAGGAAATCAAAGAAGACTTAAATAAATGGAAAAATATTCCCTGTACATGGATAGAAAAACTAAACATCATTAAGTTGTCTATCCTACCAAAACTAATCTACAGATTTAATGCAATCCCAGTAAAAATCATCACAGCATTTTTTACTGAATTGGAAAAACTAGCTATGAAATTTATTTGGAAGGGCAAGAGGCCCTGAATAGCCAAAGACATACATATTGAAAAAGAAAAATTAAATTGAAGGGATAAAACTACCTGACTTTGAAACATACTAAAAAGCTACACTTTTTACAAAATTGCATGATATTGGCACAAGGATAGACAAACTGACCAATGGAACTGAATTGAGAGTTCTGATATAGATCTTCACATATACAATCATCTGATAAATGTGTTCAAATATTCACAGGGCATTGTCACAGTGGGTGGAGATTCACACAATAACCAAGAGAATATTGAATTCCCATCCTGGAGACCTTTGCCACATTCTCTAATGGAACAGCAACAGTCCCCCAAGTACAGGGGTAATGACTAGTGAAGGAGGATGGTCCATTGATGGGCCCTTGATATTGACAACTATGCTTATGAGCCTTTGCTCTTGAAATTGAAACTAAGCCTAGTGTTATAGGGTACCTAAGAGTTGCCTCCTGGGAGCCTCCTTGTTGCTCAACTGTGGCCTCTCTCTAAGCCAAACTCAGCATATAAATGCATTGCCTTCCCCTCAGTGTGGGACATGACCCCCAGGGATGAGCCTCCCTGGCACCAAGGAATTATTACCAAGCACCAACTCGCAATGCAACTGGAAAAAGACCTCAAATAAAAGAGAGAAAAGGTAATGACAAATGAGTTTATATGGCTAAGAGACTTCAAAGTGAGTCGGGAAGTCATCCCAGAGGTAATGTTTATGCACGTCACAGCAGGATCTCATAGGCCGCCAAAGTAGATACTACCCCAAATAGTGGGGCTCCTGAGGGTTCTGGAGACACCCAGGAACTATGGTCAGGGCAGATAGCTCCGGAGTTTGGTGCCTTGCCAATGGACCCTACTTTGGAGTTTGTGCTCCTGAGTGTGATAGAGTTGGACTCATTTATGGCTTCCCTACACATGGCTCATCTGTCCCTTCTATTTGAACCTATAGTTGGTGCTGGAGTTGGTAGGTGTACGTCCAAGAGACTTGAATCTTTGGGCTGCCCATGTGCCAGCTGGGCCCTGAGCCTTAGCAGAGTTGCAACACCTACTCTCCAGTTCATTGAACTCACCCAGGACAACTAACAAGAAAGTAAAGATGGACAACCACCATACCAAGGAAATGAGAGCGCCTACAACTGCAAGCAAGAGAGTCCCATCCATCAGCTGTATGGGATGGAAGCCCCCTCTCAATTAGAGGTGGAGTGGGCATCACCATCCCAGAATCCTCAGGATCGGGGAATGAACTACGGACTAGAGTAGCCTTACTATTATTCTCCTATAGACTTATTGTGATTCTAGCAATGGAAGAAATTACAACATTGATGTGTAGGCAGTGTGGCCACTGGAGGCTCTGAGGGCAAGGAGAGGGAAAAACAGGTGTAATACAGGGGCATTTTCAGGACTTGGGAATCATCCTGAATGACACTGCAACAACAGATATAGGCCATTATATATCTTGCCATAAGGTACAGAACTGTGTGGGAGAGAGTGTAAACTACAATAAACTATAATCCATGCTCAGCAGCAATGCTCCAAAATGCATTTATCAATTGCAGTGAATGTACCACACTAATGAAGGATGTTGTTTATGTGGGAAAATGTGGGAGGTATGGGGAGCGGGGCATATAGGAATCTCTATATTTTTTATGTAACATTTATGTAATCTAAGTTCTTTTAAAAAATTTAAAAATATATTTAAAAAAAATCCTTTCTGACCCCCAAATGCTGTAATTTTATGGTGAGATAAGAGGATTTCTTAGGTGCATGTAGTAGGTGTTCAGTTAAATGTTTTCTGGATCCAATTGACCACCTTCTTGTGCCACCTTCTTATGCCACCTTCAAGGTACTGAAGCCTTGAATCACAAAGAAGCAGGTGTCTCATCCCTGGAAGTGACTCTAGAATAGGAGACAATATCTATCTTTCCCCTGGCTGACACTTTGGGACCCAAATATCAGTGTTGGCAATAATTTAAAAAGGAGAAGTGGTCCTTGGAGAACCTGCCCCCTCTGGAGGGGGTGAGAACCACCATTCACAATTCAGGAGGCCTGGCTCCTTCTTGTACGGGGCCCCTGGGCACCTGCCTCAGCAGCCTGGTCCTCTGTTTGCACATTAATCAGCTGACTATTTGCATGACTTGGGCAATGATGCTGGGACAGGGCCCCTCCCAAGGCGGCAGGCTTTCTAAATTTCACCCGGAAATAGGGAAACTCCCAAGAGAGAGGGTGATTACCTAACAAGATTTTTAAACTGTCCCATTGATTCACGCTGAAGCCAGCCAGGGAGCCAGCGAGGCTGTGTGATGTTTATCTTGCAGAACGTGAGACGGTGCCGTGGACTCGAGCAGTCTCTGGAACACACCCTCATCACGAACAAGGTCCCTGGAGCTGGAGACAAGCCATAACCAGAGAAAATTATTCCAGCGTTTCACACATTTTGGGCTGTCACAGTCAGACTTGTGGGGACTGACCCGGAACTTGATCAGATTTGCCTGAAGGGAAAGAAGCAGCACAGAATGTACCACTTAGGAAGATGCACCCACCCCTTACATACATGTGGTGTTTTACTGTGTACCCGGAACTTTCATGTGTGTGACCATACCTGAGCTCCAAAATGACTTACCAGGTTTATGCCCATTTCACTGACGAGGAAACTGAGGCTCACAGAGGTTATGTGACTGGCCCACCATCCCCGACTTGGGTTTGCAGGGGCTGACGCCAGAGCCCATGTGTGTAGAGCTCTTTCCGTGGCCTGTCCAGCCCTGTTTGAGTCAATCTGAGGCGTCAACAGCCCAAGACGTGGGATTGAACCCAGGCTGGCGTGGACAAGGGGCCTGGAGCTCTCTGCAGAAGAAGGGGCTGTGGGCAGACGATCGGGCCTGGTCCACCTGCAGGAGCTGAGGCTGCCCATAGACCATGGGCCACAGAAATGTTTTCTGAAGCCAGTCTGGGAGGCCAGGACAGTGGCCAGCTGGGCCCAATACACACCCTGTGGCCAGACAACAGTGTCCTAGGGAGACCTGCCCTGCAGAAGCGGCACCCGCCTAGCTCTGAGGAAGAGGCACAAGTGGACATGGAGCTCGTAGGCAGGCCAGAATGTAGGGTGGCAGTGAGGTGAGAAGGCAGGGCCACAGTGGGGCAAGCTGCCCCAGAGGCCCTGTCTGCCCACCGGGGAGCAGCAGCCCCTGAGCCCACCACATGGTCCATGGACCCCTGGTCACCCACTGCAATTCCATAAGTGCTTCTGAGGGCCTGCCACGTGAGACGGATATGGGTTCAGGAATGCGCCCGCTTTCCTCCTGGGCACAGAGTTAGACCACACTTCCCACCTCCCCTGCAGCGAGATGTGCCACGTTGACTGGGTCTGACCACAGGAACGTGGTGGAAGTGAGGTGGGCTGGCCCAGGAACACCTCGGGTGGCCTGGATCTACCCAGAGGGAGCAAAGGCTGCCTGCCTCACCTTTCCTCAAACTGGACTTGACCTGCTGAAAATTAAGATTCTACTGTGTAAATCCACTGAGATTTCAGGAGCAAAGTGAAATAACAGCAAGATCTTAGGTAAGGAGATGGTGTCGGCGGCAGCCTTCTCAGACAGAAAGGCTGAAGGAAACCGACAGACAGTTTCAGCAACCAGCATGGAGGGTTAAGAGCCCGAATCGTGGAAAAAAGGATCTTGAAAGTAATTGACCTTGGACTCAAATCACAGAACACAGGTGAGCGCTAGGTCCACAGAGCCCTAGCATGTTTTTGAATTGTTCTTTAAAGTTGTTCTAAGTTCTAAGAAAAATTCACACTTTAAATTATTAGCGGGGACGGATGTGGCTCAACTGGTTGGGCGTCCGTCTCCCATATGGAGGGACCCGGGTTCGATCCCCAGGACCTCCCGGTAAAAAAAAATAAAAAAAAAAAAATAAAAAATAAAATAAACATATAAAAAAAAAAAAAAATAAAAAAAAAATAAATTATTAGCAAAATAAAAAATCAGCTTTCTGAATCGTCCCAACCAAGCCTGATAAGCTCCACCCCTCAGACAAGGAAAGAGAAGTCCAGAGAAGAAATGTGGCTGCACAGCAAGTGAGGGGTACAGGCAAAGTTTTGAGGCTCACTAGATCAGAAAAGTAGAAGCATCATGCATGTCTCTGGATATACCACTTATCCCTCAGCTTCTTTGGAGATTCTTTGCAGCTTGTTAGGGATAATGCAAGACGAGAGCTGCCCCCCTAACTCCCCCCACCCCCCCAACAACAAACAATGCTTCAGAGGAGAGGGACAGAGGCAGTTTCTCCTGCATCTCTGACAATGCCCAGCTCATGCCTGGGGAAACTCCTTCAACAAGGGAAGCCCTGCTTTTATCAGTATTATATGTTAGATTTCCCATGCAAATTTACTTGAAAACAACTTTCCTTGGGTGGGGGCACAGAAAAGAAGTGGGGGAAAGAAAACAACTGAAGTAGGTGACTGTTCTTGGGAGCAAGAAAGGCTTCTCTGGAAATCAGTTAGTCCTGCTCATGTTATAGATGGGGAAACTGAGGCATATTTTATAGGTGGGGGAACTGAGCCTAGGGAGGGGAGGAGACCTGCTCCAATTAGGAGCAGAGTCTCAGTGGTGGAAAGGAGAGCAGAGCTTCCCTTCTCTTCCTAGTGCTCCAGTCCAAACAGGACTTTGCTCCAGTTAACCCAGAATATGAGGCGGAAGCAGGGAGAAAAAAGGTCCTCATTTGCTGACTGCCTCCGTATTTGTGCCCAAACAGTGCCAATAGCTTTGTCTCTTGTCTTTTTCCCCCACCTTGTTGAGGTATAATTTATATAGATAAATGGCACAGAAGTGTACACGATGAAGCCATCACTATATTCAAGACATTGAAGCTTTTCATCACCCCTCAGTAGTTTCTTCATGCCCCTTTCCATCCTTCCCTCCACACCAGTCCCAGGCAAGAGTTGATCTGCTTCCTCTCACTGTAGGTTTGTGTGCATTTTCTCGAAATTCACGTACACGGAATCGTTCAAGAGGTAGTCTTATTTTGTCTGGCTTCTTTCACACAACATAATGAGCCTGAGATTCGTCCATGTGCCTACGGGCACTGGGGGCACTCTCTCTCTTTTTCTTCCTTTCTCTTTCCAGAGTACTTTCCTTTTGTTTGGTTATGCCACTATTTCTTTTTCCATCCATTTGTTGATCGACATTTAAGTTGTTTCCAGTTTGGGGTCTACAAATAAGGCTGCTATGAATATTCACGCACAAATCTTTGTGTAAGCCTATATTTTCACTCCTCTTGGATGAATATCCAGGAGTGGGATAGCTGGGTCATGTGGTAAGTGTATATTTAACTTTAATGTCTTCCAAAGTGGTTGCACCATTTTACATTCCCACTAGCAGTGTATGAGAATTTCAGCTGCTCCACTTTCTTGCCTTCAGTTGATATGGTCAGTCTTTAAAATTTTAGTTTACTTCTCTCTTTTTTTTTTTTAATTTATATTTATTTTTTTTATTTTTACTGGAAGGTCCCGGGGATGGAACCCAGGTCCCTCCATATGGGAGACAGACGCCCAATCATTTGAGCCACATCCGCCCCTCTACTTCTCTTTTTTATTTAACTTTTTATTTGGAAATAATTTCAATCATATAAGAAAGTTTCAAACATAATACAAAAATACAGAGGATTCCAATATGCCCCCTATACAGCTATGCAAATTTACCAACTTTAACATTTTGCCATATTTATTATATAATTCAATAACATTTCAAAATAGATTGCATACATCATACTCCTATACCATTTAATATTTCCAAGTATGTTTCCTAAGAACAAGGATATTCATTTATGTAACCGTATAAAGTACAATTATGAAGTTTAAGAAATATATATAAAGCATACAGTCTATATTCCATTTTTTTCAATTGTCCCAATAATGTCCTTTTCGAACTTTTCTCCTCCATTATTAGATGCAGTCCAGAAACATGTATATCATTTAATTGTTATTGTCTCTTAAGATTCTCTCTCTCTCTTTAATGATAACATACATATAGCATACTATCTCCCATCTCGACCACTGCCAAGCATACGATCCAGTGGCATTTATCACACTCACGATATTGTGTTATCATCACCACCATCCATTGTCAAACTTTTCCATCCCTTCCTTCATCTGTTCAACCTCCCTGGGGCTCTTCTCTGTCTCCAGATTGATGCCCAGCTACCCAGGCTGGCCCTGGTCTGGCACCTGCCTCTGCCTAGCTTTGTGACCTGCCACTTCTGGCCACACAAGTCATCCCTGTCCAGTACCGCTGTACCCCCGACACATTTCTCTGTCCTCACTGCCAAAACACCCTCCCCCCTTCCACGCCTGGCTACTTTCTACTTGGCGTCAAGACCCAGAGCAGATGTCATCTCCTCTCAGAAAAGTTCCTGAAGGGCCCCTCTTGGTATTCACCTCTAATAAATGATCTGTTTGCGTGTCTCTCTTCCATTCTGCTGGGCACCCTTAGAGGGCAGGGCCTCTCTTTTCCTCTTTTTAATGCCCCAGCTTGGCACGGAATAAGTCCTCAGTAGAGATTGCCATTAAACTCATTCAGTCAGCTAGTTCAGTGTCCAGAATCAAGCCAAGTGTCAGCCTGACTCCGGAGACTTTTTTTCCCCAAGCATATACAAGGTATAACAGAATAGCTATAATGAACCCTCATGCACCCATCATCCAGCTTCAATAACTATCAACATTCTGCCAATTTTGTTTCATACTTATCTCCACCCTTTGTCCCCTCAACTCAATTGTGTTTTTTTTCAGGAGGTACCAGGGATTAAATCCAGGACCTCGTACATGGGAAGCAGGCACTCAACCACTGAGCTACATCTGCTCCCCAATTATTATATTTAATATAATTCAAAGACTATGCTATTTTTCCTTCTGTTCTCAACACTACCGTGTATCATTGAAAAGAGCATTTACCTTTGACTGTTTGAAATAAGTGAAAATAACAAACGTTATTAAAGCAATAAATCCTAGCTTTTTTTTTTTTTTAAGTTCTTATTATGTACTAAGCACATGGTGGCGAGAGCTTCATAAATATATATTTTTAAAGATTTTTTTATTTACTTATCCACCCCCCCTCCCCCCATTGTTTTGTGCTCACTGTCTGCTCTCTGTGTGTTCTTCTGTGTCTGCTTATCTTCTCTTTAGGCAGCACCGGGAATCGATCCTGGCACCTTCCAGAGTGGAGAGAGTCTCTTGTGCTACCTCAGCTCCCTGGTCTGCTGTGTCTCTTATTGTCTCTCTTCTGTGTCTCTTTCTGTTGCATCATCTTACTGCACCAGCTCTCCGCGTGGGCCAGCTTGCCATGTGGGTCAGCTTGCCTTTCACCAGGAGGCCCCAGGAACCAAACCCTGGACCTCCTATATGGTAGACGTTAGCCCAATCGTTTGGGCCATATCTGCTTCCCCATAAATGTCATTTTGTTTACCGTAAAGCACGCCTTTTTACAGATGAGGAAACTGAGGCGCAGGGAAGCTAGACAATGTGCCCAAACTCTCAGCTAGTCCGTGCAGAGCTGTCCAGCTCCATGCACAGTCCAGCTGCATAATTTAAACCAATGATGATGTGACTCTGTGCCCCGGGGCCTCTGATAGCTGGCAGCAGAGGGCTCAGGTGGGAGGGCACCTCAGACTCCCAGGAGCCCTGTCCCCAGCCTGCTGGGCCTCCTCAGGAGACAGGGAGGCTGCCCCTGCCTCACTCCCTGTCACGATCTCAGGAAGATCAGGAGGCAGAAGGTGCCAAGGCAAGACGGGGCCCGCCAGCTGCTTGGAAGAGGCAGCTGTGAGTCCCAGTCATGATGGCGTCACGGGCTCAGGCCAGGGCTCTGGGTCTGGGCCCAGGGGCGTTGCTCAGCGTGCTGGGATGGGTGATGGCAAGCAGGTGTGTGGGCCGTGATGTAACAGGGCTGCCAAGGCTGCCGTGTGGCAGGCTGACTGACTAAACTTCCTCTTCTGTCAACGGCTTCTCACGCCTCCACCATAGGACGGGGCAGGTGTGGCCGCACTGGCCACCTCCCCCAACCTACTGCTAAGATGACCAACTCAGCAGGGAAAGTGACCAGGCCACCAACCCACCACCACAAGCCACCGCCGTTCACCTTCACCTTGGGCCAGACCGACTGACTAGGGTGGCCCTGCCACAGAGGACGGTGAGGAGAGAGAAAGAAGCACAGGACAGGCCAAATAAGAGGGCCGTGCGGATGAAAAGGTGGATATGCAGCAAGATTTTCCTCTTTTAACCAAAGGAAGAAAGGGAAGGACATGAAGTAAGAAAGGATCATTTATTTGGTACCTGCTGGATACCAGGCAGGTTGTATGCACGTCCACATATTATCTCACTGGGGCCTCAAACAGCCTTGTCAGATGAGTATCATTCAATCCTTCATTCATTCATTCATTTAAATATTTCTGAGTTCTTCCTATGTGCCAACCACTTTTGGTATCCCTGTTTTACAGATAAGGAAACTGAGGCTTGGGGAGATACTCTAAGTCCCCCAAGCAAGGCTATGACTAGCCCTGACAGATGCCTCTGTGTGCCCTAGAAGAAGGGCCCCTATGGGCAGATACAGTCTCCCACCCCCCACCCCCACCTCACACATCAGGGCTCACAGCTTGACAAGTGGAGTGCACGGTAGAGCTCAGCCCCCCATTCCCCCTTGGCCAGGTACCGCTGGCTCTGCCCCTAAGGACACACGGCCAGCAGGTGATACGGCCAGACACACAGCCCATGCCCTATGGATCCCAGCCACGTGCTCTCTCTGGTGCCACGCCAACTCCCCATACCATCAAAGGCCTCCACGGACTGTTTGGCAAGCTCTACAAACTAAAACAGATGTTTCTCGTCTTAAAAAAGGAGCCCGGAAGACCTCTGATTGAACAGGGAACGGGCCAAGAGCCCAGGAGGGTTGTGGGGCTGCAGCCAAGAGCCTGATGAAACCTGACGGAAGGGACAGGAATAGACGCTGGGTCTCGCACCCCTGCAGGATGACGGTCCCAGCTGGCAGAACCGCAGCACTGAGTCCAGTTTCCCAGCACTTGAACTATGGGAAAAGGATAACGGTTCTTCCGAGCTGTCCTAAGGATGTGTGGGTGTAAAGCGCTGAGAGGTAGACTCAAGAAAAAAGCTTGAACAAGAACAGTTGGGGAGCGTAACAGAGTGAGGGCCCCATCACCTGAACGCTTCAGACAAGGGCTGACTAGCCACTTGCTCTGGTCCAGTTAGGGTCTCTAAGGGGCTTGCCAATGGTGAGATTCAAGGGTTCTGGTTGTGCTTGTTCAAATTCTGGCATTAAACCCCTGGATGGGCAGCCCGTAAGATGCAAACGAGAAGCGCCATATCCAGAAGCCAGGACTGTGGAAGGAGGTGACTGCACCCGGGAAGGAAGAGGGCCGGCGGCCTGCTGCGCGCCCCCCCCCCCCGCCCCCGGGGCAGCCCCGGGCCGCTCCCAGCTGCTGTACCAGTCCGCATATCCAGGGGTCGCCAGGGGCTGGGGCACAAAGGGAAAGGCCACCGGCTCGCGAGCCGAAGCTCGTCTACACTGGGCGTTAAGACAGGCAAGCGCTTCTGCCGGGGCTGGCCACCGCGCCCCTCCGCACGCCCCGCAGCCTCGAGATTCCGCAGCCCGGGGGACCGTGGGGAAGGTCCAGCAGGCGGCCCCGCACCCTGCCCCGCGCCCGCCGGGTCCCCGGGGCCCGCCGGAGCCTTCCCTGAGCGGGGCGCGGGGCACCCGATGTGCCCTGGGGGAAAGTGCTGGGAGCGCCTGGAGGACGAGATGGGGCCCTTGTCCTCAGGTTGACGGGGATCTTGTTTCTGTCTTATGCACAGTGACAGGGATGAATGAAACATGCACAGCACAGCGATGCCCTCGGGCTCCTCGGCAGCTGTCAAGCCTGAATGCACGTGGAAATCTCCAGGGCCTCCTCTGAAGAGTCTCCTTCCGTTGTGGGGGCGCCGGGGAGGCCCCAGGGCCTTGATAAAGCCCAGCAGCTGATTCTGTGTCACCTCCCTTTGGCGGCGGCGGTGGTGGTGGTGCAAAAGGAGAAGTGAAAAACCACAGTCCCCTGATTATTTAATACACATAACTGATTGCAAATAAAGTTAACTTTTTATGCTTCTTAGGTATTCAGATTTAGTTTGTGTGTGTAATTATATTCAACTCCATATGGCCCTGTCTTTTACTGTTATTGTGATTGATTTGTAAACTTTCTGTACTAAGATGGTAACGCTTTGTCATAAATATTACCTATTTTTCAGCAACACCTGAGGTCTTGAGTCAAAGAATGTCAGCATGAGACCCTTTGTGACTCTCTAGGGGCTCTTCCAAGGGGTCTGGGGTCATCCAGGGGTGGCCAAGAGGATTTTTTTTTAAAAACAATTTATTTATTTTCTTTTTTCTTTTTTTTTTACTTTATTTTTTACATTTCATAATTGAAAATATAAACAATTAAAAACTAAAAAGTAGACATAGATGAATAAATATATGCATTTCTCAATTAAATGTAATGGATACATATAAATTTTTTTTAATCAAACAATATGTTACACAATATATTTGGTTCATAGTAATGCATTCATACTGTATTTGTCCTTTTGTGTCTGGCTTGCTTCACTCAACATAATGTCCTCCAGGTTCATCCATGTTGTCATATGCTTTATGACTTCATTTCTTCTTACAGCTGCATAATATTCCATCTTGTGAATAGACCACAGTTTGTTTACCCATTCATCTGTTGATGGGCACCTGGGTTGTTAAACAATTTATTGAAGTATATCATTCATACATGAACATACATAAACTATAAGTGTTCAGTAAACATTGTGAACTTACAAAGCAAACATGCATAACATCATACAGGGCTCCCACACATCACCCCACCACAAATACTTAGCATTGTTGTAAAACATTTGTTAACAAATCATGAAAGAGCATCGTCAAAGTATTACTTCTAACTATAGTTCATAGCTTCCTCCCCTATACATTTTTAAAAATGATTTATTTATTTATTTACTTTCATCCATTTTTACCTCCCACCCCTGTTTTTGCTGTTTCTGTGTCCATTCACTGGGCAACTCTCTGTGTCCATTTCCCACCCTCTCTTCTCATCCTCCTCCGGTCTTCGCTGGGATTCGATCCTCTGAACCTGTGATGTGGGAGAGAGGCATCCTACTACTGCCTGCGTCACCTTAGTTCCTGGTCTTTTGGGGCGTCTCGTCTTGGCTTTCCCTTGTGTCACTCTCCTGTTATGTCATCATCTTGCAGTGTGGCTCATGGGGCCTGACGGCTCACCCACTTGAAGGCCCTGGCACAGGGCTTGAGGGTTCACCCGCTCACGGGGCCTGGCAGCACACCCATGCACAGGACCTGGTGGCCCACATGCCTTCTATATTTCTCTTTAATTTTTACTGGGAGGTCCCGGGGATCAAACCTTAGGTCCCTCCATATGGGAGACGGACACCCAACCATTTGAGCCACATCCATCCCTCTGCTATATCTCTTAAGGTTGACCAAAGATACCTAGAGCCACAGTCTTTTCCCATACAGGATGGTCATATAATAAACCAGGCTTAGTTTATCACCAGAACTCTAAAAACCAGACCTAGGGAGAAAAACTAGGTCCACGGACACATGCATGGTTTCTAATATAGTGAATGTTTAGCCTACCCTGATTATCACAAAATCAGGACAGCAAGAATATTCGCACCAAGACAATTTTTAAAATCTATTTTATGACTTGAGGCCTCTATGTAACATTACAGTTGACTAAGAGTTTTGCAGCTAAAATGGGTCAGAACTCTTCTTGGTCCAAGGAGGTCATTTTTCAGGCTGGGAAGCCGACAATGAGCGGGGAAGAACTTGCCCTGGCCACATACACCCTGACCTCCTGGCCATGGCTGGCGTGGCTGGCATGGCCAGGGTGTAGGATGGCTTCTCTGATACTCACCCAAGCTTTAGCCAGCTGTCATTCTGGCTGAAAGTACCTGGTGGAGTCCACGGAGGGTGCAGATGCAAGCAAGCAGGCCAACTCTTCCTCACCTGGGGCGATACAGAGGGAGCAGGGAGAAGGAGCAGGCAGTGTGTTTGTGCCACCTTGGGGACCTCATTTGGGCATCCTGAACCTGGGTGTCCCCATCCGTACAATGTGCTTGTGCTGGTGCTTGGGTGCTGGGTTCAAATCCCAGCTGCGTTTCTTACTGGACCCATTGCCTCATTTCAGTGTGCCTCGGTTTCCCCATGAGTAAAAAGGGAACAGTCCTGAGGGCACCTCCCTCACGGGGCTGTGGGGAACCCTAAACGAGATAATTCATGTAAAGAGCTCAGGGGAGTGCCTGGCTCAATAAAAGTTCATGATGATTATTATTTGGCATGGGGCCTGTCGTCTATCCGATGTTCAATTGACTTTCCAGCCCCGGGGACCCACGAGCCTGGGAGGATGCTGGGCCTGGCTGGTGACCATCCCATGAGTCAGATCCCCGACTGGAGACGAAAGCCTGGTCTGGCATCGCCCTCCCTCCGGGCGGCAATGTCTCAAGAGTCGCCACACACCTGGCAGGGCCCCAGCCCCGGCAGGAGTCAAGCACTTCCTTTCTTCCTTCTCCCAGCTTTGTTGTTGTTGTCTAGGACAGTGAAATAGAGATACAAGCAGAAACTGCCCTGACTTTCCCCAGTGTATCCCCTGGGCGGGCTCCTTTCCTCTCCTTCCCACCACTCCCTTCTCTTCTGCCCTTCCTGTGTCTTCCCAGGTACGGTTTCTGCTCATCGCAGACGATGGTAGCTTGGCAGACCACCAGAATGTTCCTTCATGCAACCCCTCATTGTAGGATGGAGGCCCATAGCTGTGGGGAGGGCAGATGCTGCTGTGCCCACCCGGGCGAGGGCAGAGCTGCTCCTGGCCGACCTCCGCGCCCTCTGGCACGTGCCCTTCCAACGGCCCTCCCACTTCTCGGCTGTCCCTCTGCCTTCCTCTGACCCTCTGGCCCTCCGATGTGGCCTCAGGTTTGGGTGGCTCCAGCCGTGGGATGAATCTCGGCTGCGGGGAAGTGGGATTTGAGGCTCTGCCCCTCCCCCCAGCCCCGAGCACTCAGGGTTTCAAGCCACATTTCTGACTCTCGGCTCATGGGAACTGGTTATGAGGGTGAACCTCCTGACCCCCTGTGTTGAACCCCAGCTCTAAGAGTTGCCTGGGAGTGAGGGACGTGGGGTCCATTTCCTCCAACAGCTCCTTCTGGAGCAGGGCCAGGCACTGGCCTAGAGTCCAGGCCTGGAGCAGGGAATACAACCCATGAAACCCTGTCCTTGTGGGAGCTGCATGGCCTGCACAACCTTGGGGGCTGGATGTCTACAGGGCAAGGAGCCACAGTTGGACAAGTAGGAGCCTTGGAACCCCCAGAAGGCCATGGGAAAACACTGAGGCACCCCATGAGTGGGGCTGGTCCCCGAGATATTGGGGCAGGGGTCGCATGGCAGACGAGGAGCCTCTGAGTGCTGGAAAGGCTGCCTCCATCCAGGTCTGCAGGAAGAAGGCTGGCGCAGAGCCGAGGACAGGGGTAGAGCCTCTGATATCAGCTTCTGGGTCCTTCCACGTCCACAGGCAAGAACACCTTGGCTCCTGGCACCTGCCCCCATGTGCCCCCGCATGCTCCCCAGCGTGATGGGAGACCCAGCTCTCCTCTGGGCTCCTCAGGCACCCTGCCCTTCAGCTACTCTACATCCTCCTTCCTCTTTGCCTTCTTTCCCTCTTCTGAGCCCTCTACCCCACTCACAACATGCTTGAGTGCCTCCTTATTTTTGAAACCTCCTTTGCCCTTTCCTTCATCTGCCACTGCCCCATTCCCCTCTCTCTGCCAGCGCAAATCCAGCGGCCCCTTCTCATCTCCTGCTCACTCCTCACCCATCTGGCATCTGTGAGCTTGTCTTCTCCCAGGTTCCTGGGACCTCCTGGTGGCCAAATCCAATAGACCCTCTCCAGTCCTCATCTCTCCTGGCCTTGACACACCAGGCTCACCCTGAAACTCTCCTCCCTTGGCTCCACTGCCACCATTCTTGTCCAGTGTTCTGGCTTTGTTCTGCCCGCCTTGTGTCGGTGCACTCACACCAGCCCTTTTCCTCCACCTCCTTAAATATGGATATTCTCAGGAACTCTGCTCTCCCAGGCATACCTGTGCTTTCAAATGCCACCTGGATCCCAGTGATGTCCACATCTGGCTTTTTCCAGACCTCCTCTGAACACCCTTCTCCCAGTTCAAGACTAGAAATCCATCACCCACAATATTCAAGTATTTGTCCCAGATCCCACCCCTCCAGGGGGAAGCTTTTCCGCTGGCCTCCCTCTCCCAGGGACACATACCACCATGCTGGAGACCTCAGCACTACCCCCAGCCTCTACTCTCTCCTTCGCCTCCCACATCCAAGTGGTCACTGAGTCCTGTGCATCTTTCCCCTAACAAAACTCTCAGAGCAGGCCTTCTTCCTATCTGCTCTAGTCTGGGCCTCGCCATTTCTCTCCTGCACCATGGCAAGGCCGCTCCCACCCTCCGAATAACCTCCGATGTACCCCAAGAACTCCATTGCGTCCTTATAAGATCCCAGCAACTCGGCAGACTTTTCAGGCCCCTGCCCATTGCTACGCACTCTGCTCCTCCCCTGTTCACGGAAGCTTCCCAATACCTTCTCTTTGCACAGGCTGTTCCCTCTGACTCCAATGCCCTTCCTGTCTTGACTGCCTACAGAGTGCATCAAACATCTCTTCCCCCGAGCCCTGCTCCTGGTGGCCCAGGGGGTCGCCCTCTCTGTGTTCCCACGGCCCGCTGGGCTTCCCTCCGTCATGGCAGCCACCCAGGGCTGTGGTTATCTATCTGCTCGTGGTCTCTTTTCCTCATTGCTCTGAGGGCAACCCGAGGTTGGCAGCCATGACCCACCCAGCTCCACGTGCCCCCACAAGGACCTGGCAGCCCGAGGACGAGCTGCGGCCAACGGCCTCCGGTCTGCACTGCAGTGGGACTGGAGTTCTGCACAGGAAACCAGGGGTCGAGCGGCCGGGAAGAATCACATCTCTTCAATTAGGAGCTGAGAACTTGGTCAAACCTGCCCAGGGTGGCTGTTGGCATTCAGATTAATTAGGGAACTCTGTAAAGTACTTTGAACATGAAACGTACTATATAAATGCTAAGTATTATTATTAAAAAGTAAGAAGTTCTTTAATATGCCAGACTGGAGGGCCCCGGGCTACTCAAAATAAAATGAACGAACGCAGAAAATTAAGCAATTAAAAGGTGATCTTTCTGGATTGATCAAAAGCTGGAAGTACCAGATGGTTGTGTTTAGGGCTGGGCTTTTGAGGACCCTTTGTCCCACTTGTCCTCTCCTTTAGCCATCTCTGTTCGGTTGTGGGAAACCTGTGGACAGCCTGTGTCATGGTCTGTTAGCCTACCAGGTAGTCTGGAAATTACTGAGGGAGGGGAGGGTATCAGACTGGGAATGGGAAGCAGGATTTTGAAAAAAGCCACTTGGGGTTGGAGGCTGATGGACTGGTTTGAGTCTTGTACTAGCTGTGTGGCCTGCAGCCAACCACTCCTCCTGCCTCAGTTTCCCTGCATGTAAAATCTAAGAGCACAAGGAGCCCTGGCATTGGCCTTGCTCTCACCCCTACCTACTTCCCTGAGGATTCTGAACAAAAATAGTAGAAAGTGGTGGAAAGAGGTGGTGTCAGACAGGACCAGGCCCCGCTTCTACCTCCACTCCTTATAGCTAGGTGAAGACGTGTGACCTCTTTGGACCTCAGTTTCCTTCTCTGCCAAACTGTGGTGTCTAAGAAATGAAAAGAGATAGAGAAGCATGTTGATACATAAACCACAGTGCACATATGAGGGCTTGTTTGATTGTCTCATCCTTCAGGCTGGAAATATTGAAGCCAGTTTCTTGTTTGTTTGCTTGTTGTGTGTTTTTTTGGCAAAAAAAAAAAATTATTTTCCTTTGAAATAAAATATACAACCAAAAGAGTTCAGGGTCTGGGGCAGTAGAGAGGATGGGGAGACAGCATTTGGGAGCCGGAATCTGTGCCTCTCATACCTCCGCTCCCACTCTTTTGCAAAGAGAGAGATTGCAGAAAGAAAGGGAAATACATGGTGCACCGGGTGCTTTTTCTGGAGCAGGTCATCCCTTGGGTACAGGATACCACTTTCATCAAGCAATATCAGAACCGTCAGGCAAGCAGAGCTCTTGGAAGTCATATAACCTGCCCCCACCCCCACTGTACAAATGGGTACACTGAGATTCCGACAGGAAAGAGTGCCCAAGGGCACATGCCAAATCGCAGAGGTAACGTTGGGACTGGAACATCTGGGCCACCTTAGCATTGGACTATGGTCATGGACCTGGATGTGCACAGCAGATCTTAAGATGTGTTAGTCAAGCGAATGATCCCATGGAGAGAAAAGGTTTTCTGGTAGCAGCCACTGCTCAGTGCTCCTGGACTTGAGTGAGAGGTGGCTCTGTAAGGACCACAAAGTCGGTGGTGGTGATGAGCCTCGGGAGTGTTTTGTTTTGTGTTTTTAGCACCAGATGGTGGAGTTCTTCTGCCAACCCAGCTTCCTGGGGCCTCTCAGGCAGGGGTGATGCTGCTTGAAGGCTCCTGTAGCCATGTGGGAGGTGGGAGAGAAAAGCCAGCAGCGCAGGGGAAAGTCTTGTCCTACGCCTTCTGGCCCATCCCCTCCTCCCCTGGCTTCAGGGGGGCCCAGAGAAGACACAGGGTGGGGAAGGCCAGAGTGCTATCTTGTTTCTTGCTTCTGGGCAGTGGGCCGCCTCCTCCCCAGCAGGAGAGAAGGGCTCAGAATGGCTTTTCCTCAGGCTGGGAGGTAATGAGCAGCTCCTTGTTCCCAAAGTCCCACCAGGCTGTCGTGTGGAACGCCGTGTTTGTCAGGGTAACAGCGTACTCCATCCTGGTATGCTGACGAATACCTATCACAAGACTCCATCCTCACAAGACGTATTGTGCCGAAAGTAGACAGCCAGCGCCGTGAAGGAGATGAAGTTGATGACGAAGAGTCTGCCTCCAGCTCTAGGGCTTTCGGTCCTCCTGACTTACCGTGTGCTCTTTTGTCAGTCACCAGAGAATGCAGGTGAGGAGCACGTGATTGAGGGATGCAACAGGAAACACAATGAAGACATTTTCATGGATGGTGACATCCTCAGAGGAAGACACGTAGGTGAGCGCTAGCAGCGCAAGGTTCTCGACCATGTTGAGGCCTAAGTTGAGGTGGCAAAGTGGCCGGTAGCCAGGACACGGCTAGGTAGCAGTTCCAGCAGGCAAAGGCCGCCAAGAACTGGGGTACCCAGTGCAGGCTGGTGCAGGAGCGCCGCACAGAGTGCTGGGGCACCTCTCCCCCCGTAGCTGAGCTCACTGACGGCAGGAAATTGGGCACCCAGGGGATGGGGCAAGGAGGCCGCATCCACACAGGCTGGGAGCTGGGGCGGGGGCTGAAGCCGTTTTGGATTCCTCCCTTCCCTCTTCTAGAGCTATGTCGTCAGAGTCAGAGGGACCAAGTTGAAATCTCAGGCTGCTTGGCTTTGGGCTCTCCCCACACTTGTAAAAAGGAGATAAAAATTCCCACCTCAGAGCCTTGCTGTCCAAAGAAGTGTGGCATGGGCAGCTCTCGGTCCAGGTGAATGATGCGGGAAAATGTCTTCTTCCCCTTCTGTGGCTGGCAAAGGTCAGTTTCCTTACCTCTGAGTTTTCTTCTGAGCTGAGGCTGAGGGCTAGGAGAGAAGCAAGTTTCGGAGTCCCTCCCCCAGAATCTGCTTTGGGAGTGACAAAACTCACCCAGGCATATCTTGAGGAAAACAGCCAGTAGGATCCAATCACGGACCAGCCCAGGAAGAGACCAAAGGGACCTGTAAACCAGCATGAGGTCCAGCCTCCTTGGCCTCAGGTGACAGTTGAGCAGATGTGTTGCATGTTGGTGAGGACAGGGTCCCCGAGCCCTGGGCTCCAGGCCCTCTCTGCAGCTTTGCGTGAAACAAATCACCTGGATACAGAGCACCTCAGTGTGCTCAGCTCTAAAATGGATGCTTTGGAGTAGACGGTGCTCGGATCACCAAGCTCTCCAACTAGTGCGTTGTTTGTACAGATCTCCAGCTTAAAGACCCACGAAGACGGCCAGAAGCCCGGGTTGGTCTCACCCCTTTTCACCTCCATTTTTGACAGTATAGAGTTTGCAGGTTGGTTTCTAGATTCCCCATCACTGCAGAAGGGGAAAGGTATCCAACTTGATGAGAATGGAGCCTGCATGGGCGCTGTGCCTGGGAGGCAGGGAGCGTTACCGCTCTCCCCAAAGTGGGGAAACCAAAGCTTGACAAAGTGAAATGATTTGATCTGCTGCAGAAACAAGCAAATGTTGGACAGGACTTAGCAGTCATGGGAGAAAGAGGTAGGAACGGCCTCTGATAAGGGTCTGTGGAATTGGGAGGCTGGTGGGACCTTCCAAGAGCCTGCCCCAGGGGTTCCTCACCCCAGTTTCCCCACCTGGCTCCCCCTTCTTCTACCATCATTTCCTTTGGCTGGCTCTGCTTCACCCAGTCATGTTTTGAGGCCCTTCTCTTTACGTTGCTGAGTTTGAACAGATTTCTGTTTCCCCTTCTCAATGAAATTTTTCTCTAGAAGCGTTCATTATTGCCAGGAAATTGAGGAGACCAGAGCATCCCTTTGCCCCAAGGCAACCCAGGACAGAGGGAGTCAGAGCGGGAAGACTGAGACTCTCTGGCCTAATTCCAGTGAATCTGGGCCTGCCACTCAGCCCTGAGTCCTGACTTGGACCTTAGCTGATGGTCATGGGGCTCCACCTCTGATTAGTGCCCCTGCTTCTCTTAATTTCCTCTCCGGGGCCCAGCACCTTGGGTGAGAGAGGGCCAGGCCTGGGCTTCGCTCTACTGGGGGTGGCTCAGACTAGAGTGCTAGGGCTTTTCATTGACCCTCAAGTTATACCTCCTGGAGGCAGGCCTGGTGGGGATCTGCCCCACTTGACAGATGAGGAAACTGGGGCTCAGCAAGGTGGCTGACCTGCCCTTGGCCCTTTGAAGCTGAAACCCCACATGGAGATCACCTGCCTCCTGCTGACTCTTAGAACTGGCTGCTCCTCATCTGTCCATCCCTACAGGCTGCCAGTGACTAGTGGGCCTCCTGGGAGATCAGAGGAGCCACTTTGGAATGACTTCCAGGCCTCTGGGCACATCCCCTCTGGGCACAGCAGGATACTAATTACAGAACAATTGCCAATTGCCATACACAAAGTCACTAAACCATGCCAAAATGAGAGTACATGCAGAGCTTCTAACTGGCTTGGCTCCTCCATCACAAGCTTCCTTTATGCCTGAGTGATCCTGTCAAGGGACAAACATCACCTGCCCAATCTCAGATGTCGGTGGGCTCCCTTTTTAAAAGGAAGACATGTGGATAGAATTTCTAAGAAGCAGATTCAATTGTGGGGGTTTTATGGACTGGATTAGTCAGCTAAAGGAGTGCTGATGCAAAGTACCAGAAATCTGTTGGCTTTTATAAAGGGTATTTATTTGGGGTAGAAGCTTACAGTTATCAGGCCATAAAGCATAAATTACTTCCCTCACTAAAGTCTGTTGCCACATGTTGGAGCAAGATGGCTGCCAAAATTCAGCCCTCCTCTACGCCTTCCTCTTAAGGCTCCATGGTCCTAGCTTCTTTCAATATCGGCTGCAGGTTGGGATAAGTCCCGTCTCTCTCCTGGGGCTTGTTTCTCTCTGGGCTCAGCTGCTCTGTTTCATCCATAAGGTCAGCTGTAGACTATCAGGTGAATGGCTCATCTCTCTTCACAGGGCCTCTGCCTCATGACCAATCTTGTGTGTGCTTACTTCCTGGGCTCCAGCTCAAAACTCCAACTAACTCCTCTGCTCTGCTGTGTAGTTTTCTCTGAGTCCCCATTCACCAAGGGGGCCGGGACTCAACTTCCTACTGATGTGGCCTAAACAAAGCCTTAATCATTATTTAATCAAGTAGAAGTGAAACCTCTGAATCCAATATAGTCTAATATGCCCAGAGGAACAATTCAGTTTACAAACATAATTCATTATCTATTTTTGGAATTCATAAATAATGCCAGACTGCTACAGGGCCACTCCATGAGTGAGTACAACCACAATAAAGTGAATATCGCAGTAAAGCAAGACACATGAATTTTTTGGTTTCCCAGTGCATATAAAAGTTACGTTGACACTATACCTGTAGTCTGTTAAGTGTGCAATAGCATTATGACTTAAAAAAAAAAAATGTACCCATCTTAATTAAAAAATATTTTATTGCTAAAAAATGCTTACCATCATCTGAGCCTTCAGTGAGTTGTAATCTTTTTGCTGGTGGAGAGTCTTGCCTCAATGTTGATAGCTGCTGACTGATACGGTGGTGGTTGCTGAAGTTTGGGACTGCTGTGGCAATTTCTTAAAGTAAGACAACAGTGAAGTTTGCCAATCTTTCATGAAAGATTTCTCTGTAGACTGAGATGCTATTTGATTGCATTTTACCCTAGAAGAACTTCTTTCAAAATTGGAGTCAATCCTTTCAAACTCTGGTGCTACTTTATCAACAATATTTATCAAAGGAGACATTCTGAATCCTTTGTTGTCATTTCAACAATGTTCACAGCATCTTCACTGGGAGTAGATGCCATCTCAGGAAACCACTTTCTTTGTTCATCTGTAAGAAGCAACTCCTCATTCGCTCAAGTTTTATCATGAGATTGCAGCAATTCAGTCACATCTTCAGACTGCATTTCAAATTCTATTTCTCTTGCTATTTCCACCAGATCATGCAGTTACTTCCTCCACTGAAGTCTTGAACCCCTCAAAGTCATTCATGAGGGTTGGAATCAGCTTCTTCCAAACTTCTGTTCATGTTGATATTTTTACCTCCTCCCATGAATCACAAATGTTCTTAATGGCATTTAGAATGGTGAATCCTTTTCAGAAGGTTTTCAGTTGACTTTGCCCAGCTCCATCAGAGGAATCACTTTCTTTGGTAGCAATTGCCTTACAAAATATATTTCTTAAATAGTAAGACTTAGAAGTCAAAATGACTTTTTGATCCATGGGTTGCAGAATGGATGTTGTGTTAATAGGCATGAAAACAACATTCATCTTCTGCATCTCCATCAGAGCCCTCGAGTGACCAAGTACATTGTCAATGAGCAGTAATATTTTGAATGGAATCTTTTTTTTCTGAGCAGTGTCTCAAGAGTAGGCTTAAAATATTCTTGTAAACAAATGTTCTGTCATCCAGACTTTGTTTTCCATTTATAGAGCACAGGCAGAGTAGATTGATCATCATTCTTAAGGGCCCTACAATTTTTGGAATGCTCAATGAGTATTGGCTTCCACTTAAAGTCACCAGCTGCATTAGCCCCTAACAAAAGAGTTAGCCTTTCCTTTGAACCTTTAAAGTCAGGCCTTGACTTTTTTTCCCTCTCTATGAAAGTCCTAGATGGCCTCTTCTTCCAATTGAAGGATGCTTTGTCTACATTGAAAATCTGATGTTTATTGTATCTACCTTCATCAATGATCTTATCAAAATCTTCTGGATAACTTGTTGCAGCTTCTACATCAGCACTTTCTGCTTCACCTTACATTTTCATGTTATGGAGACAGCTTCTTTCCTTAAACCTCATCAGTCAATCTCTGGTAGCTTCAAACATTTCTTCTGCAGCTTCTTCATCTCTCTCAGCCTTCATGGAACTGAAGAGAGTTAGGGCCTTGCTCTGGATTAGGCTTTGACCTAAGGGAATGCTGTGGTTGCTTTGATCTTCTATCTAGACCATTAAAACTTTCCCCATATCAGCAATAAGGTTGTTTCACTTTCTTATCATTTGTGTGTTCACTCAAGTAGCACTTTTAATTTCCTTCAAGAACTTTCCCTTTGCTTTCACAACTTGGCTAACTGTTTGGCACAAGACACCTACCTTTCAGTCCATCTCACCTTTTGGCATCTCTTCCTCATTAAGTGCAATCATTTTTAGCTTTTGATTTAAAGTGAGAGACATGAGACTCTTCCTTTCATTTAAACACTTGGAGCCAGTGTAGGATTATTAACTGGCCTAATTTCAATATTGTATTGTCTAAGGAAATAGGGAGGCCTGAGGAGAGGATGAGAGATGAGGGAATGGCTGGTCAGTGAAGCAGTCAAAACACACAAAAAATTTATCAACTCAAACAGACAGTGAGCAGACAACAAACAAAAAATGAGCAGACAATGAGCAAAAACAATGAGTAGACAGACAAGGGAGCCATCTCATGGGCGGGGAAGGTAGAAATTTATCAACAAAGTTTACTGTCTAATATGGGCATGGTTCGTGGTGCCTGCAAACAATCACAACAGTAAAATCAAAGATGACTGATCACAGATCACCATATCAGATATAACAATAATGAAAAAGTTTGAAATATTGTGAGAATTACCAAAATGTGACACAGAGACATGAAATGAGCACATGCTTTTGAAAAAATGAGGCCAATAGACTTGCTCGAGGCAGAGTTGCCACACACTTTCAATTTGTAAAAAATGCAATATCTGCAAGGTTGAGTAAAGTGAAGTGCAATAAAACAAGATATGCCTGTAATTAAAAAAAACACAAATAACCATGGGCAAAGATCTGAATAGCTAATTCACCAAAGAAGATATATGAATGACTAAGATGCATATGAATAGATACTCAACATCATTAGTCATTAGGGAAATGCAAATTAACACCATGATGACATACCACTTCACACCTACTAGAATGGCTAGAATAAAAAAAGCTGACAATGCCAAGTGTTGGCAAGGATATGGAGAAACTGAACCCTTGTGTATTGCTGGTGGGAATGTAAATGGAGCAACCACCTTGAAAAAGAGTTTGGCAGTTTCTTAAAATGTTACGTAAGTTTACCATACAACCTAGGAATTAAACCTCCTAGATATCTATCCAAGAGCAAGGAAAAGATATGCCTCTGTCCAAGCAAAAAATTGTGCACAAATTTTCATAGCAGCATTATTCATAATAGCTATAAAATGGAAAATATCCAAATGTCTATCAACTGATGAGTGGACAAACAAAATGTGGTGTATCTATGCATTGGAATAATATTCAACAATAAAAAGGAACAAACTACTGATACATGCTACAATAGGGATGGACCTCCAAACCATTAGGGTAAATGAAAGAAGCCAGGCACAGAAGACTTCGTATTGTACAATTCTATTTATATGAAATGTCCAAAAAAGGCCAATCTGTAGAGACAGTAAGTCGATCAGTATTTGGCTAGGGCTGGGGTTGGGAATAGAGATTAACTGCAAATGGGCTCGAGGGGGATGGAAATGTTCTGAAGTGGGATTGTGCCGATGGCTGCATGACTCCGTAAATTTACCAAAAGTCATTGAATTGCATACTTAAAATAGGTGGGTTTTATTGTGTGTAAATTAAACCTCAATAAAGCCACAAAAGGGTATACCAGATATATATGAGTGAAAAAAGAAGAGAAGAAAATGTGCCAAAATGATAGTTTTGTTGTCTCTGTGTAATGGGGTCATAGATGATTTATATTTCCTCCTTTATTCTTTTCTATATTTTCTGAATGATCTATAATCAGAAAAAGAGCGTTCCTGTGTGTGTGTGTGTGGCAGGATGCAGGTGAGTCAGAACTTGTTTGTTTGTTTGCTTTGGTGAGAGAAGCTGTCGTTTCAAAGTTGCCGGATGCTTCTCCAACAGGAAAAGCAAAGCACATCCTCTTTGTCCTGCGCAGGAGCCGCAGAGTTGCCCTCTGTGGTTAGGCACAGGGAAGGGTAACAGGCATCCACCGTCTTGACAAAGGCTGTCCTGGAAATAACTCTTGAGATACAGGGCTCAAGAGTCACAGCTGGGTGGGGGGCTGGCGGCTGAGCAAGCTCCCAAACAGTAGGAGAAACCTGCTGAAGAGAGAGGGTGGAGACTTTGACTCTTTCCCTTTGGTGTTTTTACCGACTATAACATACATCACAAAAGTGTACAAATCATAAATGAATGACTCGATGAATTTTCACAAGGTGAAATGAGCACCCGGATCAAGAAACATAATATTCCTAGCACCCAGAAGCTCCCCCTGTTCCCCCTCCCAGGCACCAACTTCCCCAAGGGTAACCTCTACTCTGTCTTCTTACACCGTAGATCCCTTTTTACGGGTTTTGAACTTTAGATATATCGGGTATGTGTGCATCACGCAGAATGTTCTTTTGTGTCTGCTTCTTTTGCTCAAACTTGTGTTTGTGAGACTCAAACATGCTGTCATGAGAAACAATAGTTTGTTCATGCTCATTGCTATACCGTTATGCGAATGTATCACAATTTATTTACTCGACACTTCATAGACATTTGGGTTGGGTTATTTCCAGTTTTGACTCCTGTGAATATCTTTGCACATGCTTTCAGTGCACATATGTGTACATTTTTTGTTGGTTATGCACCTACAAATAGAATTCCTGGGTCAAAGTGTCAGCATATATTTAGCTTTAGTAGGTATTGCTGAACAGTTTTCCAAAATGACTGTACCAATTTCCACCTTCCACCAGCAAGTTATGACTACTCCAACTGTCCTCACCAATACTTGGTATTATCTTTTTCATTTTAGCTACCATGGTGAGAGTGTAATTGTACCTCATAGTGATTTTATTTGCATTTCCCTGATGGCTAATGAAGTCGAGCACATTTTCATTTGCTTACTGGCCATTTGGATATATTATTTTATGAAAGTGCTGTTCAAATCTTTTGTCTATTTTTTTTTAATTGACTTTCCTTCCTTATAATTGGTTTGTAGGAATTTTTTAATAGATTCTGAATACAAGTCATTTGTCAGAAATGCATTTCACAAATCACTTCTCTGTAGCTGGCGCTTTTCACTTTCTCTTAATGGTGCCAATAGATGAATGAGAGTTTTAAATTTTAATAAAGTCTAACTTTCCATTTTTTTCCTATATGGCTTGTGCTTTCTGTGTTCTGTTTAAGAAACTTTTGCTAATCTCAAGGTCATGAAGATGTTCTCCTGTTTTTCTTCTAAAGTGTCATTGTTTTACATTTAGTCCACCTGGAGTTGAATTTCTTTAATGTGTGGGGGGATGTGGGAAAGAATGAACCTCCCTGAAGGTCCTTGCCATGAGGGAAGAGGACTTGGCCTGGTGTGGCTGGCCAAAGGTGCTGGGAGAGCAGTTCAGCCCTCCATGTTGACCTGGCAACTAGCCCCGGGGGAATGAGGGCAAAGGGCTGGGACCTGAGGAGTCCTGATGAGCTTTGGCTCAGAGAACACCAAGGGTGCTGCCTGTGGAGGGAGGGTCTCATCCTCCCTAGAGCCAGTGTCAACAGAGAGTTGAAGGGACTGAGGGAGAGACGTCTCCTCTCCGGAACCACTGGCAGGCCAGCCAGGAGCCGCCACAACAGTGGCTGGGGAAAGCATTGGACTATATGAGACCTCTGTCCTGCAAGGCTGGGATAAACCACCACAGAGGGAAATGGGGGTCAATTTCTCTATTTTCCTACAACTGGAGGCAAAGGAAGGGCCTGGACCTTTGGTACTGAGTCCCTGAGGTTCTTGTGCAATTGGATATAGGTATGCTCAGGTGGCTAATTTGAATTATAAAAAGAGATGTGGCTGAAGAAGTGGGTCATACTGGTAACAAATATAAATAAATGAATTACTCTTCAGACCATCAGAATAGTTCCTTTTTGTGTGGCTCATCTGGAACTTCCTGAGGAAGAGGTCATCTTCCCTATCCACCCTGCCAAGTGAACAACTGCTTTGAAAAATATTATTCTGGGTGAATCTCTACCACACAGCATAGGCCAGAGAAGAGGATATGTTGGGAGACCTCCCCCAAAAGTTCTCCATATGAGTGTTGAATAAAATGTTGCCTTCCAGAACTCTCCACGTGGCCTCAGATGGTTAAGTTAAACATAGTCTGCCAAAAGAGTAACAGATGGATGGAAACCTCCCCTTCCACTGAGAAAGGCCTCTTCCAAGAGCTATGCATGTTGCCTTTCTGCCACTTCAATTCTTCCAATCTACTGAAAAGGGAAAACCCATACTTATGTCACCATCATTGGGAGTATTGCTAGAGTAACCATTCAACAGATGTGATGGGTCTTCCTCCATTTTCTCCCTCTTCTTTCATATGACACCACTGCCTGGGACTCTGCTTTTCTCTTAGGTTGTGAAGGGCAAGAGAAGACTTTCTATCTTGGTAGAAAAAGGGTAGGTAGGTCTCAGAACAGATTTGCCTGGGATGAATCTTGCTTCTGTCATTTCCTACTAACTGTGAGACTTTGGGAAAATTCTCGATCCTTCATAGCCTCAGTTTTCTCATCTGTGAAATGGGGATAATGCCTATCTTATAGACTTGTTACGAGGATTAATCAGTATAATGCATCCTAGGAGTCCTAGTGTCTTTTTGGAACACAATAGGCACTCAATAATATTGATTATTATAATTTCATCCTAAACTATCATCTCCACTGGGTGTAGGTGCAGACAGCCCACCAATTAGAACAGTCCAGAGACAGAGCGTGGGGTTTTGGCCCAGCCATCTTTGGAAATTTACACTACCGTGAAGTTCCATTGTGAAATATTCAAACAGCGATGTGGAAGAAAGGAAGACAAAGGCCAGACGCTGAATCAACCGGTAGCTATCTGTGCTCTGGAGGCTGCACAGGAGGGTGAGCCTGGTGACTCACCAAAGTGATCCTTTTACTTTTCCTAGTGACAAATCTGAATTTTCCCATTACATAGCAATGATTCACCATTTGCTGTCACGGTTATGTAACTGAGGCTGTTTTGATCTGTTGTGTTGTCTCTATCTGTATTTTCATGTCACCCCTGGGAAGCCTTGGATACTCTCCTTTTTCACACACCCTGGTATATGCTATAATAAACAATTGTTGAAATGCCATTCCTGAGAACAAATTAACCTGTCTCCTAGTCCTGTAAGAAGTAAGTGGCTCAGTGGTGGAATGAGCCCTGGACGTGGAACCAGGTGACCTGAACCAGGCCTGGCCTTGCCATAGATGCCTCCAGTGTTCTCCTCCTTTCCTTCTCTGGTCTGTTTCTCCATCTAAAAATGTTAGACTACATCAGACCAAAGCTTTAATGATGCTGAATGAATTTACAGTATTAAACTTTTCTCAATGAGTTCTTTGCTAGGCAAGAATCCTCAGCATGTTTCATATCAAAACCCAAGTACATGGCAATACAAAGGTAGACATGGAGACTAAGCAGGACAGGGGCAGGGGGGATGATGAGTTTATGCTTGACTTCTTAAAAATAAAGTAGTCTAGCTTTGGAGGAAATGAGTTCTCCTCATTTCCACCATCCCACTTGTGCTATAAATAATAAATATAAGGAGGACCAAAAATGTGCTGGCACCTATGATGTCTTTTTTTTTTTTAAGATACTGGGGCTGAGGATTGGACCCAGGACCTCGTATGCAGGAAGCTGGCACTCAACCACTGAGCTACACTGGCTTCCCCGAGTTGTTTTTTTTCCATTTGTTTGCTTGTTTGTTTTTGTTTTTAGGAAGAACCAGGGTTCAAACCCAGGACCTCATACATGGAAAGCATGCGCTCAACCACTTGAGCTATATCCACTCCCCTCTAATGTCATTTTGACTAAGCAGATTAATGCCAAACCAGAAGGAATGGGCTCCATAGAGGCAATTATTGCACCTGCACTTGCTTTTCTCATCCCCTAATAGTAGCTCTGTATCTCAGGTTTGGCTAATCAGCCCCTTGGACACATCATTGGGCCACCCAGTTAGTAAGGGACAGGGCTACGTTGGGCACTCAGAACATCCTTTCACTTTTTATATTTCCTCCCTAGCATTTATTGGGCTTCTTAAGTTTATGGATGGGCATCTTTCATCAATTCTGAAAAATTCTAAGATATTTTCTCTTCAAATAACACCCTTGCCCCTTCTCTCTTGCCTCTCCATATGGAACTCTAGTTATATGTATTTAGACCTTTTCATTTTATCCTTCTTGTCCCTAAACCTCTTTTTAATAATTCTCATCTTTTTGTTTCTCTGCTGTTGTTTGGATAATTTCTTCTGATTAATCCTCCAATTCACTGATTCTCTCTTCATCTAGATCTAATCTTCTATTAAACCCATCTATTGGATTTTAAATTTGTTATTGTATTTATCATTTGTATATGCTCTAGGTGATTCTTTTGTAAAGTTTGCTGTCAGTTTCTTGTAGTGCCATGTGTCTTGTATATATTTTTAAGCTTGTATTTTATTACTTTATGTATAGTAAGAGGATTTATAATTTATTTTGTATTGTTGTAATACATAAACTATTTGGGGGGATGTCCATTTCTTCTGTCTGTTTTTTGTTGTTTTTTTCCTCTTATTCTTGTTCTTTTTGCCTTATTTCCTAGTTTTTTTTTTTTTTTTTTTTTAATGAGTGCTACTTATTGTCCTTGAAAAATTACTTAGTGGGAATTTTTTGAAGCCTAGGATGAATGTACCTTCTCCAGAGAGATTCTGTAGTTGCTTCTTCCATGCACTTAGGAGCACTACCACTGCAGGATCACCTTAAACTAAACTCAATTCTTGAAGGCTTTTTAACCATTCAGGTGATGTGAATTTGGGTTGTCAGTCTGCAAAAGGGTCAACTGTGGTTACAGCTTCTCAGGATGGGCTCTTCCCCTGATATCCTGAGTGCCAGGAAACCTTCTCAATAGAAGGGAAGAAAGGAAGTTTTACTTTGAGTTGACCCTTATGCTAAGTGTGTAGCCCTTTTAGGGTTCTCTTATAACAGGTTAAAGTAAATTCCCCACTCTACCTAAGTCCTGGACTCTGAATTCTGATAGGTTAATTTTCTTCTTCAAAGCACAATGATGAGTCTACTGGCAATGTGATAAATCTTGGAAAATTATGGAAGAATAGGAGGCTCTGTGGAACAAAAGCACATGATACTCTTTCTGCTACATCAGATTTGGTACTTGCTCAGATGTGCACTTTGAAACTATAAAAACTACAAACCCAACTTGATAGAATTTTAGGGGCTCAAGTCATACAAGATGAATCAGTTAGAAATCAGTTAGAAATGCTTCAGCTGTAAATAGTAGAAACCTGACACATAGGGGCTTTATTATTATTATTACATCACAGGAAGCCTAGAGGTGGACAGTTGGTGGTATTAGGTCATCTCATCAACAAAACCTTTGGAAGACCCAGGCTCCACTTCTTTCCCTTCTAGCATATTGATTTTATCTTCATGCTTATCACCTCATAGTCATGGACATTGTGTCTATGATTAAGGCAGGAATAAAAGGGAGGAGAGTGCACCAGCCTCATCTGTCTCTTTTATCAGGAAGGCCAACGCTTTCCCAGAAGCTTTGACACACTGCCCCATGTATGTCGCTAGCTAGGACATGGTCACATGAATCAACCTAGTGATGAGGAACTTTGAGAAACCAAGTAACTAGCAAAATGGAATGAGATTTAATGATCAGCTTAGACCAAACTCGATTCAGTCCTTGAACTGAGTACATTCCCACTCTGAATAAAATTAGGATTATGTCAGAAAGAAAGAAGAGGAGACTGGCTGCAGGAGGCAACCTAAAGTTATTCCTACAGGAGCTGGTTGTATCTGCTGCCCACTTTTCAGCAAAGCAGTACAAAGTCAAACACTTAACCAAGAGCCTATTTTGTTGGACAATCTCCAGAAAGAGGGTTTCCAAGCTGGAAGACAGTTTTCCTGATAAGAAAACACATCCACAAGATGCCTGGGAAAGAAGATATCAATGAAGGCAGGAAAATCCAGAAGATGTCGAGTTAAAGAGAAAATGCAGCTCCCAGGCCAGGCCTCTGGGTGATGAAACCTATCAGGTTTTGTTTTTTCAGTGCCAAACAGAGGAGTAGACAGAAATACTGGAATCCAAGCAGCTTCCTCCCTAATCAAGATCCCTTTTTCAAGTCACACCCACAGAATTTTCTGTCTTAGCATAAGCATCAGATAGGGCAAGAGTCCAAGAGGGCCATACTTTGAAGGTGAGGTCTGATAGGGATCAGAGGTTGCCTTACCATTCTGGGTAGATAAATTCTGTCTTGTACAAGAGGATAGCTGGGCCCATCCTCTGAGTCCTAGATCTGGGAGTCTAAAAGGGCAAATGTATAACTCATGTCCCTCATGTTTCCCATGGGCCAAAACACCACTGGCCTTCAGTTCTAGGGCCTGATGAATGACAGACAGTTTGGGTCAGTGGTGGTGGTAGGAAATGAGCAGAAATTCATCTCTGCAGGGATATCCTAGGGAGAAGGGAGCAGGTTTTCTCTATGCCATCCATAATAGATGTACATCCCAGACTTAGGGCCTTTGCTCATGCTTCTTCTTCTGCCTAAAATATTACCACTACCACCATCCCCTGCCACAATCTGATTTAGATACTTCTATATAATCTTGAAATCTCAGTTGAAACATCGGTTCCTGTGGTGGTTTGGAGCTGTATGTACCCTAGAAAAACATGTTCTTAAAGTTAATCCATTCCCGTGGGTGTGAACCCATTGTAAGTAGGACCTTTTGGTGAGGCTACTTCAGTTATGGTGTGACCCACCTCATTCAAGATGGGTCCTAATCCTCTTACTGGAGTCCTTTATAAATGGAATGAATACAGAGAGAGAGAGAAGCCACAGGAGCAAGAAGCTGAAATCAATGGAACACAGAAGAGAAGGGAGAGACCAGCAGGTGCCACCATGTGCCTTGCCATGTGGCAGAGGAGCCAAGGATTGCCGGCAGATAGTCTTCAGGAAGAAAGCATCGCCTTAATGATCCCTTGATTTGGACATTTTCACAGCCCCAAAACTGTAAGCTTGTAAACTAGTAAATTCCCATTGTCTAAGTCAACCTATTTCATGGCATCTGCTTTGAGTAGCCTGGGAATCTTAAACAGCTCCTTATAGAATCTCCTGACTGTGTGGTGCTCCTTTTGTTGGCATCCAGAGTGTCCTGCCCTTGTCCTTCATAGCACTTTTCAACCTTAAAATTACTTATTTGCTATCCTGCTTTCCCATCAGATGGGAACCTGCATCTGCTTATCTACTGATGTATTCTGAGTGCCTGCATAGTACATGGTACATGCATGGTAGGCTCTGAACATACATTTGTTGGATGAATAAAGGAATGAAAAATAAAATTCCCTTAATGGAAGAGTCATCGATGACATGTGAAAATACTCATAATACAATGTTGAGTGAAACAAACAAGGAAGTAAATAATAAAAAGTGGAAGGGATATAACATTATCTATACAAAATGATATAATTTTAGAGGAAATACACAAAGGAAAACACTAGAAGGAAAATGGAAAGAAATACAACAAAATGTTGACCATAGTTATTTCTGAATTGTATGACAATTGATTTTAAGATTTTTGTGTTTTTCTGTAATTTTCAAATTCTCTGTAATGAGCTTTTTTGCCTTTACAAAAAAAAAAATGTTGTAAGCCCTTCAACAGGCAGAAGTAGATCAATGGCAGGGAGAATGCAAGGAGACCTGAGTAAATTTGGAAAGCATTTACTCATGATCAGAGTTGTCTGGAAGGAGGAAGTATCTGGTCAGTGAGGATGTAGGAGGAGACACTGGGAACCTATTTTAGTTTGCTAAAGGCTGCCAGTGCAAAAATACCAGAAATGAGTGGCTTTTATAATGGGAATTTATTAGAGTAGTATCTTATAGTTCTGAGGCTGTGAAAATGTCCAAATCATCATCAGAGATGCTGTCTCACCAAAGTCTGGCTAATCTACTGATCCTGGACTCCTGCCATGTGGCAAGGCAAAATGGCAGCCAGTTTGCGCATCCTTCTCCAGGCTCACTTTCTCCCAGAGCATAGCTTTGGGCAATCAGGCATATGGTTCATCTCTCCCCAGACATCATTTCTTCAGCTTTGGGCTGCTTCACTGATTCCAACCTCTGGCCTCTCTCTCAGACTCTTGAGGTTTCTCTGTCTTTCTGTGGCTTTAGGTGATCCTGGAGACCTCTCTCACATTGCAGGGTAAAAATGACAGCTGTCTTTCTCTGCTCTCCACTTATATAGGATGCCAGCAAGGGGGCCAAGACCCACTCTGGGTAATGCCTCACTGATGTAGTCCAATCAAAGGCCCTAAAGCAATCTACTCAAAAGTGATCTAATCAAAAGTTCCCTTAACTGAATCTAACCAAAAGTTCCCACATAAAATAGGCTTACATGCACAGGAATGACTTAGTTTAAGAACATAATTTTCTAGGGTCCACAAAAGACTCAAACCAGGACAGAACCCATGTAGAGCTTGTAGTTCAGGGCAGGGGAGGCTTGAAATGTCACTGGCTGTGGCCTCCCCTATAGTCCCCATGGCACTGAGATTCTAGACCACAGGCCCTGGGCCTCTTCCATGTGCATATGTAGGTACATTTTCTGCACCCAGAGCATGTGTGCTTCCTTTAGGGCCATCTGTCGGTTAATGGGAAAGATCACTGCAGGTGTGATTTTGGTATTTCCCCTGCGTTCACGCCTTAACTCTGAGAAAAATCACATTGTTGGGCCTCCTAAATATCACTGATGCTTTGTGAATGTCTCCCTCTCCTGTTTTCTCATAGCACTTTCTTTGAATTTGGTCATTCACTTCATTCATTCCTTCATTCACTTATTGACTAAACACCTCTGGTACAATGGGGAAATGTCATCATAGTCCTGGATTGTGATGCCTTCAGGGCAGAGGCCATGTCTCTGTCACCATCTTATCCCCACTGCCCACCTCAGGGCCTGGGTGCACACCAAGAAGGAATTCCACCGAGTGGATGACAGGAGGGAGGCAGGGCACTCCTGGCATGAGAACTGGCCTGTGCTTCAGCGTGGTGGCAAGTGGGTCTGGAACACAAGATCAAGAGCCAGGCATTGAGGAGCCCTGAACGTCAAGCCAAGGACTTTGGTGTGTGGACAGCAATGGAGCCATTGCATCTGAGCAAGGAAGTTGCATGGTAGGCATGGCTTTTTGGAAAGATCTCTCTGGTAGCCAAGGGAAAGAAGGACTAGAGATGGGGAGATGGGCCACCAGGAGGCCAGTTAGGAGTGCAGGGGTTACTGAGACTTTGGCAGGCTGCTGGGTTGTTTTTGTACATTCCGTGTGACAGTTTGAAGTTCTTTTATGAATCCCAAAAATGGTTTGTTTTTGAACAAACAAAATTGTGAGACAATTGTGATGAGACTACGTCAGTGAGGCATGAGCCAGCTTGGGTCTCTGCCCTCTTGCTGGGTCTGATATAAACCGAGACACAAAGTGAAAGTGAGCCACCATATTGGATCCTGCATGTAAGAGAAAGGACTCCAGGTTTGCCCACAGAAGAGAAGTCCCTGAGAGGCCCAAAGACCTGAGGCCCAGGGAGAGATGAGCCATATGCCTGCTAACTCACAGCTGAACTTGGGAAGAAAGTGGAGCAGCGAAGACCGAGAAAATAGGCCACAAAGAGACAACTGAGCTCTAGGAGCTGGGCTTCAAGAGATGGTGAGCTTTGAGGGGAAGGCAGAGACCTAGGCAGAGATCGCCCGCCATCTTGCTTTACCATGTGGCAGCTGACGTTGGTGAGAAAGCATCTCTGCTGATGCCTTGATTTGGATATTTCACAGCCTCAGAATCACAAGGTTTACCCTAAATAAAATTCCCATTGTAAAAGCCAAACCATTTCTGGTACTTTGCATTGGTAGGACATTCCATCTCCTGCTGAGTTTTTGATACCCAGCACCACTCGATGCCTGTCCCAAAACAGATGCTTAATGGATTCTGGTTGAATAGGAATGGAGGAAAGCAACACCCTCCCCAGGCCCCTGCCATGTAGAGCCACAAATCCTGGCCCCTGGTTGTGACTCTCCTGTACTCTGCTTCCTGTGCAAAGGACACACCTTGGACACGCCCTGGGGAGGGAGGAGGGCTGGTCAGGCACTGATGGGGAGTCCTGCCTGAGCCAAGTCTTAGAAGTTGGATAGGTGTTAGCCAAGCAAAAGGGTGGAGGTGCAGAACATCTCAGGCAGGGTTTGTGCCAACAAAGGCACAGGTACAAAACACAAGGTGATGGGGGTAGGGGATGGGGTGGGGGGGGAGAGTACAAAGCTGGCTAAGGCGGAAGAAGTGGAGAGGGTCTTATCCCAGCACTGTGTATGCCTTGCTAAGGGGCTGATGTTTGGTCTTTCTGGTGCCAGGGAAGTGGGGGTGAGGGGTAGGGGCATTCAAGCAGGGGTTGATATTGCCAGATTTGCTATTTAGATAAGTCACCTTGGCAAAGGTGTGTATGCAAAATGGAGGCAGGAAGCCAGGCAGGAGGCTGTTGTAATTATCTAGGCAGGAGATGAAGGGAGAAAGGAGAGGAAGAGAAAGTTTCCAAAAATTTAGGAGGAACAGGTGATGGATTGGGTCTTGTGGGTATGAGACAGGAGGCCAGGAGTATGACCCCAGGTTCCTGGCTCCGGGGCAAGTTGACACCCTCCCTGAGACAGGACACACACCAGAAGGACCTGGCTTTGGAGGAAAGTTGATGAGCTTGGACCTGGAAGGGGTGTGTCTGAGATGCGTTTGGATGTGCATGTGGAGGCATCCTGTTGACAGATGGACATGCACCAACGTGAGCTCCAATGAGAATCTGGGTGTGGAGATTTGGGAGTCACCAGCAGGCAGGGGCCCCTGAGCCCAAAGACACATGGGAAGGGCAGAGAGCTGAAAGGAGGCTGAAAAAGAGAGGCATAGCAAGGAAGACAAACAGAGATGTCCAGAGAGGAAGGAGGAGCACAGGCATTGCAAAGGAGGGTGAAATGCAGTGAGACAGAAAAACACTTCTGGTGCTCTTGGGTTTGAGTCTCAGCTCTTCTACGGACCAGTTCTGTGATCTCAGGCTAATGGCTCAACCTCTCTATTGACTGTTTCCTTATCTAAAAAGAGGTGAACGCCTCCCTCTCAAAGGGTCACCATGAGACACTGTGTGTTGAGCAAGGGAGCACAGCACTGGAACCCCTTTAAGCAGCCCTGAAATGTTAGCTATTATTATTTCTGCAAATATGAAATGTGGCCACCAGGTGTGCCAGCAATTTGCCCATTGTCCCTGAGCTCCCAGCCCACGCTCCCATACTCTGTGCTGATGATGCTGGGGTAAGGACTGCAGATTACCTTCCCTCCATCCCTGTGGCTGCTTCTGGTTGGTTCTGCCCAAAGAAGGCCCTAGGGAGACTGGTGATGGGAGGGGAGAAGGACTTCCTGCCTGTTCTCTACTCCTGTCCATGCCACTCCAGCGGCAGCAGGCAGTTGGCTTTCAGAGCCGCGGAGAGACACAGCACTGGGTGTCAAACTCCACAGGCCACTTCCCACCAAGCACCTAGATTCTGATGACTGCGCCCCTTCCCATTGGCTCCCCAAACCCTTGGTGTGAAGGCTGCTTCTCTTAGTCATTAATCTCCAACACCTCGGTGTGCTTCCCAAATTAAATATTCTCTGAAATGCTAAGGTTATATTTTCCCAACTGGCCACTGACAGACTTGTTAGGAGGAGACCTTGGCACAGTTCTGTGCTAGTTTGAGGCTTTTGTGGACCCCAGAAAATTATGTTCTTAAGCTAACCCATTCCTGTGCATGTAAACCTATATTATGTGGGACCTTTCTAAGTTTAAGGAAACTTAGATTAGATCGCTTTTGATTAGATCGCTTTAGTGCCTTTGATTGGACTACTTCGGTGAAGTGTGACCCAGGGTGGAGACTTATGTAAACGGAGAACTGAAAGTAGAGACACATGGAGAGAGCTGCCATTTTTACCCTGCCATATTAGAGAGGACTCCAGGATCACCTCCAACTGCAGAAAGACAGAGAAACCTAGAGAGGCTGAGAGAGAGGCTGGAAGAGGCTGAAATCAGTGGAACAGCTCAAAGCTGAAGAGATGAGGCCCAGAGAAGGATGAGCCATATGTCTGATCGTCCACAGCTGAGCTTGGGAAGAAAGTGAGCCTGGTGGAGATTTTTTTGGGGGAAGGGTTAGCCTTATATTTGTTCTTGGGGAGGGAGAAACTTGAGCAAGTTTTTAGGCCAGGGAGATAGGGCAGTAGAGAAGGAGACGGGATGGAGCAAGGTCATGGAGGAGGAGTGGGTGGCAGGGGAATGGGGGCATGAGGGTGGGGGCTGAGGAAAGGAGGTGAGGGCAGAATGGGAGAGAGGAGGCTGGGGGTGGGGGATAGTGTGACCAGTAGCCTCGGTTTTCTCAGAAGAGTAGGAGGAGGCCATCTCCTGAAAGTGAGGTGGGAGAAGAGCCAGGGGATTGCCAAGCTCGCTGAAGGCCCAGGCTTGATCACACTCCATGCCCCTGCAAAGGGGGCCTCATGCCCTGGGAGGGTGGAAGCAATGAGTTGTGGGATTGACCAGGGGGTCATTAGTTTTTCTGGGCACCAGGGGCAGAGAATGGGTACAAGGGAATAGAGAAGGCTGGGAGAATAGTGGGGTTCAGGCTGGGAAGATCAAGAAGACCTAATAGGAGGGGATGGGAGACAAGGGGAAAACGGGGGAGTCAAGGGATGGGGTGCTGTTTGAGATCAGAGATTAGGAGCTGCGGGAATTCAGACAAGGGAGAGAGGTAGGAGTGGAGGCTGAGGTCAGAGGGCACTCAGGCCCCTGGATGCAGTGCCTCCCCTGGAAATGGGGGGCTTAATGAACGTTGGGTGGGGGATGTGGCAGGGTGGGGGGAGAGGAAAACTGTGAGCCAGTGTCCAGGTCTCCAATGTGTGGGCTGGGGACAGGAGTGGGGGCTCAGGGAATCATGGGCTGGGGAGAGAGCAGGGAAGTTTGGTTAAATGGTGGGAGCCTCAAAGATGTGGAGCATCCCCTTGAAGACATGTCCAGCATCCAGTCACTTCTGACTGCCTCCCTGCCTCCATCCTGAGAAAGACCCACTGCTTCTTGGCAATGGTCTCTAACAGTCTCCCTACTTCTGCCCCCAGAACCTACTGTCAAGTTTCCACACAGCAGCCAGCCTGACTTTCTAAATCACATCAGATCCTGCATGTTCTCTGCTCCAAACCCTGCAGTGGCTCCCACTTCCCTCCAGTAAGGCCAGTATCACGGGGACCCACATACCCTCTACAGGGGCCCCTCATTGCCTCCCCAACCACCTGTCTCCCATCCTCCCCTCATTCACATGGACCTAGCCACCCTGGCCTCCTGGCCACCCTTGAACAATAAGCACACTCCGCCTTTGGGTCTTTGCACCAGTATTTTCCTCCACCTGGAACACTCTCCCCCCAACACCCACTTGGCTCCCTCCTTCTTCTACCTCACAGAGCTGCTCCGTGCTCATCCTAAGGCCAGCTCCCTGCCCCTGTGCCCCTCTCTCGCGGGTCTCCACAGCACTCCCACCCTCTTCTCTGGAGCCCTTGCCATCTGCTGGCACACCACACGATTGACCTCTCAGTACCTGCCTAGTCTGTCTACCCTCTCTAAAATGAAATTCAACAACGTAGGCAACTTTACATTTTTTGTTAACCGATGTATCACCAGCACTCAGATCAGTGCCTGGCACCTGTTGGGCCTGTCCTAGTTGTTGAATGAAGAATCACCAAGTAAATGAGTAATGAATGACTGAGCGAGGGCCCGGAAGGGCACTCAGGAAGGAGGAGGTTGCCACGCTGGCTGTTCAAACCTGAGGTAAGGAGTGTGGGAAAGCGGGGCCAGACAGGCTGCAGATGGAGGGTTTCCAGGGGCCACAAAGATTTGCTGGGGGGAAACAAGGGGCATTGGCAAAAGAAGGGGGAGGGGAAATGTGGAGAGAGTGGGGCTGACCAGCTGCAAGGTCGACAGAGGGGCAAGGAGGCCCAGCAGACACACACAGCTGGACCAAGGGCCAAAGTTCAAGGTGCAAACCTGGAAGTGACAAATCCCACATGGACAACTCCTTTCAGGTCCCTTGTCCCACCTGGCCACAGGTAGTTTCTTGGAGGCAGGATTCTGAGCTTAGGTATGCCCGTGGGGTGTGTAGCCTGTCTCTGGGCCTGGTTGCAGCTCCCAGGCCATAGGGTATGGGGTGGCGGGGGCGGGGCACAAGGCCAGGCCCAGAAATCAGTCCGACATGGGTTCTAATGCCTGCTCCCCACAGACTCGTCCTAGGAGTCATTTTCCTGTTGTTGCTGTGACAAATTACCCCCAACTTGGTGGCTTATCACAACCAACAGTATTCTCTTGTTGTTCGGGAGGCAACAGTTTCCCTAGCTAAAATCAAAATGTCAGCAGGGCTGGGTCCTGCAGGAGGCCCCTGGCCCCTTCCTGCTTCTGGTCTCTGCCTGCTTCTCACACCGCCTTCTCCTCTTCTCGGGTCAGATCTCCCTCTATAAGCACCCTTGTGATTACACTTAGGGGCCGCCTGAGTAAGCCAAGATCATTGCCCATCTCAAGTCCCTTAATCTGATCACACCTGCAAGGCCCTTTTAGCCGTAGGTGGCAATCTGAAGTTCTTTTATGAATCTCCAAAAGGAAAAGATTATGTTTTGGACTAATACATTCCTGTGGGGCATTTTGGTTGGACTATGTCGGTGAGGCCCGAGCCAGCTTGGGTGTCCGCCCTCTTGCTGAGTCTGATAGAACCGGAGACACAGAGGAAGAGAGAGCTCTGCTATATTTAATGCTGCCATGTGAGCTGGGGCCCAGGGAGAGCCGAGCCATGTGCCTGATGGTTTGCAGCTGAACTTGGGGAAGAAAGTGGAGCAGCTGAGATTGAGAGAGGAGGCCCAGAAAGAGACGAGCCCTCTGCCTGGTTGCCCTCAGCTGAGCTCAGAGGGGCAATGTGAGTTACTCCAGCTGGTAAGTGTATGGAGCCAGGATTCAAACTAGGTCTGAGGGCAGAGCCCATGCTCCTGGCATTACACCAGACTCTACTTGTAATTGTATCGTAGAATGCATGTGTGTGAAAGACAGTCACAGAGAGAGAGAGAGAGACCCCCCAGAGGGTGGGGCAGAGGGAGTGGGAAACAAAAGCTGGAGCAGAGCGAGTTTGAGCTTCCCAGTGGTCAGTTTCCCACCATCTCGGCCCACCAATTGCTCAGCCCTTCCTCCAGGGCCACTTCCTTTGACCTCTCTCCGTGAAGTCCATGGGTCAAGGCCAGCTCTGTCTTGCTCCAAGAAGTAGAGCAAAAAAGCTCCCTCCAGTGTCTGGGGATGAACAATGGGAATGCAGCAGGTGAGGGCAGCGCAAGGTGAGAGCTGAGGGCGCAGAGGAGGATCCCCTGTCGCCAGGTGAGCGCCCCGAAAGCCAAGCAAACATCCCTGGATGGGCCTGGTCCTGTGCAGGACAGGTTTTTTCCTTCCTTAACAAGAGGTCACCAATGTTGGCAAAATTGCTTGGATTTGAATCAGCTCTGCTCTGCAGCAGGTCTATCCATGCCAGCTGGTGCCGCATACCAATCCCGGGAAATAAACAACTGTTATCTGCATTTTATACAAGTGACAGCGGGGATTCAAGGAGGCAAAGTAAACTGCCCAGAGTCACAGGGAGAAGAACTGGAGAGGGCAGGATTCAAACCTGGGGCAGCCTGAAGCCAATCACCCCGCTTGCACGCGGCCTCCGACAGAGCCTGCTTGCTGCCCGTTAGCCGGGACGCCTGAGGCACGCTGGTGGAACTGACTAGTGCGTGTCACTCTGTTGGTTCCAGAGAACCAGACTGTCCAACTTCCCACCCGAGAGCCGTAAAGTTAACATGAATACGGAACCTTTCCATTTAGGTATTCTTCCCATTTGATCTCATTTGGTCCCCATGACTAGTAGTACCCATTTTAAAGATGAGGAAACCAAGGCTTAGAAAGGCCAGGGGCCTTGCCCCCAGGAGGTCTATTGAGTCCTTCTCTTAGCTTCCTTCCACCACACCCGATACCCAGCAACCATGAGCGCCTGCTAGATGCTGGCTGGCCCCAGGCTGGGCTGTTTTGCAGCAAGATGAGCTTCCAGAACTCCGACCAGAGCCAGGCTTTGACCAGGTCACTGCCATGCTACTGTCTCACAAGCCCAGGGGCCTGTCCCAACAAGACTCCGCTCCACGCAGAGGCAGTTACCCAGGAGAGCCAGTTGTCCGAACAGACCTGCTAACACCTTCCGAGGCACAGAAGGTCGGCTCAGGGCTGCTGGGCTTGCTTTCTTCTTGTGGCAGCACCTCTGGCGCCTTGGTTCCCAATTTGGCCGTTAAAGGCAATTTCAGCCTCAAGTAAAAATGTGTCTGAGTTCTAAACCTTTGAAGATAGGGGTTCATAATGAAAATGCTGAGAGGGGCCAATTAGAGCGGCATGAACAGTAATCACTATAATAAGGGTAATTGACTTGGATTTATTATAGCTGACTGTGGACTTTTTTTTCCCCTTAAGTCGAGAAAGAAAATAATTTACGGATATTAAAACATGATTTAAAATTTCCATCACCCCCCTAAGAAAGAGCTTGGCTTCTGGAACTTCATGGCAAATGTGGGGCAGGCAGAAAATCAAAAGGACAAAGACACCTTTAGGGTCTTGACTTTCTCAGGTGGGAGCTCTCTTCTTAGGAAGTAAAATCAAATGAACCCAGGAGAGTTTGGGAGGCAGTGAGCTATATGGGGGTTTAGAGAGTCAGGCTCCATCACTGATGGTGTGACTTAGACAAATTACTCTGCTTCTCTGAGCCTTCATTTCTTCATCTGCAGAATGGGGGTAAGAATATTAATACTGCAGGGTATTGGGCAGATTAAATTAAATTAAACTAAATTAAATAAAGGGTATAACATGCCTGGCAACCTTCCCTATCTATGGAGAGAGCCCAGGGCTCTTAAAGGCCCACGGTGACATTTTTATTCAGATATGAGGATCGGTCAGGTGTCACATCCCATGGCTATTTTACTCTACCTAAAAATGTAGGTTTAAAACAAGTGAACTAAAATTTTTGCTTTTGGACAATGTTTATTGATATGGTAAAATCCACAAAATTTAATGGGAAGTAAAAACAAGAACAATGAAGGAAACAGGATATAAGACAGAAGATGGCATGATCCCAAATAAGGTGATTTTTTAAAGTTACATTTAAACACTAAAAAAACCTAGAAGCAAAGGGACTTCAAACTGCCTACAGTGATTATTCTCAGATGTGCTCTTTTGTCATCTTCATTATACTTTCCTCCCTTTTCCAGGGTTCTCAAGAACATGAATTATTTTTATCATCATGAAAAGCCATGCAAATTAAAAACATGTCCACGTCTGCTGCTAAGGTTTCCACAACAGATATAAGAAAGAAAGGTCCTCATGCTTTCTATCTGTCTGATTGTGTGGCAGCCAAGATTGAATGAGGGATTATGGGAAATTCTGAAAATGTGAGGAAGGGGAAATAATCTTTGCAACTCAGAAATAAACTTGTAAACAGCAGGGGGTGGGGGGAGAAAAAAACAAAAAATATTATAAAAGGTATTAGTTTTCAGAGGATAGAAAGCTGATGGGGCAGGTGGGCAGGGCAGGCAGGGGGTAGAGGAGGAGATCTGTGCCTCTTTGCCCTCGGCTGACTTTGAGATTTGGGATACACCCCTGGGGACCCCATTGCTGTTCATGCCAGTTGGAAGATGAACACAGAGGCTCCGGGAGGCCACGAGCAGAGAGAGCATCTGGGCCGCCAGCTTTTCACGAGAGTCCTCAACCTCGGGCGTGCTGCCTACCAGCCAACTGACATTTTCAATAAGACGTTTTGCAAACTAAACGTTGCTGGGAACCATTGCTCCCTTTTCCAAGATCGCCTGGCTCTTCCCTCCCCCTTGGGTGGGGGTTCTCTGCGTTTACTCTGTTGACGGAGCCTCTGGGGCAGGACTTGGAAGGGAATGATGTAGATGGCTTGGCTGGACAGCCCAGAAACCTGAGGTTACCCAGTGCCCAGAGAGGGGGCTTGGAGCCATGGACCCCCGAAAAACATGTTCTTAATTCATTGCTCATCCCATTGTAAACAAGACCTTTTGATAAGGTAACTTCAGTTAAGGTGTGGCCCCAATGAATCAGGATGGCTCCTAATCCTATGCCTGGAGGCCTGATAGAGAAGCCAGGGCCAAAGCTGGAAGTCACCGGAACCCAGCAGAGAAAGGAGAAGACGCCACCATGTGCACAGCTGTGTGACAGAAAAGCCAGGGAACCCCAAAGATGGGCGAGAAGATACCAACCCCAGGAGGAAGCAGGCCTTCTAGCCTCTGAAACTGTGAGCTCATAAATTCCTGTTGGTAGTCCAACCCCCTCATGTGGTATTTGCTTTAGCAGCCGAACAAAAACCAAAAAACCAAAACCAAACCAAACAAAAAACAGGCAGTTCTGCCAACAAGAGGGACAAAGAGACCCGAGTTCGGGTCCCGGCTCTAAGCCTCAGTCTCCCCATTTGCACAATGGAAGGTTGAACTATGGTTTCTGAGGGTTCTTCCTGCTAGCACTTGCTAAGACTCAGTCCTGGTCTGTCACTCAAGCCTCTCAATTCAGAACACACATGCACTGGCTCCTGTTGACCCGGGGACGTCCACTTGCTTTCCTTTAGTCAGAAAAACTGCTCGCTGCCTTCCGTGTCCACTTCTTAACCAGCCTTCCTCCAACCAGTATGGAAATGTGTTCTTCCCCACAGCTAGTTCTCTTGGCCCCTCTGGGTCTTCCCATCCTCGCCTCCAGATGTGTGGGTAACCCTGGCACTCCCTGTAAAGTGGCCTCAACTACATCTCCCCAGGGAGGCAGGGACACCTGGGGCCTTCGGGGGGAATGGAGGGTTGCCTGGTTGGAGTGAGGTAGAAGAGGAAGACTAAGGGGGCAGCAAGGAAGGTGGGGACAGATCATGGAGGCCGGCGAATGCCAGGCCCAGGCAGGGCCCCCAGAGTCTCTGAGCACTAGAAAAAGTGCTTCTTGGGGCAGGGGAATGCCTTCTGACCCTTGGCTTTGTGAGCAGACAATGCCTTTGTATCCATGGGATGAAGAGGTCCCTTCTGCAGGTAGCTCCTCGCCAGATGTACAGGTTGGCATGTGTGAGGGCAGCTGGATTTCAGCCCTCCCTACGGAGCCCGCCCACCCCTGGCCACCAAGGAAATGGGTCTTCGTCCTACTAGCTTTCCCAAGCACTGACCCTGGCTTTCAGAAAGGAATGCCATGGGCAAATCTGGGCTTTAGAAAAATGAATGTAAGGGTTGGCGTCCCCAGGGGAGGGCGTTGAGAAGGCAGACAAGCCGCAGAGAGCTTTCTGGTTTTGAGTAAGTTCCTTAGCCTCTTTGGCCTTCATGCAATATAGAAATAGTACCAACTTCCTCACGGATTTGTGGATGCTGTGTGTGTGTCTGGTTAGGACACTGTCTGGACAAGAGGGCTCTCAGTAAGTGGCAGCCTGTTCCTGCGTTCTCTCACGTTAGCTACAGACAGACCTCTCTCCCTGTCTGTCTGCCTGTCTCTCCTACTCTCCATCTTTCTGTCTCTCTCTCACTCCCACGCCCTCTCTCCTCTCTCTCTGTCTCTTTCTCTCTGCAGAAATGTCTCCAAGGCGCAGGTTCCCTCCCCTCCCCTCCCCTCCCCTCCCCTCCTCCTGCAGACTCCCTGACTCCCAGGTCCCTCTGGTCTAATTCCATTCTCCTCCCCCCACCCCCCAATCCTCTCCAAGTCCACGGGACTGCCGCCAGCTCCTTCCCTCCCTCTGCCGGACCCCAGGCCCCGCACTGCCAAGCTCTGCCGCCTGCCAGCATAAAGCCTCCATTATGCTGCCTCGTTACCTGTGCTTCTCATCACGCTGTGCAGCCAGGAGCCTTCCCCTTGGCCGACTCCCTCCCTTGCCGCACCTCTTTCCCCTCTAATTTACTCAAGGTGTTCCTGCCAGCCTCGTTTTCTCCTGTAATCACACCAGGCTGCCTCCCTCACAGCCTGGAGCCCCCATCCAGCCCTTTCTGCTCTGCCCTCCCCCCTCCGAGGGAAATGCACGTTCCCGGAGATGCTCTCTGCACCTTCAGGGCGGCATTGCCCAGCATCCTTGGCCTGCTTCTCCACCTCCCCACTTCCTAGCTCCTTTCCCACAGCGCGCTCCCTTCTCCCGCTGCCCCCAGACGCACCTCCCCTCCCTCCAGCCGGTGGGCTCCTCCACTGGCCTTGTCTCTTCCTCACAAGCCGCCTTCCAGCTCCCCCTTTCCCCTGAGGCTTTCACCACTTGCCCTAATGGCCTCTGCCTCCAGCAGAGGCAGATTTTCCAGCACGAGAATGAAGGCAGCAATTTTGAACTCCTAATTGTGGGTTCTTTCTCTTAAACTAGGGTTCCCCTTGTTAATTATCAGACCCCACAAAACCCAGATCTGCCTGTCTCCCGGGGGTGCTGCACTTTTCAAAGCATTGTTTAGAGGTCTTTTCATCTGACCAATATTTCTTACTAAATTGTCCTTATCCCCCATGTTACAGGCAAGACTCTGAGGTTCAGGGACATTCAGAGAGCCAGGCCGATTCTAAAGCCAGTAGTTTTTCCACTACACCCCCCACCTCTCTCTGTCTCTCTGTCTGTCTGGCTATCTATCTGTCTGTCTCTTTCTCTCTCGGGCAACAAATAGAGGGTTTGGGTGAAAAGGGTGGTACCAAAGAAGGCCAAGCCACCACCTCCCCACAGCGCATTGTCCTGTCCGCTCCTTCTCTTTGACCTCCCTTCCCTCGACTCCACAGAAATCACTCACTTCTTAAATACTCCTCCTCTAGGGAGTTTGGTTTTTTTTTTTTGTATGTTTATTGACTTTTCAGATTATAAAAGGAATGCATGTATCAGAAGGGCTCGTTGCTGCAGCACCAGTACCTCGTCTTGCAGACAGGAATTTAGGACAGGATATCGACTTTCTTATTCGGTTGCTGACTGGCCAGCGAGCCAAGGCTGGATGCTACACAACCATGAATGACACAGCCAGGAGAAATACAGGCCACCGAACAGGACTCTTCTCGGGAAACCACTGGGCTGCACCCCCTTAGCCACTCGGCACCTCTAACTGGAAGGACCAGGCAGGAGGATCTCCTTCTCCCGTGGCCCAGAACCAAGCGCCTCTGCCCAGAGGACCATCTCCCCTTGCAGTGCTCACGTCTACCTTCTCACTGTCACTGCAGCAGGCCCGGGAGGTGTCCAGCCCCCAGTGCACAGGAAGGCACCAGAAGGTCCACCCTGTCGACCACTCAGTATCCATCAATACCCTTCTTCCCATATGTAAACTTTAAAACACAAAAGAACATCCAAGGTGCTCCTTAAAACACAATGCCACGATTCCTCATACAAAAGGAAACTACCCCCACTCATGGCACCCGTCTCTGCGTGATAATCATTCCTTCTCTAGTTTATTCACCATCCTGTCTGGACATCATAGAGCCAAGGGACTAAATTATAAAGCCATAGAATTCATTTGATGATACCATTAGCAGAGCAAGACAAAATAATAGGAGAAAGAGATGGAAGGGGACAAATAAAGAACATATATAAACATTCACATAATAGAGCAAGGTATTAAAACATGGGCTGCCATCTACATCTCTATGCTGATCAGGAGACCAGAGTCTTTATAAATTCCTTTCTCCTGTGTCCTTCCATTCCAGGTTCCATGTGCTCTCAGCCAGCACCTCAGCTGGTTGAAGTTCCCTGTCTCAGGGATGAGCCTCACTTTCACTGCTGTAAGGTGTGAGGTCCTTAGCTCGCCTGCCGGTGTTGGCTTGCTGCCATCTTGCATTAACCACATGGCAGTACCAAGAAGCGTCACAGTGCACAGGAGCCTCTGAGTTCCAGACACATCCTTTCCTATCCTCACTGTTTAGCAGCAGCCCTGATTCATTCTTGAAAATCAGAGCAATCACCCCAGCTAGTCACTGCCCCTTTCTTTTTTGTGTATTAATCCAGTGGCTTGAGGAGCCCCAAATGACCAGGGGCCATCTCATCTTCCAGCCTCATGGAACCATCATTGGGCCAGTTGGTCCCTTGAAGACCAGGAGCTCCAAATCAAAATCATAAAGACAGGAAGCAAACATTTTGCAAGTCACATTGAGAGGCACTGCTCCTAGTTTTACTTCTTGGTTCCTGGGACCTATATATTGTGGCTATGGAAGAAAGAAGTCCAAGTTTGAACCATCTGGGATGTAGCTGCCATCTTCCGAGTGGTTCTGTAAGTAAGTCTATTCCACCATTCTATAAGACCAGTTGCTTCTGGTGATGAGGTACATGGTAAGTCCAGTGAACCCCATGAGTCAGCCCAATGTCTTTTCTATAAAATTAATTCTTTGATCAGAAGCAATATTGCATGGGGTATCCTGAGGATGAATAAAGCTTTCACTAAGTTCCAGGCCTCTTTATTCACCAACCCTCTAAGTCCCTGACCACCAGCCAAACCATTAGCCCTTGCTCATAAGTCAGTATGGACCCACCTTCTCCGTCCTCACTGTTAGTAAGACCACCAGCTCTGCTATTCACCATTCTACTGAAAGGATTTCCCTGCCCCATTGTCCCTCAGAGCCATGCCAGAGTGGTCTGCGATGCTACAGGCATCCACTCTGGCACGTCCCCGCATATGCAGAGTCATCTGTAAACCAGGCTCAAACTTTTCCACTCTCTCTATGGTCACAGGGCTTTCCCAATAGGACACAGCTATAGACTGAGTGAGAGGTGGGCGTGCAGGAGGAGATGGGGCAAGTTGAGTGTGAGCCACCTTCTTGTTCAATTTAATTGTGCCTTCAGGAGCTTCGCAAGCCTAATTACTATATCCACCTGGCTTGATGATCAGCTGCTGCTGGGCACACCCAGCCTCATGGCTGGAAGGCTCAGAGCAGAGTCAGTTCCAGATGGCTAGCTCATAGCCATTGTCACTTGGTGTCTGCCCTCGCTGAAATTCAGCTGAGGAGCTGTTGCTCAAATGGAGACTGGTTGGTTGCTGATGAGAGCCTGGCTTTGGGCGAAGTGCTGACTCTCCATGATGGTGATTCAAGCGAGCTTGAAGTTTTCTTCAGTTATACAGACCAAGGAGGACATTAGCGGCTATTCATCTAAATAAGGTCCTAGGGATCCTACTGCCCTTCTCAGTACCCACACCTACCTGATCCCCAGTGGCTGAGTACTGCTACCTGGCAGCTGTCCCTTGGAGATCCCTTTGAGACCAGAGAGGCCATTTCAATGGCAACAAGGCCTACTGCCATTCCAGCTCACAGGGGACGATCCCCACACCTCTCTTCAAAGGTGCTGGTGCTGCCTCACTAATGTCTTTCTGAGGCAAGTGTCCTTCTGGACCCTCTCAGGGGGAAGAGTCATGGTGGGGGAGTGGGGTACACATAATTTGACCCCACCATTTATTCTCCCTGAGTTTTCAGATTTCTTCCTCTACATTAGCCCCAAGGAGTTTCTGAAAAGCTAACTTCCTTCAGCATAGGCCAACATTACATCCTGGTTTCAGTCAACTGACAGAGCAAACAGAACTATTGCCAAGTCCTTGAGCTAGCCCATTGACTCCAGAGTTTTGCTAAGTGCAATTAGATCAATAAAATCAACCCAATCCAATATTATATTTCCTTTTTTTTTTTTTACATGTAAATTTTTTTTTTTAATCAAACAATATATTACACAATATATTTGGTTCATAGTAATGCATTCATAAAGTATTTGTCCTTTTGTGTCTGGCTTGCTTCACTCAACATAATGTCCTCCAGGTTCATCCATGTTGCCATATGCTTTATGACTTCATTTCTTCTTATAGCTGCATAATATTCCATCATGTGAATAGACCACAGTTTGTTTATCCATTCATCTGTTGATGGACACCTGGGTTGTTTCCAACTTTTGGCAATGGTGAATAATGTGGCTATGAACATCGGTGTGCAGATGTCTGTTCGTGTCACTGCTCTCAGTTCTTCTGGGTATATACCCAGTAGTGGTATTGCAGGGTCACATGGCAAGTCTATATTCAACTTCTTTAGGAACTGCCAAACAGTCCTCCATAGTGATTGTACCATCCTGCATTCCCACCAACAGTGAAGAAGTGTTCCTATCTCTCCGCATCCTCTCCAACACTTGTAGCTCTCTGTCTTTTTAATAGTGGCCCTTCTGATAGGTGTGAAATGATATCTCATTGTAGTTTTGGTTTGCATTTCCCTAATCATGAGTGATGTTGGGCATTTCTTCATGTGTTTTTTTGCCATTTGTATTTCTTCTTCGGAGAAATGTCTATTCAAGTCTTTGGCCCATTTTTTAATTGGGTCATTTGTCTTTTTATTGTTGAGTTGTAACATCTCTTTATATATCCTGGATATTAAACCCTTATCAGATATGTGATTTCCAAATATTTTTTCCCATTGAGTTGGCTGCCTTTTCACCCTTCTGACAAAGTCCTGTGAGGGGCAAAAGTGTTTAATTTTGAGGAGGTCCCATTTATCTACTTTTTCTTTTGTTGCATGTGCTTTGGGTGTGAGGTCCAAGAAACCACCACCTACTACAAGGTCTTGAAGATGTTTCCCTACATTTTCTTCTAGTAGTTTTATGGTCCTGGCTTTTATATTTAGATCTTTGATCCATTTTGAGTTGATTCTTGTATAGGGGGTAAGATAGGGGTCCTCTTTCATTCTTCTGGTTATAGATGTCCAGTTTTCCCAACACCATTTATTGAAGAGACTGTTTTTTCCCATCAGCGTGGGCTTGGTAAGTTTGTCAAAAACCAGTTGACTGTATAGGTGAGGGTTTATTTCTGGATTCTCAATTCTATTCCACTGATCGATATGTCTATCTTTATGCCAGTACCACGCTGTTTTGACCACTGTAGCTTTGTAATATGTTTCAAGGTCAGGCAGTGAAATTCCTCCCACATTGCTCTTTTTTAGAATACTTTTGGCTATTCGGGTGCACTTACCCTTCCAGATGAATTTGGTAATTGCCTTCTCTAATTCTGTAAAGTAAGCTGTTGGGATTTTGATTGTTATTGCATTGAATCTATAAATCAGTTTGGGCAAGATTGACATCTTCATGATATTTATTCTTCCAATCCATGAACACGGAATGTCTTTCCATTTGTTTAGGTCTTTTTAAATTTCTTTTAGCATTGTTTTGTAGTTTTCTGCATATAGGTCCTGTACTTCCATGGTTAAATTAACTCCTAGGTATTTGAGTCTTTTTGTTGCCCAATATTATATTTCTTTCTTCCTGGCCTAACACTCTCCAGTCCATCCTCAAATATATTTCCCATGTTTTTGACAAAATAAATGAACATTCTTGCATTCTTTCAGGGAGGGGAGAGTGCATATGCCTTCAATTTTCAGCCTGGATTGTACTTCTCTCCCCACATCACGTTGGGTTATAGGTCTAAAGGAGTGGTAGGATGGGCCTAAAGTAACCATCTGAGAAGAGGCATAAATGTATCAGCAAGGGGGAGCAGCTCTATCAGGTAGGAGGGGAGGGGCTGCCTTAGTTTGCAAGGGAATCTCTGTGGACTTTAGAGCCTTGGGAAACTGGGTTAGGCAAACACACCCCAAAGTCCCCAAGACAATGCCCAAGGTCCCTGCTCTTTTCCCATCAATGCTATAGCTTTCACATAAGAGACCGGGAGGGGCTATGAATTCAAACTCTGAAACTCTGTTGGAACTCAGCAGCCTACAAAATTAGACCCTGCTCTGGTGATAGGTTTCATTAGCCTGGAGGATAAAAGAGATAGGCTTCTCTGGTTCTCTTTACTCGCCTTGAGCCGAGGTGTTAAAACCTTGAGCCTGTTATTTCCCTTCTTTAAACTCTCCAGTATAATTACAAGCAGTCAGCCCTCTACCACTCATATCCTTCAAAATGGCTTACCCCAGCAGCCATGCAATCTCCCACGCCCCACCCTTCAATAGTCTATTCATCCTCTGGTGGCCGTGGACGACTGTGCCTTCCCTGTTTGCCACAGACTACTTCCCTCACCGCCGTCAAACCTTATAATAGTGAGGATAACCCATCTGATGTCCCTGTTTTCCTGAGAGTCCACTGCCTGCAGCCATTCCTGAGGCAGAAAGTCCTAATTGCAGACCACAGAATCCACTGTAGCCACGGGTAGTTTTCAAAGTTTGTGAGAGGAGCATGGAAGCAAGCTTGATGCCCCTAACCAGGAGTGACACACTCAGCAGAATCAGGGCGGTGGTGGCTGCTGCCAGGTACTCCCCACTTACAGTGTTGAGCATTGGGACCCCAGCTCCAACCCCACAGCTGACCCTTATAACCCAAACACTTGCACCCCGAAACCCAGCCTCCCAGCACATGGCAGCCACCCCATGTCCTCACTTTTGCCCTCCAGTCCTCAGTCCAACGGGAGAGCTACGAGGCAGACGTACACCAACCCAGTACAATGAGGGGGTGCTCCCTGGCCGTTAGCAGACTGAGACGGTGGTGAAAATTTAGAGGACAGAAATCGTTTCCAGTTGGGGGGTCAGAGTTTGCTTGAGGAAGGAGAGAGAAGGTGAACCTGGCTCTTAGGAGCAGGCTGGTTTTGGACCCGCAGTTATGGAAGGGGGAGAGGCATTCCAGAAGGAGGGCATGGCCCAAGTAGAGGCCTGCAGGAGGGAGAGTGAGTGGGGCGTGCTGGCGGAGTGGGCTTGGGGCAGGGGCAGCACGAGCTGGTGACAGAGGCTGCCGCGGTCCCCTCTCACCCCCCGACCCCCTCCCACAGCACCCCCACCCCCTGTCTGCTGCAATCCTTGGTGTCTCTAAAATCCCTTCCAGTCCCTTCACCTGGGGCTCAGCCCAGGGCCAAGTCAGTCTCCTCCTCCCTCGCAGGCTGTCTCCAGGATCACCATGCCTCACCGTGCCTCCTGCAAGATTAGTGATTCCACAAATGCATGACAAGCCCCTGGCTGAGTCTGGCACATCGCATGTGCTCAAAGAATGTGAATTCCCTCTCACCTTCTGCAACAGGCCTCCCTGTACCTCTCCAAGGCCACCTCCTCTCCCCCTCCTCAGCTGTTCCTCTCTGGGGACTCAGGCCTTCTGCAAGCCCTTCTCCAACTCCTTTCCCTTCCGTTTTCCAAACAGCTTCAAGAGTGTTCTGAAGCAAGGCCGGGCACCGTAAAGAAAGAGCAGTTTTGGGAATCGGAAGGACTTAGGTTCAAATTCTGATTCTGTCGCCACTTGCTGGCTGTGCCGCCTCGGGCAAGTTGCTTCAACAGCCTCATTTCTAAAAGGGGGTAGAATAATGCCTAATAGTCAAGACTGTTGTGAAGAAAAACTGAAGCAGCATGCCTCAAGTAGCCAATCGTACTGCCTGGCGTGGTAATAAATCATAGCCAAGCACATTGTATGGATTATTTCCTTGAATCCTCAAAGCAGCTCTGACCATAGAGAAGATGAGGAAACTTAAGCAGTTTCTCCAAGAAAAGGCTGCTTCCAATGCAGGCAGCCTGAATTCAAAACTGCCACATGAAACTTTCTTTCCTTTCCACATTTTAAGTGAAACCTCCAATTAGAGAAGCTTTACAAATTCTTCCCTGGCCCCTGTCACCCCCCCCCCCACCACCACCTGGCCCAGCCCTTGCTCACCTGTGGAAGCCGGGAAAGGGTGCTGGCAGCTCATCCGCTCAGACCCCTCCTGTGCATGCACATGTGGTCAGTTCTGGTCCAAGCCCGTGCTTTCAGAGCGCCTGGGGCCCCTTCCAGGCCCCAGCCACGCCTCCCGGCCGGAGCAACACACCCCTTGGGGCTGTGTCCCATTGCTTAATTTTTCTAATGTCCCCAACAGTCCTGGCAAGGCAGAGGACGCTCTTCCTTGGACTTACACAAGGGGAGCCCAAGGCCCAGAGGAGGTAGGGGCTCGCCATGGTCGCACGGCTAGCCAGATGGCCCTGTCCCATCTTGCGGAGGGCAGGGGGCTCTCTGCCAGGCCAGACCCCGTGGCAAGCTGGGGTATCTCAGGGCGGGTTTCCAGAGAACAGCAGCTCTCATCTGGTCTCCACGTGGGAATCACCTAGGAAGCAAATTCTCTGACCCACAATCAGAACCTCTGGGTGAGCTGTCATTGACATTTTTTTTTCTTTAAGGCTCCCCAGGTGTATCTAACGTGCAGCCTCGGTTGAGGACCCTGCCATTCCCAGATGGAGGAGAAAAAGGGCTACAATTAGGTCTCCCTCTAAATTACCCGCAAATGTGACAACGTAAGAACAAATTGTGCCTGCTGAGGACTCCTCAGAAAGAACTGCCAAGAAATCAGGGCCCAGGGATCATTTTGAAGCCCTGAGTTCACTTGGGGATACAGGGCCCTAACAGGCGTAGAAACAGCTGAGCAAGACGAGGCACATATGTTTCTCGTATCGCCAAAGAACTGAAATATTTACACAAGAAACACAACCAGAAAAAGAAAAAGTGGCAGGGAGGTGTGGACTGTGTGTAGAGTGCTGGCTAAGAGGTTTGTTTGTTTGCTTTTTTCTTAAATGTCAGTCCTGGAAGATTTACTTCTGTGTTTCTGGCAGGATACTTCTCTTTTCCGAATTGCTGCCTTTCAAGGGGAGTACTCTGGATGAACACTTGCCCCCTGTTGTACAGTTGTGTTCACAGCTCTGTGTGCTCCCTGGGGCCTCTTTTGCACACAATTAATGAATGTCAGACCCCCCCCCCCCGGCATGTCACGCCAGGCGTTTTGGTTATAGTTATTAAAGCACCAGTGGCCCTTCTTCAGGTGCCCCCAAAATGAGGCTTCCAGAGTCACCGCTGCCATGCTCGTGGAGAAAATCGGGGGCCCCGCTGGTGGTTTGCCTGGCATCCTGGAGCTGCCCTGAGCTCTCCCAGCCTCTGCTGACGTTACTGTCCCTGGGTCCCCTTGCTCCCTCCCTTTCCCTCCTCCCCCTCTGGGATGAAAAGCTGCCCCAGCCAGCTGGTGAACCGACTTGCGTTTCAGTGCTCACCAAGCTCCAGGGAAAGCCTTGAAATGCAACTCTGCAAAGCCTGGGCTCCAGGGGCACAGGGCCTGGAAGGACACGGGGCGGGCGTCAGCTCTCTTTTCTTTTTCAGGCTTCTCCTGGCAGGTGGGTGAGCTCAGTTGGTTCTCCCGACTTGGTGGTCCCCAAGGCCGTTTTTCTCAACTTTTGTCCCAAAGTGTGTAGTTTTGCAGCTATTCAGGGCTCTGCATCCACCTCCCCCCAAATCACTCCTAGAGATCTGGGTGATTTCACCCATTGCTCTGTAAACTTGTCTGAACTCTCTATGGCCTGCTATGGGAAGCCTCAGTTTCTGTTTCTGGGAAATGGAAAAAGTACTGCCGAGGTAATAGGGGGTTGATGAAATCTTACACAAGGTAAGAAAGGTGACGGGGATGATGATGAGGCTACCAGCCTCTCTGGGATCAGGGCTTCCTTTGTCTAAAACGTTTTCCCAACAAGGCAGACAAAAGCTAGAACTTAGATCCAACCATTTTTTTAACCACATGAAATTTCACTATCACCTCAGACTCTAAATTTTGATCTCAAGACAGACCTAGGTTCTATTCCCAGCTTTCAATGTCACGCAACCTTTCTGAGTCTCAGTTTTCTTGTCAGTAAAATGGGACTGTAGTCTCTATCTCAAAGGATGGTTGCAAAGAGTAAATAAGACCATGCATCTAAAGCACATTACGAAAATAGACAGGCCAGGACTTGAACATCTAAATGAGCATCAGCCCCTTGGGAGCTGCGTACTGATTGCAGGGGTGCTATAGCTCGTGCAGATTTTGGAGAGATCTGCTTTTAGGGTTTCCTATTGCACCATCAGTCCATTCTCTTGTTACTTGCAACGCTGGCGGATCGTTACCCTTTTGCATGGTGGCTTATTTTTTTAATTAAAAAAAAAAACAAAACTTAACATTATTATAGACTTTTAGAAACATATACAAAAAAGAGAAACCGATATAATGAACTGCCATATACTTGTCATCCATCTTCAAAAGTTATCAACATTTTGCCTTTTTGTGTCTGTGTGGCCAAAGATGTTTATAGCCACATTTTTTTTTCCCCTTACTTTATTTTTAAAGAAGTTTCAGATTACAGAAAAGTTAATTCGAAAATATAGGGGATTCCCATATACCTTACCCCAACCCCGTCCCACACTTTCCCACATTAAAAACATCCTTCATTAGTGTGGAACATTTGTTACAATTGATGAGCACACATCGAAGCATTGCTACTAACCATGGACTATAGTTTACACTATGGCTTACACTTTGCACTGTACAATTTATAAGGTTTTGATGAAATGTCTGTATTCGCCATTGCAGTATCTTGCAGAACAATTCCAATGTCCCCAAAATGCCCCAAGTTACACCTATTCTTCCCTCTCCCTCCCCTCAGATGCATGGTGGTTTTGACGTGTGGGATTATCCAAACGTCTCCCAGAGCCAAATCTGTGAGGTGCGGGTGACCAAGCTGGGGAGTTGGGTGCAGGGTCACTCACCTGTGGGCCTCATGGGCCGAGGAGAGTGTCTCTCGAGGGGCCACCAACACCGCTGAAAGGAATCACCGCAGAGGGGAATGTTTTCAGCAATCCTTCCACTGTTCGACTAAGTGACAGGGTCCGTGGGATGGATCTCCTGGAGAGACTACCTCTCCCTCCACAGCCAGTTTCTCCAGACCAGGGCCTGAGCCCCATGCGCTCGGCCTCTCCCATCAGGCTCTCCTGGAATCGTGGTCAGCAGGTGAGCCAGCCACGGTGCCCCATGGAGACCACATCAGCAGATAGCTGCCTTCACTTAGCACATTCATAAGGTTGTGCAACCAGCACCACTATCTAATTCTAAAACACGTTCATCGCCCCCCAAGAATGCCCGTGTGCATTGGCAGTCACTCCTTAATACTGACCCCCCCTCCCGCCAGCCCCTGATAACCTCTAATCAGCCTTCTGTCCCTGTGGATTTACCTATTCTGGACGTTTCATAGAAATGGCACCATACAATATGTGACCTTTTGTGCCCGGCTTCTTCCACTTAGCATATTTTTAAGCTTCACCCATGCTACAGCACATGCTGGAACTTTCATTCCTTCTTAGGGCTGTGTAATATTCCCCTATATAGATGTATCTCATTTGGTTTATTCATTCATCCACTGTATTAGTCCAACAAAGAGCTGTCAATGCAAAATACCAGAAATCTGCTGGCTTTTATAAAGGGTTTTTATTTGGGGTAAAAGCTTACAGTTACAAGGCTGTAAAGGTTGCTTTCTCACCAAAGTCAGTTGCCACACGTTGAAGCAAGATGGACACTGATCTCTGGCTGGGCTCTGCCTTCCCCTCTGGGCATCCTCTTCCTCTTGAGGCTCCGTGGACTCAGCTTCTTCCTGATCTCAGCTGCAGGCCGGCACAGGGCTTGTCCCTCAGGGCTGCCTGTATCAGTCTGGGCTCTCTTCCCAAGGTCAGCTGTAAGCTGTCAGGCAAAGTGGTTCATCTCTCCCTGGGGCTTTAGCTGTTTGAACCTTCTCCTTTCCATCACATGGCAGGATAAAAAATGAAATTCTCATTTCTGTGTGTCTTCTTGTGTCTGTCTGAGTGTCTGCTTATATCAGACCCAGCAAGGGGACGGGGATTCAACCTGAGTCACACCCACTGACATAGGCCTAGAAAATAGCTCTAATTTTAACAGGTAATCTAATTAAAGTCCCCTCAGCTGAATTTAATACAGTCAAAGGGTCTCACACTCAGAGGAACAGATTAGTTTACACACATAATCCTTCTCTTTTGGGGATTCATAAAAAAATCTCAAACTGCCACATCCGTCAATGCACATTTGGGTTTTTCCACCTTTTCGTTCTCGTGAATTGTACTGCTATGAATGTTTGTGCACCAGTGTTTGTCTGAGTCCCTGTTTTCAGTGCTTTGGGCATATTCCTGGGATTGGAATTCCTGGATCACAAAGTAACCTTTTGAGGAACTGCCAGACTATTTTCCATGGCAGCTGTACCATTTTACATACCCGCCAGCAATGCTTGAAGGTTCCACTTTCTCCATATCACCTCCAACACCAGTCATTTTCTCTCTTATTTTAAATTATAGCGATCCTAATGGGTATGAAGTAGTGTTTCACTGTGGTTTTGACTGGCATTTCCCTAATGGCTAATGACACAGAGCATTTTTTTCATGTGCTTATTGGCCATTTGTATATCTTCTTTGGAGAAAGGTCTATTCAAGTCCTTTCTCCATTTGGATTGTTTGTCTTTCTGTGTACTACTTTTGGAACTTCCTGTGAAGTTCCTGTGAGTCTCTAACTATTAAAAAATGAGAAGTTTATAAAAAAGTGGGCACTTGATATCTAATAATAAAATATTGTATTTCATTGACAGAAGATTACATTTTCTTATTAATTTGGTTTAGGCATGGTGTTTATATTTTAAAACAGAATCCTGTCTTCTCGAGATACACACTGAAATGTTTACAGATGAAATAGCATGATGACTAGGATTTGCTCTAAAATACTACAGGACGTGTGTGGGTGGCGGAGTGGGAGAGGAAAGACTGGGCAGAGAGATGAAAGAAGAGGGCCATGATTGATAATTATTGAAACTAGGCTATGGGTACCTTACTTTTGTACATCCTTGAAATTTTCCAAAGCAAAAAGTTTTTATAATTGCGTCACATGCACTTTCCATCTTCCTGCCTAAACCCAGCTACAGCTATCTTCTCCGGAAGCTCTTTCTTGGGGATGGAAATCTTCAAGGGGAATTCATGGTAGGGAAGAAAGAGAAACAGGGTAGTAGAGAAACTAAGACAGTGAGTGGCCTCCTCCCTGCCCCACCCACTCCTCCTTCATCCTCTGGTCCTGCTAGCACTCCACATGCAAAGTCCTCTCCCTAGAACTCCCTCAGTTAGACCAGGGGTCACAAACTGGAGGCCTAATGGTCGAATTTAGCACATTTTTTAAAAAATGGACTCAATGTTTTAAAATGTAGAGATCTTACATTCAAATCTGGGTTTCTGATTTGTCTTGGAACATTAGGCACTTGGTCCTGAGTTCCTGCCTGGCAGAGCTTGGCTGAAGTTGCTGGGAGCTGCCGCTGTGGATGCCACAAATGCCAGCTCTTTGCCCACGGGCTTGACTGGAACAGATATGTGTGTGACACCATCTAGATTGAGGGCCTGGGCACGTGGGCCCAATGTGGTGAGAGCAGCCGTCTGCTCCTGCCTTCCAGCCGAGGCCAACCACCTTGCCAGGGCTTCCCAGTGCTCCTCAAACACAAACCAGACATGCAGAGGGAGCACAGTTCACAGCAGAAGCTCTGGCTCCCGGGTGGTTCTCTGTCTGGGAATGGCTTGGAGTTAGGGGATAGAGATAGGAATGCGGTTCAGCCACTTTGAAGAGGCCCTCTCTGAACCCCAGTCTCCTCATCTGTGCGATGATGGCCTTGAACCAACTCAGTGGCCCTCAACCTGTTATATTTAGTGAGGGCAACCTTTCTTTTAATGAAATCATTCTGGGCAGGCTGATGTACAAAATTGTGGGCTGAAGGCCACCTAGGAACCAAAGTGTTTAAGCTCCAAATTTGGGAAAAGCAGGTCTGGGGACTAAGAAGGAAAACCAGGGTAGGAGACCCGGAAAAGGGAATGGCCTGGCAGGCAGGCTGGACAGCAACGGGTTCAGAGGCTGAGAGTCCAGGCCCTCTGAAGACATGGCAAAGCTCGGTGGCCGTGGCCACCCCCTCCAGGGCCACCCCAGATTGTGTTCCCGACCTTCCACACCTCCTTCCCAACTGTATTGGTCACTGGCAACCCTGTTGGCAGGTCTGGTCTTCTCCTGGGCATGTGGCAAGAGGTCTGAACAGACATGGAACCCCTCAGTCTCTATCCACCTAGGGAAGCTGGATAGCACTCAGGCAGGCTATGCCTGCAGCATCCCTGGAGCAGGTAATGGAAGTCCTGAGTCTGCTCTTGCAGGGAGAAGGTCAGGAAGAACTTTTTCATGCCAAGGAGGGGGTGGTGGTGCTCAACAACATCCCACAGGAACCAAAAAAGAATTTTAGTCAACAACCAACTCTATGAACAGCTCAGCTTGGAGGTTGAAGGACTGGAGGTCCCAGGGCCAACAGTGTTTCTCAAACTCAAGCAAAGCAGAAGCATGGGTTGGGCAACTGGTTTAGAAAGCAGAGTCCCCAGTCCATACCCAGAGACCCTGATGCAGGAGGGCTGAGGGGGTCCTGGAACCTGCATTTTCAGCCAGCCCTACAGGGGCTTCAAAGGACAGTGGTTCAGCTCTCTGGTGGCATTCTACATAACACCCGGCAAGGGCATGAGACTGGACCCAGTGTGATATGAGCCCTGAACCTGGCTGGAAGTGAGCCTGTACCCTAGATTTTCAGCAAGGCTCTGACAAACCAGATAGTAACCAGGAGGTAGGACCAGGATCAGGGCCTGCTGCATGGGCTTGTGACCTTGGTGGTCACACAGAGCCTCACTTGCGCTTTAATGCTCCGAGGCTGCCATCTTGAAATTCTTGATTTTTTTGTTTTTTGAGGTACCAGGGCCAGGAATTGAACCCAGGACCTCGTATGTGGGAAGCTGGTGTTCAACCACTGAGCTACACCAGCAACCCTCGATAATTTTTGAACAAGGGTCCCTCCATTTTATTTTGTGCTAAGCCCTACATATTATGCAGCTGATCCTGACCCCAATGATAAGGGGCCTTGTCAAACCTGGAAACTTTGGCAGAGCCAAACGTCTTAACTTGGAGAATATAGAAGACTCACAGAGAAGGAAGTTGTGTTCAAATATCTGAAGTGCCCGGCTGAAAAAGGAAGGATCCAGTTTCTACAGTGCAACCCCAGAGGGTAAAACCAAGGCCAGTGCCTGGGAGCTACAGGGAGAAAGAGTTACCTAGATATCAGAGCTTCTCAAAGATGGAAGGGGCTTCCTCAGGATGAGTGAGCTCCCCCGCTCTGGGGCATGCGATTAGAGTCTGGAGACACTTGCCAACAGATGCAGAGGGAAAGTCGCACATGATATCTGGGGCCTGAGTTGGATAACTCGACCTTAACCCTCAGTCAAAGAATGTGAGACCATTTGGTAAGTATATTGAGATACTAACATCCAAGCACCCAGAAGAGTGATAACATGTCTGGTCTCCTGAGCACACATAGAACCACCTTGCCTCTTGCTTGGTTTCATAAACAGAAGGCCTAATCGCCCTGACATTTTGTTTTCTACGATTCATATGCATTTCTTCCCCCATGTGGGAAACTGGCATGCTCCCAGAACTTGCTCTGGGCCGGGCTGCAGATTTCAGGCCTCAGAACATGCCCTCCAGTCCTTATATCAGTTGTTTGGGCTGTTGTTTTATATTTGGCATTATTATGCCCTGGGATAGAGTGGCATCTCCTGTCTGACTACTCCTAGGCTATTAAAAACAGAACCAGCTTTCTCCCTTGCCTCCCAAATCAAGTCCCATTGATGGGCTCTTTAACAAATAGATGGTTTGCTGTCTATTTCTTGCTGCTGCTGTTTGCTTAGCTCTGTTATGACTGGAAATGCAGAAATAAATAAAAAGGGCTTTTCCCATCACAACCTTTGCTGATACAAAAACAGTTGAGTCTGGTTGTTTGGAAATTCCTTGCCCTGGAACCTAATATTCTTTTAGCTTTGATCTTGTGACTAGAAAACCTTTATTTCTTGAAATGGTGAGGGTTATCCTAGCTCAAGCAGTGTATTTGGAGCAGAGAAACCAGGAGGGCAAGCCAGAGCCTCATGGGAAGTGATTATTAGAATGGAGGCTGGCATCATTTCTTCATTTCTCAGGTTTGAGTTGAGGCTGCTGCAGGGTGACCAATTTGTCCCAGTTTTAGCCCTGAAAGTCCCACATCCCAGGAATCCCCCCAGTTACCCTAGGTTCAGAGTGAGCTGAAGATTGGGTTCAGGTCTCACAGAGGAAGTAGGTCAAGGACTATACTGAGGACAGAAGTTCAGCCTTCTCCCCCAATCCTCCTTTCCCACCCAGCAGCACTTCAGCCTTCTGGGCAAAGTTGGTTCTGAAGCACCAGCCCCACCATCAATGCTGGGGGTAAGAATAATGGACTCTTTTCCTCCAAGCACCTTCCTTCTGCAGCACCTTCCAACAGTCCAACCCACCATCTGCACTTAGAAAGTCCTCCATTTCAGCATGTCCCATCTCCAGTGCAACTTAATCTGGACATTCCCACCCCTTCTTGAGGCCTCATCCTCTTCACACCACACACAATTACAGGGGCCCTTCTAATGGGCTCCCTGCCTCCCATTCTCCTTCACATTGTTCCTGCTCCTACCCATTGTCAGAAAAATCTTCCTAAAACTCAAATATTACCTGGTCGCTTCCCTCTGTTGACCCTTCATTGGATCCCAATGGTCCTCTGGGTAAAGTCGAAACTCCTTGACCCAGCACACCACGCCCCGAGACCTGGCCTCTTGCTAAGCTCTCTTCCTCCCAACACATTCCTTGTAGCTTCCTGAGCCTCGTTGTCATAACAGACTGTAACTCGACTTTGACCTTCAAAGCTCAGCCCAGGCATCATTTCCTCCCAGAGGTTTGTCTTTGACTCCTTTCTTATGACTCATGACTGATTTTGATACCCCTTATGTGCCTCACCCCCCAGCACTCTCAACCACCCCCAGAGAACTTACCACCTATAGTGGAATTGTCTGTTGACCTGTCTGGATTGGTCATTGCCATTCTCAATGGCAAGGACCATATCATTCAGCTGTGAGACTCCAGCACCACCACAGAATCTGGACCCCTGTGGGCAATTACAGTACGTACGGTAGGATGAATGGACAAATGAGTCATTCAACCTCAGAAATCTTCAGTGACTCCCATTGCCCAAGGATAGTAGTAAGATTTACAAATATTTACAACTTGAATTGAGATGGGTCCTCACTTGGCCCACACATGGAAAGGATAGTCGTCGTGCAAAATGCAGGGGAGCTCTCACTGTGTTTTGTTCCTTTGCAGCATCTCGTGACATATTACAGGTCACTTGGGCCAGGTTAAGAGGTTTTGTGGATTATAGCATCTGATTTTAGCTAAACAAAGTGGCTTAAAATGGAAAAGTGGCTTCAACATAACCCAACAAAAAATCCTCAGATTGAAACGACTCCTAATACAGACACACACATGTACAGTAGGTAACAGAGTTGACAAACCCAAGATAAATTACAGCTATTGCTACTGTATCTGGAAAATATTATGTTTCAATAATGAAATACATAAGGAACTACTTTTTTATGAGCCACTAAAGGAAAGATAACCAGAGAAGATATATATACTCAACAGTAAATGACCTCTTTAATTAAAACAATGTTTTATTGAAAAATTGTAGAAGCTGCTAGAGCTGAATTTTATGTGGAATTAAAAGAAAAAAAAAAGAATTCTAGGATCAGGTTATGGAGATAGCAAATCAGAGAAAGTCACTTCTGATTCATGGAGGCAAGTAAGATGATGCCAGAAGTGTCCTCAATGTGACAGGAAGTGTTAAATCTTATAAAAACAAGACATTTAAAACATAATAGGATCTTTTAAATACTTTGCAATGAGGGGAAGAGTGAAGAAAATCTTTTGTTCCACAAAGATTCACTGGGGATCATGTGGTAAAATACTTAGAAGAGTTCTTGAGCTTAAAACAAAGAACAAACAAAAAACTGGTGCTCCAAATTTAATGGCCCTTTCTCTGATGAAAGTGGCTATCAGTGGTGGTTCTCTAGCAGATAATTAAAAAAAAAAACAAAACCAAAAGACATCTGCCCCTTCAGAAAAGAAAGTGGCATTCTGATAATTCTAAAGAAGTAAAAATATGGTGGGAAACATTACCAGTACTGTGTGAAATTTTTTTTTTGGCAGAGGCAATTAATGTGGCGACTAAAAAGTTTTCGTATCTGTACACTTAAAGAACAAAACTTGGAGCATAATTCCCTAATCCGTTTTAAAATCACCCCAATGAAGAGTCTCAGGGGATTTTGATCATATTTATTAAAAATATAATAGCCTTCTGATTAGCTTGTGAAAACAACAGATTGACAACAGGGAAGATGAAAAGGCTTTAGCCAGATTTTAACCACCCTCCAAATTTTTATTTTTATTTTTTGCATAACTCATGGACTTAAAAGAGAATCATGATTACATTGGGATCAAATGGAAAAGGAACCCTTTTCCATTTGATTCTGTGTCTATGGTTGTAACTTTTTCAATTATGACAGGCACTGATCCCAACTATTGAAATACACATCTTAGAGCAAGAGCTTCAGATCATTTAAAAAATAATTAACCCAAGATTTTTAAAAAGAATTAAACATAGAGAATCGCATTTACTTTCACTAACAATCTTTTTGAGATGATTGAGAATGAAAAGGTTATTTCGTATCATTAATGAAAACAAAAATAAAAGTGATTTTAAAATGCTGTTAATTTCACGTTATATTAGGACTCTCCATTTCCATTTTGTGTGTAAGTTTTATAATGTACAAAATACGTCAGTACAATAGTATAGAGAGAGAGTTTATAAATAAAGACACATACGGTTGCTCAAAACTTTTACTGGCTCCAGTAAAATTTCCTGTCTCACATGCTTCTTTACAAGGTAACCATGGCACTGCTGATTAGGACGTGCAATCTTTCCCCCTGCCTTTGAATTGGGGCTGACCACATGGTCTGTGTTGACCAATAGAACGCAGCAGAGCTAGCACTATAAAGTTTCTGAGATTTAGCCTTAAAAGTGTCTACCATGGGTACTTCGGGATCTTTCTTGGGCTCCACCTGCCATGTAAAGAAGTCCAAGTTAGTGTTGTAAGGATAGAAGAGAGAGGTCCTAGTCTCCCCTCCGTCCCTACAAACAGCAGATAAATCAAGTGAAACCGTATCAGATGCTTCTGCCCCAGACACCAGCTGACAACCACCTCAGGAGAGAACAAGCCACCACCACGAGGAGCCCAAATTCCTCACCCACAGAACCGTGAGCAAATAAAATGTTGTTGTTTTAAGCCCCTAAATTTTGAGATCATTTACTTTAAACCAACAGAAAACCAAAAAGGACTATTGGCCTGTGGGATGAATTCCAAACTCCTTAGCATATGACAATTTACCCTTCAAAGATGTTGCAAACTTATCTCCCTCTAGACACTATCACAGCATTTGCTGATTTATTGTCTCCTCAAAATGCTTTACACATACCTGCCTCTGACCCTTTGCTCCATCCATTTCTCCTTTCTAGAATGTTCTTTTTTGGCTCTTCCCATACTCAAGTCCTGATCATGCCTTGAGGCTCAGCTCAAGCCTGCCCTCCTTCATGAAGCATTCCTGGATTACACCTCTATCCCAGAAAGGACTTTCTTTGTCCTGGAGCTCCCAGAGCACCAAGCAAGCTGGGGGTTAACCGTCTCTGTGTGCACCCTGCTTCCCAGCCACACAATAAGCTCTCCCAAGGAAGACTTAGCATTACATTTCTCTTATTCCCCTTGCCAAGCTCAACACCAGGCTGTGCACAGAGCAGGTGCCTGAAAAATAAATACAAAATGCATGGATAATAAAAGAATTCGCCCTAATGTCCCCCTGCATGTTCAGTTCAATTCAGTAAGCACTTCCTGTGCCGGTCAGCCCATTCAGCTAGTCCATGCTGGGTTTCCGCCTGGAGTAGCTGCAGCTCAGCTTTGAAGACCACGAGGCATGAGTTCTAATTCTAGCCATGCCACTTAGTGGCTGTGAGATCTTGGTCAGCCTCAACTTCATTTATGAAATGGGCAGATACTATGGGCCTTCTCAGTTTGGCATGAGGACGCAGTTGGATATTATATGTAAAGTTTCATTGGTGGTTTGAAGTTAAGTGTCCCAGAAAAACAAGCTCTTAATCCATGCTTCTGTGGATGAACCCATGGTAAAGAGAACCTTTTGAAGACGTTCATTTTAGGTAAGGTGCAGTCGACCAAATCAGGATGGGTCTTAATAGTATTCTTGGGGCCTTACAAAGAAGGCTAGAGAGAGAGAAGCCACAGAGAGCAGCCATGAGCTGGATGTCAGCAGAACCAAGAAGAGAAAGGAGAAGACCTGCCATGAGAGTCACCATGTGACAGAAACGAAGGACGCCCAAAGGTTGTCGGGCTGACCAGAAGATACAGACCCCCAAAAAGAAGCAAGCCTGCTGACTTCTGAAACTGTGAGCCAAGAGAATCCTGTTGTAAAGCCAACCCGGTGTGTGGCATTTGTTTTAGCACCAGGAGACTGAAACAGGGTCTCCCACTGTAACTGGCTTGGTACACCGTGGGGTATGTGCCCCAGATATTGCCCCGTGGTGGGTGAGCAGGCTTCCCCTACTGAAATGAACCTCAAGTTCATGCCATGAAGCTACCTCTGAAACTCAATGGTCTTTAGCATTTTCTTATAGGAGCTCAATGTCATAGCCTCGGAAATAAATTGAGTGTGAAAAGAAATGAAGATATTCTCTTGAGTCTTCTTCTTATTTGATGTCCATATAGCTTTTTCCACACATTCTAATTGATCTTCATGACTGTCCAGCTCCACTCCCAACACCAAAACCACATGCCCTCCAATACCACCTGGAATTTTATTTCACAGGAAATAAAAATTGGAAACAAAATTGAGCTCAGTGTTTGGCTGGTCATGTGACAACACAGGAGCATGCTGGGACTTGGGACCCTGCCCTGTACTCTTAGAAAGGCATGTTCTATGCCTTTTCCAGTCAAAACCTGCTGCTGCCTGTTTTGATTCTGACATTTTCCCCCAAAGTTCAAGCCCATCTAGCAATTGGAATTCCGAAAGATTTTCTTACCAGTGACCCCTTGTCTGAACAACCCCATAGTTGGGAAAAAAAATCCCATTTTCAGAGAAGGCTATGGGCAAATGTTTCTGGGTTTTTATTATTTTAATTGGCATTGGTTTATCTTCTAACAATCTATTGTACATGATTACTTTTAAATGACAGAAGTTGGTAGATAGGTATGTCAGTTTGAAGTTTTTTATGGATCCCAGAAAAGATCAAGTCCTTGAAGCTGACCCATTCCTGTAGGTGTGGGACCCTTTGATTCAGCGAGGCATGACCCAGAATGAGTCTTGGTCCTCTTGCTAGAGTCATTTATAAATGGGAGAGAGAAAAAGCTGCAGACACAGAGACACACAGGAAAAGGCAGCAGAGACAGAGAAACCCCCAGAGGTTGAGAGAGAAGTCCTGGAGGCCAGAGGCTGGAATCGAGGGAGCACAGAGGCTAGGAAAGAGGCTCAAAGAAAGAAGGTCTGGAGGAGAGGGCAGAAGGAGCCATATGCCCGATTGCCCATACCTGCGTTTGGGAAGAAAGTAAACCTGGAGGAGAAGGCAGAGACCCAGACAAGCAGATGTCCCCATGTGTCTTGCCACGTCTAGGAGTTGAGGATCGCGAGCTACCAACATTTGGTGAGACAGCATCTCTGAGGATGCCTTGATTCGGACACTTGTATGGGCTTGCGACTATAAGCTTTTAACTTAATAAATTCTTGTTATAAAAACCGGCCTCATTTCTGGCACATTGCTTCCAGCAGGCTTTAGCAAACTAAAACAATAGGCTTTGAAAAAAATAAACCGTACAAAAGTATTTAGAGAGAATATAGAATTTCCCTTTCCCCCACCTTCCTCCGTGCAACCGCAGAAGAAAAGACCCAGGCCGTGGAGAAATTTTTGCTGTTAGAAAAAGAGCTACCCCTTTTCCACTTAAAGATTATACACCAAGGAAATTGACGTCGCTCCCCAAACTACTATAAATTTCCTCAGCAAGGGATGGCTGCTTGCTGCGATTTCCTCGGCTTCAGTCCTTCTCTCAGCCCAGCAGCCTGGTGGGGACCCTCACAACCCTGCTGGAAAGAGCACCCTCCACAGAAGACACGTCCTTGCCACACGGGAAGGCCTGCTCCAGCCCACTTTTGACAGCTGAACACGCCTCCCTTCCTTCCTGGAAGTCTTTCCTCCCTGGGACTCTGACACTTGCCTCCCTCCTCTGTCCATGACCTCGGTCAAATGTTCAGGAGATGTGCAACCACTACGTCATGTGGCCGCTGAAGGAGAATGCACCCTTCTGGAAAGATGAGGTCTAAGAAGTGATGCGATCCAGATCAGTGAGTGGTAAAAATTGGGTCAAAAGTGAGCTTGGTGTTCATCAAGACAGGACATATATTGTAACTAAAAGAGGTAGTTTCCAGAATTAAAAGAGAGAGAAAGTATGTGGTATTATTTGACACAGCAGGAAATAATTGTATAGATTTTGTTACTGCCCTGGGTAACAAAATTTTAAAAGTTTTGAGCAAATCATATCAAAACATTGACTACGTGCTAGATGCTGAAGAAGAATACAAAGAAATGTAAACAAGGTCTGTACCTTCAAGGAAACGGAAAGTGACGGATATTGCTATCATTCACACATATTAGTTTTTAGCTCTGGCATCCTGAGACAGGAAAATCTAAAGTTGTGTTCTCTCATGGTCATGAAATTTGGACTGTAGCCCTTCAGCGCTGGTCTGCCAGCTCCACAAAATCATCAGGACCCACATCCTCCCAGCTATCACCTCCTCATTCCTGGGGTGCAGTCCGATGCCTCATGGCCCAAGATGGCTGCTGGAACTTTGGCCATTATGTTAAAATCCCAGGCTTCGGGGAGGAGGAAGGAGATTGGAAGGCCTGGCCCCTGCCAGAAGTGACACCTATTACTCCTGCTCATGTCTTCTTATCCAGAGCTCAGTGACATTGTCACGCCCAACTCAAGGGAGGCTGGGACATGTCATCTTCATTCCAGGGGGCCATGTGCCCAGTGAAAAATCAGAATTCCTATTGGAAGGAGGGAAGAAGAGGTGTTGGAGCGTAAGAAGCATTTTGAAATAGAATATAGCACAATGCAATAAGCATAAAGAAAACTGTGCTGTTTGGGGGAAATTGGGCTGACATGTCCCTTACCACTAGGTCTACCCTAGAACCCCAGCCTTGTGTGCTCCAGTTAAAAAGATTCTTAGACTCTCAGAGCTGAAAGCGTAAGGACCATTGCTGCCACACCTTCCACCCCAACCTGGGTGGGCACACACTCTGTCCCGCAGCGGCCCCTCTTCTGTTTGAGCCAACACATTGACAGAGACTCTTGACCTTTCCAGGTGTTTTTGCATCTCCTTGACTTAGACAGTTCTTTCGACTGAACTGAAATCTGCTTGCAACTTCTACCCAGCAATAACCCTGCTCGGAGGGCCTGGTGTGTGCAGGCCGGGATGTTTAGAGATGGACTTCCCCGGCTTGGAGGCATTGTGGATCTTGTCACGGTGGGTTGAAGGCAAATAGAAAAGAAATGAATTGTGCTAATGCACACAGCAGCACACAATGGGAGGGCACGGAAAGCGGACTTTGGGCAGGACCTGGAGGGGGTGGGCGTTTGCAGGGAAGCACTCCCCAAGAGAAGTGGGAGTGGGACCCAGTTGTGAAGCACGTCTGGAGGACGGCGGGGGCGGGGGGACTGTGTCAGCTGGAGAGCAGGTGGCGTGGGGCGGGCAGGGGAGAGAGAGGTGGGCCACGGTTTTCCCAGCACCTTTAGCAAGAGAACCCTTTCCCCAGCCTCCAGCGTAAACTTCGGTGAAAGGCGGACATGGTGGCCCCATTGAGAAGGGAGGTAGATAGGCAGAGCCACCCCCAGATGTTCCCCAGGCCCCTCTAGAATGCTTAGTTTATTGGAATATGGTGCCAGAGGCTGTGGGGAGCCCCCCTAAGTTGCCCGAAATGATGCTGCCCTTTGTCCTGTCAGACCCAACAGCTCTCCAGGCTCTCCGGATGAAAAGGCGGCGGAGAGGAGGGGCCCCAGACCCCCAGGAGCTGGTCCCCAAGGTCTGGCCCCTGCTCCCAGCGTCACGCGGCCTGCCCGCGCCCTGCCAGCTTTTTCCATAGTTCACTCCTGAGCTTTCCCTCCAACAATTAAGAGGAAATACTCTCTCAACCCCAGCTGTCCAGGATACACGTGGCTGCAACCTTTTTCCAGAGAGGGAGCTGCTCCTCCCGGGAATGCCTGAGGTGGGAAGGAAACCCAACCCTTGCGATCCAGGAAGCAATAATGAAGCATCGGGACGTTTACTCCCCAGGCCATGGAAGAGAGAAATTGCGTACATCCTTCTGCAAACACCAGGTCTGCAGCTGGATCCCAAGGGGGCTGCCATCTTGCTCCATCCAGTCCCAAACAGGATCCAAAAAGAGGTTTGCGTGGCCAGGGCCCAGGCCCACGCAGGGCTCAGGGGGGTGGTTTCCCTGGGAGCACACACACATCTTTCCCTCCCAGCGCCCCATCTCTGGATGGGACTTGGGTTGACTCTTGCCGGGGGACCCTACTGTTTCAGCCTGATTTATAAGGCGAGCCTCAATCAACCACTCGTGATCCTCCCGCTTCCCAGGGGGCCACGAGAAAGCCACCAGGGTCTGGAATGTGCAGAGTGGGAGGAGGCAGAGGAGGAAAGCAGAAATGCACTTCCCCGCAGGCCCCAAGCTCCAATTTTCCAAACCAATTGGCTTTAATTAGTGTTGCCAGATAAACTACAGGACTCCCAGTTGCATCTGAATTTCAGTATGGCCCATACAGTAGTAACTAAAAAAGTCATTCATTGTTTATCTGAAATTCAAATTTAGCTGGGCATCCGGTTTTTTTGTTTTGTTTTGTTTTGTTTTATTTACTGGCAACTCTACTTTAAGCAAACCCCATCTGTGGAAACTCAGATATTCCCGGCAGAGAAACGGGGATGATTCTGTGCTTGAAGACAGAATTAGCAAACTGCCCTCGTGACATCACAGCCACGACCTCCTCTCTGCGCAGGAAAAGACGGAAACCGTGTCTGTTTGCGATGTAGCCCTGGAGCCTCCAGGGTCAGTTTGGAGAGAAGGACAGAGGCTCGAACTCCCCTTCTGGAATTGCTTTCAGGGACTCGTCCCAAGGTGGGGTGGGGATGGGGGGCGATGAGTAAGAATGCGGGCAGGCAGGCCCACCCACCGGCCCCAGTTCCACCCCTCTCTGTGAAATAGTACAGTCTCGGGCGCGTCACCCACACTCTGGAGTCTCCTCCTGTAAGAAGTAGGGGTGCCTGCACCCCCACACACACACCTCATACTGGCTGTGGTGGCACTGTGTGCCCTGAAGAGACCCCTCACCACTCACACCACCCTGGTCCTGGAGACCCCCAGGTCCTCGGCTTCAGGCAGCTGAAGCTGTTGGATGCTCTTGAATTGGATCAGAGAACCAAGCTTGTCCAAATCTGGGGTTTTGTCTACCTGGAAACAGTCCAAGGGAACTGAGAGGGCCACACCTATCACAACTTTATTCAGTGTTCTTCAAGAAATCTAGATTCTTGTGGCGAACGTTCAACTCGGCATAATGGCAGGAGGTTATTCAAACAGATTGTGTCCGATGGGTTAAAAAGGCATAGAAAGTTCCTTCCCATCAAGGGTCGGAGCCTTACCACGGCTGAGGTGATATTAAATTATGGTGTCTATTTAATGGGCATTATGTGGTGTGACTCATCAGCAATTAGCCAAGCAGAAACATATGGGAGAACAAGGCCCTGGCACTTATCCCCAGCTCGGGCCGGGCTGATGAGGAGACAGAGCTGGAGTTGGTTGCTGGCAGCCACAGAGTCCCATGCAGCTATGCCACCAGGTTTAACTGCCACATTCTCTTCCAGGAACTGGGGCCATCCCGTTGTGCCTTGCACCTGCCTTCTCGCATAACTGCTCACTCCCTCCCCACGTCCCAGTTCCTGAGCTCAAAATCAAGCCAGATGACAACGAAGGTCAAAATCTCTGGAACCCCAGTCTGGGTGGGAAACACCCATTAGATGAGGAATGGGGATGTTTGCACAACTTGGGGAATCGGACAAGTGAGTTGGGCATGACTCAGGTGGCTAATTCTACTGTACCCTTCAAATGCATCACTCCTTGTGTAATTTAGTTGGTATGGGTTTCTTGCTCCTTTCGTATAAATTTTATTTAGCTTCCACACTCATTGCTTCCCTGAATGATGAAACTGTGTAAATAGGCATCAAGCATGGCAGACAAAACTCCTGCCCCCCAAGAGCTGATGGACTTGAAGGGCCACAGAGAGAGAAGCCTTCAGGAAGGGGCTGACCCAGGCTAGAGGGAAGCAGTGCTGGCAGCCTGGCGGGATCTGGGATTTAGGGGCTGGGAGCATGAGGGACAGTGACAAGCTGCCCCTCCTCAGCTGCTCTCCACAGTCACTGAGCCTGTGGGTGCCGAGCTCACAACTCCAGTGAGAAGGCCTTGAATCGAGTCATTGGAGAAGCCTGGCCCCATAGTATGAGCCTCTCAGATCTTCCAGAATGTTCCCATGGGAATAGAAAGAAGAAGGACCCCTTTGGGATGCTGGGTTTTGTTCTGTTTTTGTTTGCAAGCTTTTTATTTTTTAACAGATACTTAGATTACATAAATGTTACATAAAAAGTGTAGAGGATTTCCATATGCTCCACTCCCTCCCCCTCCCACACTTTCCCACATTAACAACATCCTTCATTAGTATGGTACATTTGCTACAATTGATGAACACATATTGAAGCATTGCTGCTAACTGTGGACTATAGTTTACCTTATAGTTTAAACTCTCTCCCACACGTTTGTAAGTTATGACAAGATGTATAATGGCCTTTATCTGTCACTACAACATCATTCAGGACAATTCCAATGTCCCAAAAATGCCACCATATTATACCTATTTTTTTTAAAAGGTACTCAGGTTACATAAATTCTACATTAAAAATATAGGGGATTCCCCTTTACCCCGCTCCCTATACTTCCCACATTAACAACATTCTTCATTAGTGTGGTGCATTCATTGCAATTGATGAACACATTTCGGAGCTTTGCCACTAAGCATGGATTATAGTTTACATTGTAGTTTACACTCTCTCCCTCCCAATTCTGTAGGTTATGGCAAGATTATAATGGCCTGTATCTGTCGTTGCAATGTCATTCAGGACAATCTCAAGTCCTGAAAATACCCCCGCATTAAACCTGTTTTTCCCTCTCCCTGCGCTCAGAATCTCCAGTGGCCACTGCCTCCACATCAGTAATATAATTTCTTCCACAGCTTGAATCACAGTAAATTATAGTAGAATACCAGTAAGTCTACTTTAGTCCATAGTTCATTCCCCAATCCTGAGGATTCTGGGATGGTGATGTCTACTCCACCTCTAACTGAGAGGGGGCTGCAATACATTAAGGCTGATGGGTGGGACTCTCTTGCTTGCAGTTGTAGACTCTCTCGGTTCCTTGGTGTGGTAGTTGTCCATCATCACCTCCTTGTTGGTTGTCCTGGGTGAGACCAATGAACTGGAGAGTAGGTGTTGCAACTCCATTGAGATTTGAGGTCCAGCTGGCACATGGAGAGCCCGAAGGTTTAAGTCTCTTGGATGTACAGCTACCAACTCTAGTACTAACTATAGGTTCAAATAAAAGAACAGAAGAGCCATGTGTAGGGAAACCACAACTGAGTCCAACTCTGTCACTCTGAGGAGCATAAATTCCAAAGTAGGGCCTACTTTGACAAGGCACCAAATTCCTGAGCTCTCTGCCCTGACTATAGTGTCTGGATGTCTCCAGAGCCCTCAGGAGCCCTGCTATTTGGGGTAGTATCTACTTTGTCAGTCAATGAGACCCTGCAGAGACATGCATTAGTGTAACCTCTGGAATGACCTCCTGGCTCACTCTGAAGTTTCTTAACCATATAAACTCATTTGTCTTTACCTTTTCCAGCTTTTGGTCAAGGTTTTTCTCCAGTTGCATTGCTAGTTGGTGCTTGGTAGTAATCCCTCGGTGCCAAGGAGGCTCATCCCTGGGGGTCATGTCCAACACTGAGGGGAAGGCAATATATTTATATGCTGAGTTTGGCTTAGAGAGAGGCCACAGTTGAGCAACAAGGAGGCTCCCAGGAGGCAACTCTTAGGCACCCTATAATACTAGGCTAAGTTTCCATTTCAAGAGTAAAGGTTCATAAGCGCATTCCTCAATATCAGAGGCCTGTCAATGGACCAACCTCCTTCACTAGTCATTGCCCCTGTACTCGGGGGATTCTTGGTGTCCAATTAGAGAATGTGGCAGAGCTCCCCAGGATGGGAATTTGATATTCGTGAAACTCCACCCACTGTGAAAATGCCCCATGAACATCTGAACACATTTATATGCCTTATATGTATGCGCAGGTGAGCTTCCTTCCAAGTAAACCCCATCACTGACACCCCACACCAATGATCCTCACCTGCCACAGTTGTAACCCTTCTGTGATCCAAAACTTCTTCAAAAATGAAGTCAATAAAATAGCCAAATACAACTAATGAGAAAATGAAATAATAATGATAGTTTTAAAAATAAGAACTAAAATACAAAAAATAAATTTTAAAAATTGGGGGATAATTAAAAACTAATGAAAAAATATTTTAAAAAATGTTTGACCTTTTTTTTTGCAAGCTTTTTAGGTGGTACTGAAAGAAGACCTTGTGCTATCAAGCATAATAACTTCAAGAGAACAGTTCTAAAAACACAGGCCACAATCAAGAACTCCCTGCAGGTAGGAATTTGACTTCTGTACTCAGTGTTTGTTTTTGTTATTCTTTTTTTTTTCTTTTTTTTAATTGGAGCAGTTTTAAATTTACAGAAAAATCATGCAGAAAATACAGAGCTCCCATATCTACCCTCTGCCCCACATACACGGTTTTCCTGTTACTAACATTTTGCCTTAGTATGGTACCTTTGTTACAATGGATGAAGCCGTATTATTATACTTATATTAACTACAGTCCATAGTTTCCATTAGGGTTCACCTTTTGTGTTATACAGTGCTATGGGCTTTTGTTCATTTTTTCCTTTTTTTAGTTTTATTGTGGTAACATATATACCACCTAAAATTTCCCATTTGAACCACTTTCAAATATACAAGTCAGTGGTGTTAGTTACATTCACCATCCATTACCAAAACTTTTCTGTCACCCCAAACAGAAACTCTGGATCAACTAAGCATGCACTCCCCATTCCCACCCCGACCCTTGCCCCTGGTAACCTGTATTCTAATTTCTGATTCTATGAATTTGCATATTATAACTATTTCATATAAGCTGCTCTCAGTTTTTAGGAGAAAATGGCCTAGGATAACTAGGAAAGTTCATGTACGAAGGACAAACTCCAGTAGTCAAAACACCAAGTGTTTGCAGAATGAGTTCAGCTTCCTAACTCTTCAGAGCTCCACAAGTCAGTGAGGTGCCCCATATGTGCCAGCCCCACACGTGTGTCAGGGGGACCCACTGGGGGTTCATGCTGCATAAGACCAAGTTCCGGGCTGGAGGAGCTCATTCGCTCTCCCATGGGGACCTAGAGGAGCACAGAAACCCCAGTTACTGTCACTTCTGCATGAGAGGAAGGTGCGAGGCTCTGAGTGGTGACAGCTGACCTCAGCCTCCACCTAAAGCCCCTGACACCTGAGGTTCAAAGTGAGTACCTGGGAGTGGGGGTAGAAAGGGGGTCAGCCAAGGCCAATCCATTTCCATGCCAAGACAGGACTTAACCACAACAAGAAACAGAAATCAGAACTTTCCAGAAAGTTTTACTAGAAGGAGAAAGTGTAACTTTCCACCTAGCCAACTAGAGGATGGATTTAACCACCACAGCCCATTGAGGTTCCACTGCCACCATGCCGGAATCTTACACGAACACATCCAGATGGAGCATGGAATTGGGCTAACACGGGCATGACTGAGTCCCCACCGGTAATGCCTACAGGACGTCAGTTTAACGCCTGCACTTATTAGCTAGGCTGTAGGCTGAGCTGTAGCACCTAGAAGACAGAAAGTTATGGTGGCCTAGAGAGAGCCTTGTGTTCTCAGGAAGCGTCTGTAAGGTCCAAGCTGCTAGGGTGGCTCAGCAACAAGAAGTCACTCTGGGATCCAGGTACCTCCAGTCTTGTGGTTCTGCCATCTCCTTGAACCACAGCCTCCCCTGCGTGGTTCCAGCAGGGTACCTGCCTTGTTTGCATTCCAGATCTCAGGTGGGCAAAGAGTGGAAGAGCAGGGCAGGCAGTTTCCTTTCGGTGCAATTATACATGACATCTGTTCACATCCCATTGCCATGGCCACACCTGATGCACAGAGAAGCTCGATAATGGAGCCTTGAGCTACTTCATATGCCCAGCTACTAAGAAGTTTCCATTACCAAAAGGATTACGGGGAGAGTGCTCTGGGGACAGGCAGCAGGCACCACCACTTCCGGGCTTGAACATGAGAGGAACCAAGAGCCAATCTGAGTTACAACACCACCTCCAACCCTAACTTTGAGAACCTGGACAAACAGCCTCTGGGCTTCCATTTCTGCAAAATGGGGCTAATATCATCTGCCCCAAGGGCTGCTGGTCCATTAAATCCAATGTTTTCACACAAACACATGAAAACATAGATGCTCAGAATCTGAGAAACATTTGTCAGCCAAAAACAAAGCTGGAAGAGCAACTGCATATGTAGTCTACTAAGTATTTCTACACACATTGTCTTATTCACCCCATATTTTCCTCTTGGGGGAGGTGAGGAAACAGAGGCACCACAAGGTTGTGTGTCCTGCCGAGGTCACACCATTGACATTTGGCTCCAAGCCCAGTGCTCTCTCCAACCCACCAAGACAGTTGCCCAAGTCCAAACCCAAAGCCAGTCAACTCTTCCTGCCTGAGGCAACCCTCCCACCACGCATGAGTCACGGGTTCCCGTTGGCTGTGGGCATGGGGTATGGACAGCCCCTTCTGCCTGGAGCCAGCTAGAAGCCATGACTGGAAGAAGAGGGCTCCATCCTTCTTGGCACAGTCAAGGCTGGCACGGTCTTGTGAAATAACCAGGGTAGTCAGAGAAGATGACATGAGCAGCGTTTCCTTGACTTGCGTGAAAGGTGCCCAGAGAAGACCACCCAAGGGTCTGCTGGCTTCAGTGGTCATGCAGCTAACTGCAGCAAGCACCAAGGGAGCCCGTGCTGGGTGCTGCATGGGTGGACTGCAAAGAGAGCGTGACTCCAGGTGAGGTCCATTCTGCAGGCTTACGTTTCCCTGAAGACGCCTCCCGTGGTGCTTTGCAGAGATCAGCCATTAGAGGCTAGAGCTGCAGGAGAACATTGGATGGAGATCTCCTACCTCCTAGGTCTCTGACTTTATCCCCCTTGTGTCCAGTTCCATTCTAACCTCTTTTTCCACCAGGTTAACTCAGACACCCCTTTCCTGGAGCCTGGAATGCCTGAGTAACCCTTCTTCATTCACAGCACATCTCACACACACTTAGATTTCTGCTCCTAGGTATGTGTGCACAGTCAGATAAAAATCAAATACCTTTCTTACCCCATTTTCTTCGTTAACAAGGAGACCTTGGTCCTGTCACTTAACTCATCTGTTTATCTTTTGGAACACTGGAGAAACAACTGTTTGTTTTAAGGATTAAATAAGATAAATGTGCCTGGACAGGATGTTTTAAAGGAATGCTTCCATAATTTGTTAAGCTGCCTTTTGTCTGTTATTTTATTTTTTGAAGTTGAAATAAAATTGTTGTGTGTTTTTTTTAAAAAATCAAATAGCAGAGCAATTCTCCCCATTAAAGGGACAGGCCATTTCTACTTGTCTAATGAGTGGCACGTTCATTAAGCAAGTATCCCAGTTAATAGAGTGAAACTTGCTTTGTGCTTGGCCCAAAGGCTGGGCCTAGGGAAAAACGTCCTGGGGGTATATGGGGGAAGCCTGCGGGCTGGTCCCCAGGTGCCTGGCCTTAGGTGCTGGCTTTATGTGTGGAAACCACCTAGAAGCAAAGGAGCAGCAGGGAAATTGAAGTTGAGTCATCTGCAGGATGTGCAAATCCGGCTAGAACCTCCCAACTTGGCAACGAGGGAGGAAATGATTTTAGTGTCTTTCTTTTTTTTTTTTTAGACTCGTGTATCCTAGACACTCAGCTGGGACTCTGTTTCTTATTTCAAGACTTTGCCAAACAGTTGTTTGCAAGAGCACATGTCGGGGAAGGAACCAGGAGGGACAGGGCTTCTCCCGGTGGCTGGTCCAAATCCCCTGGCTCCCAGGGTAACTCCAGTGTTTTAACAGGAAGACAGTGGCAGAGGACAGCTGAGGGGCCAGACGTGGTGTGGATCTCAGAAGCCTCTTTCTGGATCTGACCTCCAGCAGTTAAAAAATATAAGACAAAATGTTTACTGGGAGGATTTACTGAGCACCGAGCCCTGCAAGGCACCCTGCTTGAACAGAGATGAAATACATTTGGGGGCTCTGGATTGTGAATCATTCTGCCTCCATGCCTATTGCTTCTCTTCTCTTGCGACCTCTAAACAACCATATTCACTCATTCATTTGTTCATTTATTCGTTCCACCCTTAGGGAGCTCCCTCCCCAGCGCCCCCCAGTAGTGATGACTGGAGCCGAAGCAGTAAAGAAGACATGGCCTCTGTGCTCCTCTTTCTGTTAATTGGCCTCGCTCTCCATTTTCTTGTCCCCTATCATTTATGGGATTTCCAGCACTAAGGATACAGTGTACCTGATGAGCCATCTGATGACTCTCCCATGGAACATTCTGCTCGTTTTACTTGTACTCCGTTTTAGTCTGCCACCAGGCTGCCGATGCAAAATACCAGAAACAGATTGGCTTTTATAATGAGAATTTATAAAAGTTTACAGTTCTGAGGCTGTGAAAATGTCCAAATCAAGACATCTGCAGGATGAGCTGCTTTGGTGAACTACTGTCTCACCAAAGGTCAGCTGCTGGTAATTCTGGACTCCTGCCACATGGCAAGGCAAAATGGCGGCCAATCTCTGCCTTCTCTTCTAGGCTCACTTTCTCCCCAAGCTCAGCTTTGGGTGATCAGGCACTTGGCTTTTCTCTCCCCAGGACTTCTGTTCAGGGAACCCAGGAACTCAGGAAAAAGCCTTCTCAAATGGATACTAAGGACAAAGGGCCCCTGGAGCCAGGGATATGGCAGGCCTATTCCTGGGAATTCGAGTACTAGCAAGGGCAGCTCAGTGGTGGGGCTCGCAGGCCCTCTAAGTGGCTTATTCCAGCACTTTTTGCCTGCTCAGAGAGCATCATCATTTGAAAACTCTTTGTCCGCCTGATTCGTTTGTGGAGAGAGCAAGTCAAAAGCCCGATGGAAAAAGTGTTACTGCAAATCTCTTCCAGCCATTCTGATGACTTCAAGTCCTTAGTGACTCCCTCTTCTCCTGCCAGACTGATAAACTTGGCTTCTGGCCTGGCTCCAGACCCCACTCCTCTGTGCCTTGAGCCCCATCCACAGCCCCCACCCAACCCCCATCTCCACACCCAAGACAAAAGGCTTCTAGATAGCTCCTGTCCTATGTTCTGGACTCTGTTACAAGTCACCCTTCTGTCTAATCTGCCTCTACCTCATGGGCAAGATCGGGTAACTGGATATCTAGCTCCATGCCTGCTCCATTAACCAGGAGAGCTCCTTGAGCTTCTCAAGAGTGAGAGACCCATCTTCTTTTGCCATTTCTCCTGGGCAGATGAAAATCATGGCTTGAATGCTTCTGCCATGCAAACTTTATTCACCCATAATTCTGTGCCAAGTGTGAAAAGGTGATACAAGACCTTGCTACTCCTCCCCTAGGAAAGGCAGTTCTGGTCTCGTCATCTACCTGAGCAGCCTCCCAGGTGAATTGCCACTAGGGTGCAGAGTCAGGCCCCTTACTGCCTACAAATCATTACATGTCTATTACGCATAAGATACCATATCCAGTGCTTTCACATACACCATCTCTTACTTATTCATCCTAGCTGTGACGGTTAGGCTAATGTGTCAACTCGGCCAGGTAATAGTGCCCAGTTGTTTGGTCAAGCAAACACTGGGCTAATTGTAATGCAAGGGCATTTCATTGACTTAATCATTAGTGAGTTGATTGCATAGATGGCTTGTTACATCCACAATCAACTGAGGAGATTGCCGTCAGCAATAAGTGACGTCTCATCCAATCTGTTGAAGGCCTTAAAAGAAGTGATTTCAGCATTCAGAGAGAGAATTCCCATCTCTACTTCAGACAGCCAGCATCTCCTGGGAACTCATCCAAGGACCTTCATCAGAGTTCCTGGCTTACAGCCCACCCTACAGAATTTGGACTCGTGCATCTGCACGGTGGCGTGAGACAATTTTATAAAATTTCATACTATTTACAGATATCTCCTGTCAGTTCTGTTTCCCTAGAGAACCCTGACTAATGCACTAGCATTCATTCACCCATTCAACAAATACAGATGTCTTCTGTGCCAGGCACTTCCCCAGCACCTACCATATGTGACAGACACGTAGCTATAGGATGAATAATGAATAAGTACCACTCATCCTCTTAACAACCTTGGAGGTAGAGAATATTAGTCTTGTGTTTTGAATATGGAAATTAAAGCTCAGAAAATTTAAGTGCCTCGCCCAAGCTCACGTGGCTGCCAAAGCTGGGATTCAGGCACAAGTTTCTGACTCCCTGTGCAGTGCTCTTCCTTTTTTATCAGAGGTCAGCAAAATCTCTTTATAAAGGGCTAGATAGTAAATATTTTAGGTTTTGCAGGTCCTGTGGGCTCTGACACAATTACTCAACTTTGATGTTGTAATATAAAAAGTGTCCAAAGACAATATGTAAATGAATGAGCCTGACTATGTTCCAATAAAACTCTATTTACAAAAACAGGTCTTAGATGGGAAAATTACAACTAATGTAGCTTATGGATGATAGTTAACAGTAATATTGTAATATTTTATTACATCAATTCTAAGGGACAACAATGGAGAGGTATAAGGGGGTATGGGGTGTTTCCTTTTGGAGTAATGAAAACGTTCTGAAATTGACTGAGGTGATGACAGCACAGCTCTGTGATGAAAATGAGAGCCACTGAGTGTGCACTTTGAATGGATTGTACAAAGCACAGGACACTATAACACAGGGAATCCTGTGGTGGAAGATGGTCTGTGGTTAACAGAATAAATACGAAAACATTCTCTCATGAATGATAACAAATATTTAATACTAATTCATAATATTTTGACAATGCTCTTTCATAGTTTGTAACAAATGTTTCACAGCAATGCAAGGTGCTGGTGGTGGGGTGATGTATGGGAGCACTGTATAATGCTATGCAAGTTTATTTTGTAAGTTCACAACTTTTACTAAATACTTATTGTTTATGTATGTTCATATATGAATGATATACTTCAATAAAAATTTTTAAAAATGAAAACAAAACAGGGGGGCGGATGTAGCTCAAATGGTTGGGCATTCGTCTCCCATATGGAGGGACCCGGGTTCGATCCCCGGGACCTCCCGGTAAAAAAAAAAAAAAAAAAAAAAAAGATACATTAAAAATATATATATATTTATTCATCTGTGTTTACTTTTTAGTTTTTTATTGCTTATGTTTTCAATTATTAAATGTACAAAATAAAGTTAAAAAAAAAAATAAATAAATAAAAATAAATTAAAAAAATATATATATATATATATATTAAAAAAAAAAAAATGAAAACAAAACAAAACATGTTAAGTGGGATTTGGCCCAGAGCCCGTAGTTCGCCAGTCCATGCTTCACATAACAGCTGTCTCAGCTCTGTGGCATAAAAACAGACCACCACTGCTCTCCCCGTTTTGTGATGGAAATTGTGGCAGGAGATGCAGTGAATAGTACCTGAACAAGTCAATGGCTCATTATACCAAGCACTTCTCTCTACAGTTCTTTCTGGGTTGGAAGTGACTTGGAATGGCCCCAGGGATCTTCAGGATCTGACTTCTGATGGGAAGAAAGACCACAGAAGCTCTGCAGAAGGGGCTATAAAATTGCAAAGAGGCACTGAGTCCTCTTGTATCTTGTCATCTCTTTGAGCGCCTCCAACCTCTGGCTCACTCCTCAGTGGCTCTCCAAGACACCAGACGTGTTCAGCCATGACAAAGCATCTGTGAGATGTCTTACTTTTCTCCCACACAGGGAAGGAAGCAGGAGTCCCTGAGCGAGGCTCAACCACCAACGTGGCTTCCAGGAAAATATGCAGAATCTCATCTCGCTCTCTCCTCCTGGGCCGTCCCAGGACACAGCTTTGTTTCTCATGAAAATAAGAAGACAACCATATGCCTTTTTCTCTTCTAAGTTCCATCTAGATGGGAGGCCTGAATTCTGGCCATTTTGAGCTAATGGAGTAGACATTTATTTCTTCCTCTTTTGCAGATCCTTCTCCATTAGGTCATTTCATTCATTTGCCTCCGGTTTATTGAGCACATTCCAATCCGAGGCTGGGACCAGGGACTCACCATTACCAGGATAGGCATGGCTTTGCCCCTGGGAGTGCCCTACCTTGGGACCTCCAAGCCCTCCAGGGCAGAAGCATCTTAACAAGAGCTAGGTTTCAAAAGAAAATAAATCTAATTTAAATTAGTAGGGTTAAGAGGAGGAGGTGGGCTCCAAGCCAAGCCAGATCTAGAAATAAAGACATCCTCCCTCCCCCTACAAAGAAAACAAAGCAAGGAAAGTATCAAATCCATGTACACAATGAAATGATCTTAAAACAGGGTGTGAATGGCCAGCTTCAGAAAACTCCCGTCCTTGGTCCCATATCTGCTGTGACCTGGTCATGCAGCATGGAAGGGTCTACACCACTGTCATAAGCAGCAACAATGTGGGGCGCATCTGAACCATCTGGGCCCCTCTTAGCAAGCAGAGGGCTGGGATCTCAGAAGATCAGAGTAGGATTTTGCTCCCACAGCCCCACACACAGATGGGAGCCTGTTTCCTTCACCTCAGCAAGGTGTTGCTGCATCATCAGGTCTTGTCCTCAGAGGAAACAAGGGAGGCAGGAAAGAGCCACTTGATGAGCCACTGAGCTAGAGCAGCACAGAAAGGGACTTCATTTACTGTTGAGGGGTCAGAGTCATGGCACTCCCAGTGACTGGCCCCCTGTCACCCTGCTAGTGAATGGAGACAAAGCCAGGCTGGGTTGGCCCATCATTCCATTTGTTAAGTTACTGTTGCATGCCAGGCACTTTCACATAGATCATCTTAACATGGTACTCTCAACAATCCCACAGGTACTGCTACTTCCATTCTTCATAGGTGGAAACTGAGGTTCTGGAAAGGTAAGTGGCCTGCTCACAATCACTCAGCTATTGAGTGATAGAGTTGGGGTTCAAACCCAGGTGAATGACTCAAGCCCCACACTTATCATTCAGTGCCCCCACAGCAAACCTTGCAGGAAGAGCACTTTGACCATGTCAGACTTGAGCTCAAGAAGCTACCCCATTGACTCACAAAGACTTAAGGTATTGGAATTATCAGATACAGACCATAAAATAACACTACTTGGTGTATTTAAAGAAATTAATACATAAAAATATCTTAGGGAACAAAAACCTATTAAAAACTGCCACAACAGAATTTTTGAAGAATCACACAGATTGACTAGAACTGAAAAATGCAATAACCAAAATTAAGAACACAATGAACATATTAAAAACAGATTAGATACAGCTGAAGAGAGAACAAGTGAACTGGAATACAGGTAGGAAGGAATTGTCCATAATACAGTCTAGAAAGAGAAAAGAACAGCAAATAACAGAATTATACTAAAGAGACATAGAAGATACAGTAAAAAGTTCTAATATACATTTAAGTGGAGTCCCAGAGGGTAAAGAGAGAGAGAAGGGGAGAGATGCAGCAATATTTAAAGACAAAATCACTGATAATTTCACGAAAATGATAAAAAACATCCATCCACAGATTGAAAAAGTCCTGTAAATAAATGTTCAAGTATTGGGGGTAGGGAAAAAAAAGAAGCTACCTCAGCTACCTTTGTAACAGAATCAATATCAAGCTCTCTCCTGGCTTCTCAGTTCTCACAATAAGCCCTTTACCCCATGCTGCCTTCTCTTTCAACTTTTTTTTTTTTTTTTTTTTTTTAAGTTTTTATTTATTTATTCATTTATCCCCCCCTTGCTGCTTGTGCTCACTGGGTCAGCTAATCACGCCGTGCAGGTGGGCTTGCCTTCACCAGGAGGCCCCGGGAACCGAACCGGGGGCCTCCCATATGGTAAACGGGAGCCCTACTGATTGAGCCACAGCCGCTTCCCATCTTTCAACCTTTTGTTATACTGTTTTTCACACCCTCCTTCCTGATGGCTCCTCGGTCCTTTGCACCAGAAATCCCACAATTGTTCTCATCTCCAGTTCTTTCCTCACACAGGCTTTACTTCATGGAATGCCCTCTCTTTGCTGATCCTCTCCATCCACCAGGCCAAGACCAACCCCATCTTTTCCACAAAACTCTGTGGTAGGACAGCCATTCCAAGGAAGTATCTTTTTTTTAAACAGCTTTTTTTTTTTTTTTAGGATACAATTTACATATAAAATTCACCCTTTTAACATGTACAATTCAATAGTTTTTAGGACCTGCACAGAGTTGTGCAAGAATAACAGTTTGAGATAATTTTTGTATATGGTGTGAGGTAGAGATACAACTTTATTCTTTAGTAAGTAGATATCCAGTTGTCCCAGCTATTCTTTTCCCATTGAATGGTCTTCAAATGTCACACCACCATCCATTACCAGAACTTTCCCACCACCCCAAACATAAACCCTCCACCATTTATGCATTAACTCCCCATGCTCCCTCCCCATTGCCCTTGGTAATCTGTGCCTTATTTTCTCTCTCTTTCCCTGAATTTGCTTATTCTAGCTATTTCATATAAGTGGGATCATATAATATCTGTCCTTTTGTGTCTGGCTTATTTCACTCAGTGGAATGTCTTCAAGTTTTGCTCATGCCCACACATGAATCAGAACTTCATTTCTTTTTGTGGCTGAATAATATTCCATTGAATGGATAGACCTTATTTTGTTTATCCATCCTTCTGTGGATGGACATTTGGGCTGCTTCCACCTTGGCTATGGTGAACAATGCTACTGTTAACATCAGTGTACAAATATCTATCTACTTAAGCGCCTGCTTTCAACTCTTTTGGGCATAGATCTAGAAGTGGGGTTGTCAGGTTATTATGGTGATTCTATATGGTAATTCCATGATTAACTTTTTGAGGAACCACAGTTTGGCCTTTTCTTAAAGGCTCTTTAACACCCCTTCCTGGCCTTGTCCATTGTCATGACTGTCACTGAGAGAGTATAGGATTCTGAAGAAAAGGCTGAGCCTACTGTATCCCCACTGGGTCTTCTCTCACACCTTTACCTGCCTCAGTCATCCTCTTGTGCTCTGCCGCAGCTTGAAGTGGTTAATTTAAGATTTAAGGTTAAAGACACTTGGAGTGTGAATGGATATAGCTAAGATTTTAGAAGAAATCATAAAATTTGAAGAAGAGCAGAGAGTGAGAAGATTTGGACAGGGCCCTTGGGTGGTTCAACCACGGTCTTCGTGGCTACTCGAGGATCTGTCCCCTTAGGGATGCTCCCCAGGCTAAGGGAAAGTTGAACCATTTTAGGCACAAAACCCAAGTTTTTTTTTTTTTTTAAATCTAATTGCATGGAGTGCCTGCCACTCAACTCTTCTTGAAGAAAGGAGAACATGCTGACTTTTTCTCCTCAGGTGCTTTACTTGACTACTTTAAAGGCAATGATCCTATTTGCTAGGCCAAACCCTGAGGGAAGATCATTATTTTCCAGCAGAAATTTCGTATGTGACTCTTCCAGGTTTTCCCTGCTCCCCCTGTTCTTTCTCTGGCGAGAGGCATGCCTGCCAGTGCCAGGTGAGAAGAAGCCCCTAGGTCTGGCACACATCTTCCATCACCAGAGATGAGATGCCAGCCAGCCCCTGATACTAGGAGCCCTCACTGAGGAGGGCCTATCCCAAGGGGACCCTCGTCTTGTGCGTCCCTCCACTGTGGCTGCCTCCCAGATGGCTCCCATTCTCCTCCATTTGTCTCTCGCTCTATTCTCCTCATGTTCTTCTCCCCTCTGGCTGCTGCCTCAGTTTCCTCTTACCTGTAAGAAGCCTCTGTGTAGGGCAAAGCTCCTGGGGTTCCAAGTTTACCTCAGTCTACTCACTGCGACTGTTTTCCCTCCCTCCCTCAGGCCCACCCAAGAGCCTCTGCAAGATGGCCCAGTCCTGTCCCTCCAATCGTGGCAGTCCCTCATCGGCTTTGCTGTGCAATTCCAGAGCGCACCAGTGGGAAGAGCGAGAGCTTGGCCGTTTGCTTCACTGCCTTCAAATCCTGGCTCAGCCACTTGCTAGCGAGTCCTGGACCCCCACTGGAGCCTCAGTTTCTTTGCCCATAACCAACTTGTGGTTGACATCAGGATTAGATAAGGTTTAGCCTCTGAGCTTAGCCCAATAGAAGCTTGGCACCCCCACAACATCGATCCCCAGCAGAATTGCTCTCTCCTGTGTTTCCTCCATTCCCCTCTAGTTCTCTCTTTTTTATTTTACCTTTTTCTTTTTTCTGGTTTTTTAAGAATGCAGCCCACCCAGATCCCTGGTGCCATCTGTTTGGGTGGCCCACATGGGCCATTCCCTGGGCGAGGGGCTAAATGCACTTGGCATCATTCCCTTCTGACTCCCACCAGGACTCCAAACAGCCATGCGGAATCCAGATCCTTGGGTGGGGTGCGGCAGGGGCTCTGAAGTCCCCCTGGGATGTTGGGGTACAGAGTAGGTCCCAGGAAGGACAGATTGCTCTCTGCAGCTGGCTCCTGCGTGCCTGGCCCGAGGCCCCGGTCACAGCTGCAGCAGCTCCATTCAAAGCTCGATTCTCTCCAACCCTTTCCTTTCTAACAATTTGTGCCATATCCCTTAGGGCAGGGGTTCTTAACCAGGGGATCCGTGGAAAGATTTCAGGGGGTCTATGAGCTTGAATTGAAAAAAATCAACTTATTATCTTTATTTTCTCTGCCCTCTAACTGAAATCTAGCATTTCCTTCACTTATGAATGTATGCAATAAATAAATCACAGTAGTGTTCATTTCACCTGACTGCAGAGGGGTCCATGGACCAAAAAAGGTCAAGAACCCCTGCCTTAGGGTGTGTATTTTACTAGGCTTCAGCCTTTGAGCTCATCTACAGATCTGAGTTCCAAGTGTCTGCCCTGGGGATTCTGGACCCCCTCTTCCAGAGAGCTTGGGAGGAGGAGGTTCAGTAGCCACACATGCAGGCCTCCAAGCCTGGCTGTGGCCCTGGCAAGTCCCTCTGTTGCTCAGACAGGGAGGGCCTGGGAGCAGTGAAAAGGGCAGGCAATAAGCGCTCTGGATGGCAAGTTTTGTGATGGCAGCTTCCAGGTGAATGGATACCTGCTACACCCTGCCAGGGAGACACTCAGGGTCTAGATGGCATGATGGTTAGGCTAAGTGTCAGCTCGGCCAGGTAATAGTGCCCAGCTGTTTGGTCAGGCAAGCACTGGGCTAAATGTAATCCAAGGGCATCTCATGGACTCTAATCATCAGTGAGTTGATGGCATAGATGGCTGGTTACATCTACAATCAACTGAGGAGACTGCCATCAGCAATGAGTGACATCTCATCCGATCACTAAAGGCCTTCAAAGGGGAAGTGATTTCAGCATTTAGAGAGAGAATTCCCATTTCTACTCCAGACATCCAGCGTCTCCTGGGAACTCATCAAGGACCTTCATGGGAGCCCCTGGCTTGCAGCTTTGTCCTGTGGAATTTGGACTCATGCATCCCCACGGTCGCATGAGACAATTTTATAAAATCTCATACTATTTACAGATATCTCCTGTTGGTTCTATTTCCCTAGAGAACCCTGACTAATACAGATGGGATTTGCTTTCTCCTGTGAAATGGGTGCATAGAGAACACACTTCTTGTTCAAATGTGGAAGGAAAACCTGCCAACCACTGAATCACATTCTCATTGGGTTGGAATGCATCTTGGCTCCCCGCTTCCCTCGCCAGCACGTCTCACAATTTCCCCCTTTGGTAGTTAAGAGGTATGTTTTCTGCCATTCTCTTTCACCTTCAGCCTTGGATAGCAATCTGAGTTTTCGCTATGACAATCTGCTCTCAAGTCTCATAGTTGGTCCCAAACCTCAGCTGATGCCCTGAAATAATGACTGGCGTCTGTGGAGCATTGGGCTGAATTTGGTGGGCGTCCCCGTGTCCGTGAGTTCATGGGCTTAAACAAGTACTGACCGAGAACTCACTGTGTGTGAGGCTCAGCCTGGTGCCTGGGCCAGGGGCCTGAGGAAAACAGGATAGGGAGCCAGCATCCCTGGACACCGGCTGTAGGCGGGCAAGGTGCTAGGGGCCCTGTGAAGTAGGCATCACTATCCTCATTTTACAGCTGAGGAAACTGAGGCTCAGAGAGGGTGAATGGCTGTTCTGTGTTTTCTTGTTTTGGTTTGGTTTCACTGTACCAGCGATTTTCAAGGTGAGCCTTCAGAAATTCCCTAAGGACTGGCGGGGTGGGGGCAGCTCCCAACTTCACCATCTAACTCATCTTAAGGGTTCCCCTGCTTAAATGCTTGCCAACCCTACACCCGGCGCGGGACCACCTGTTCCCAGTCCTCCTCCTTCTAGCTGTGAGGCTGCTCATGTGCTCTTCCCTCTGATAAGGGGTCTCAGGAAGCACCATGAGGACTTCCTGGCAGGGATGCCTGCTGCTGGGTGACACAGCTGTATCAGGACGCCCCTGGCCTCAAAGGAGAGGCCGACAACCACCTGGTGGTTCTCAGGTCCCAGAGCTCAACCTGTCCTTGCCGAGCCACAGGAGGGCACCCGGTTTCACAGCTCACCCAGGTCATGTGCAGCTACAACTCCTCCCCTGGGCGTTTCCTCCTTCCCCTTCCAGTTTTCAATGATGGAGTCGGCACCCTTTGTGGTTCACCTTCCTCTTGCCCCAGACCCAAATTTCTCTTTAGTAAAACTGTAAGTGAGCATTTTTCCCTGCTCCACTTTCAAGGAGATTCCACGGAGCTTGGGTTTTCTCATGAAGCAGACTCCCAAGAGAGCCTCCTTCACTGGGTTTTCAGATTTTTCCAATCCAGACCTCCCCATCCCCCCAACAACCTCCTGCTTTCATGGACTCCACAGACTTTGCCCAAATGAAACCATACCACCGAGCAACAATGATATCCAGATGCCAACCTGACCTATTTCTCTTCCTAAGGAGCTGGAGACCTCCACTGAGGACCCAGTGGTGGGATTACTACTCTCCCAGCTCATCTGGGGAAGGTGAGGCAGGGGGTACTCAAGTGAGGTCACACAGCAGAGACCAATGGAGTCAGGGCCAGATTTAGATCTCTGAACCTGTAAGAGAGTCCTGCCTTCCAGGAAGCTCATTGGTCTTCCATGCTTTATGGGCAAAAAGACAGAGGTGCAGGAGTCCAGGGACTCATCTCCAGAGGTTGAGAGAACTGGTGGCCTCAGGCCTGTGACAAGGGAGCAGCAAGCCTTCCAAAACTTCCAAAGTCCAGTTCTCTTCATGGACCCAGCCCATAGACAGAGGGACTTTCCCGCTAAGTTCTAACTTTGCTTAGATTAGTCCATGTGGGGTGATGTCTGCAGAACACTCTGAGTGGTGCTTGAAGCCTTTTGGAAACTAATGAATGCTGACATTGAAGCAGTACTTGATCTTAATAATTCCTGTACATGTGGGTTGTACAGGGTATACTGTACATAGCTGGGGTTATACTGATAACACATCAGCTATGAACTACTGTGCACTAGGACCTAAGTGAGGTCCTGGATTTCAAATGGCAAAATAATGTATTCTTCCTATTAAGACACTGTCTTGGGAACGACAGTGTCCAAGCATCAAGTTCATGCAAACCTATTATGATTGTATTAATTTTGGCCATCCAACCATACCTCCAGCTTACCAGATTATATCATATACTTATTCTCTACAGAGCACAGGGCAGGGCTGAACACTTAGTTGGTGTCTAATTACTACTTGTTAATGCACTTGAAAGCTCTTGTTGGCTGCTATTTTAAGATGGTAGACTATAAACAAATTTCTGAACGCTGAGTGACAGGCAAGGTGCTGACAGGTAGGCACAACCTGTGGGTGAAGGCAAGGCCTGCAACAGGGTGGGGAGGGAAGAACACACAGGCTCCCGGGGGTTGGCAGGCCCCGGGGTGAAGCGGCAGTTAGGTGCTCAGCTGGAAGGCTGTTACAGGGCAGTGAGGCTGGGGGAGGGGCCCCGTGGTCTTATCTCAGAGATGGGGGAGTTGAGGTCACCCCTCACCAGGAGTGAGGAAGGTGGTGCTAGATTGGAAACTTAATGACAGGAAGGGACCAGGACAGGGTGGCTGATAAAAGAGAAATCACCAGAACCCTGCCCAGCTGGGTTTCCTGACTGGGTGCCCTCAGCCTCTCTCCTTCTTGCGAGTCTTCTCAAACTCTCTTCTCTACACCTAGTCTTCGAAGCCAGCTTGAGCACCCCCTCCCTGAAGCCTTCCTTGATTGCTTCCTGCATCGTGACCCTGCTTCTCATGGAGCCTGTGTGCCCTTGATCTTCACCAGAAACAGCGAGGGCGTTGGTTAACTTTTCACATGTCTATCTTATCCCTCTTCACATTCTCATTTTCCTGTGGGCAAGAACCAAGCTTGATGTGCCTTTTTAGCTTCTGCTGTGCTGCCTGGCCTGGGGTAGGTGGTCGTGCTGTCCCAGCTCTGCTGAGCCCTGGTGATCGTCCAGACTCCCAACACTTTCATCTCTATCCTCTCTCCAGGCACATCCTCACAGGTGACTGGAGATGTGGGTCAGAGGGAACTGAGGGTCAGGAGCAGTGAGGAGCTGAACCGGCTCAGAAGGGGCAGAGCTGGGGCTGGTGCCCTGGGCAGCCAGGGCTGTGTCCTTCCTTCCCATCCTGTGAGTGTGGGGAGGGCTGACTGTGGAGCTGCAGGTACCCAGGGACCGTGGGCAAGGCCCTGGCCTCACCCGTACGGTGCGGCTGATGAAGCAAATGCATCCTAGTGCACTAAGAACCTGGCACGGTTCTGGAGTGGTACAGACACGAACTCATTCAGTTCCCCGAACAACACTACGAGCTAGGTAGTAGTAGTACTCCTTTACCCATGAGGAGGCGAGGCCTGGAGGGGTTAAGAACTTGGCCTTAAGACACAGAGCTAGTAAGTGGGGAACTGGGATTTGAACCCAGGATTGAACGAGATGACTTGGGTAAAGCATCTAGAACAAAGCGTGGCACGTGGTAAGAGTCTGGTAAGCATTATTTATTAATACTATTCTCACCGTCCTGCTGCCATTCTGTGCAAACAACAGCCACCCAGGGCCTCTCGAGTGCCAGGCACTCTGAGTTTATTAATTTAAAAGTATTAATTAAGTGCCCACCACGCGTTCATGAGCGATAATAATGGGGTCCCTGCCACAGCGGAGGACAAGATGGAGACGCTAAGAATCAGCAGTAAGACCTGGCTATTAGTATAAGACTATTGGGAAGGAGCTATCAGGTTCTTAATTACAATTGAAACCAGCAAAGTGAAATCTACTTATTCCTGTGAGATTTATGGCCACGCCTTCTATACATGTGGTTTTTCTAACAAAGCTGTGGTGGTGGTAATCTTCTTAAAACAAGATGCAGCTTGGTTTAAAGAACCTGAAGCCTAATTACAATGGAGCTTTGTATTTAGTTACGCCTTTCTTCTGATGAGTTTAATGGACCTCCCTCATTAAGCTCCACAAACATCTTCTGAAGTCCTTAGGGGACAGATACTATTAAACCCATTTTCCAGATGTAGACACCAAGGTTAAGTGACTTAGCCACTGACAGGCCATGAGCAAAGCAGCCCCAGGGCTTCTCTGGTTTCCTTCTGTTGTCTCTACTAATCGGACTCCATCCCAGATTTTAAAAGCCCTTCATCATTAAAGGCTTAAAGCTTCCCACAGCTTGGTCTGGGGATCCCAGATTCTGCTGCAGTCCACGGGCAGAGTAGGCTGCTGGGCTAGGAGGCTGCGGCGGGATGAGCAGGGGGACAAGAGGAGGAGGGCGGCTGTAGGAGATGGAGGGCAGGGAGTTCTGCACAGAGGAAGCTCCTCCAGCTTTCGTCTCTAAGACCAGAAGGCCAATCAAAGCACCAAGGCGGTCCCCATACCTCAGTCTGATGTTCAGAGGGACTGTGCTGCCTGCAGGGGTGTCCCAGTTGACTCTCAGCCACTCCCACCCCACAGAGAAGAAAATCCTACAATTGACAGGGAAATAAAATGAGAGCGAAAGATATTGCCTTTACTAAAAACCAGTAGAGAAAACCAATTTATGTTGCATGTCATGCTTGATGGAAAATACATTTCTGTATTGTCCTAACTGCAAGAATCTACCCCCTTGGCCTCTTTGCCTTCTTCCCACCTCCTTTCCCTCCGCTTTCTCAGCACCAGCCAGTGGTCAAGGGGCTCTTCCTTGGACACTCAGGCAAAACCGTGCCTTAGAGCTTTTGCAACAGCCCAGTGGTTCTCAAAGTGGGGTCCCCCAGATCAGCAGCAGCAGCATGTGTAAACATGCTAAAAATGCACATTTTCTGACCCCCACACACTCAACCAGAAGCCCTAGTCTAGGGCAGGGTCTAATAATCTGCTTTGTTCGCCTCTGGCGGCTTCTGGTGCATGCTCTAGTACCTCTGCCTAGAATGTTCTTCCCCAGATATCCTGGCCAAGACCCTTCTTTCTTTAAGTTTTTTTCTCAAATCTCACCTTTTCAGTGAGGCCTCTCCTGAGACCAGCCTACTTAATTCAGTAACATGTCCCATTCTGGCCCTTCTAACTCCTACTTATCCAGCTCTGTTTTCCTTCTTGTAATGGTTAAGTTCATGTGTTGACTTAGCCAGGTTATAGTGTCCAGGTACAGTCATGCAAGCACTAGCTTGATTGTTACTGTGAGGATATTTTGTGGATTTAAATCTTTAGTATGTTGATTGCGTCTATGGCTGATGACATCTCCAATCAACTGAGGAGATTGCCTTCAACAATGAGAAAAGTGTCATCCAATCAATTGAAGGCCTTAAAAGGAGAAGTGATGATTTCAGTAGTCAGAAGGAAGAATTTCCATTTCTACTTCTGCCAGCCAGCTTCTCCTGGAGAATTATTTGAAAGTCTTCAAATGAGTTCCCAGCTTGTGACCTGCCCTATGGAATTTGGACTTGCCCGTCCCCACAGTTGCATGAGATAATTTTATAAAAATCTCATATTTACATTATATATGTAATATATATATATATATGTAATATCTCCTTTTGGTTTGTTTCCCTAGAGAATCTTGACTAATACACCCCTGACATCATTCATCAACTTCATTATGTTCATTGTATATTTTTTGTCTCCTCTATGAAAACATAAGCACCAGGAGACCAGGGACCTTCAGTTATTTACTTGCACATAGAAGCTAATAAATACTTCTTGAATGAACCATGATTTTGAGTTATTGGATCAACAATGAGGATGAAGAAGGATTTGTATGGGTAGGTGAGATGGGGGTGATGAGTTTTGTTTGGGATATGTTGAACTTTAGGTACCAATGGGACATGCAGATGAAAGGTCCACAGGTTATGCATGCAACAGGTGGCTCTGGAACATCAAGGGGAGGTGGTACTATTTAAAGACAAAAAGGAAAGGTTTAAAGATGAAGTCATGAAGAAAGTCAGTATTTGGTGTGGGAGAGAGACTGTTTCAGTTTCTCAGCTGCTAAAACAAAAGCCATATAATGGGTTGGCTGAACAACAAGAATGTATCGGCCCAGTTTCAGAGGCTAGAAAGGTTGTTTCCTTGGTATCTTCTGTCTGGCCGGCAGTCTTTGGGGTTCCTTGGTTTTTCTGTCATATGGCAATGTAGAGGGTAGCATCTTCTCCTTTCTTTCCTGGTTCCATTGACTTCAGCTTCTGGCTGCCCCCATGGCTCCTCTCTCCATCTGCCTTCCACTCTGCTTATAAAGGACTCCAGTAATCCTAATTAAAGCCCAGCACGATTCAGTTGGGCCACACCTTAGCTGAAGTAACGCCTTGAAAAGATCTTATTTATGATGGGTCCTTACTCACCAGAATGTAGACCTAGACCAAGAACACATCCAAACTGGGTGCACAGTTCAGTGCACCACAGAGGAAATCCAGAGAGAGAGGCAAGTAGGCCAAAGGCATTGGGTATTTCTAGAAGGAAAACGTTAACAGTGTCAAATGCTACAAAGAAGTTAAACACACTTAGAGAAGAATCTTATCATAGATTTGGCAAAATCAAGAGATGAACTTACTTTCCCAAGAGCTGTCTTGTGGAGTGGAAGGGACTGAAGGTTGGCTGCAATGGGGAAAGGACAAAAGGTGCAGGAAAGAAATGGAGACAGGGAGTGGGACCATGAGGAGAAAGTAATCTGTTCCAAAGACTCTGAAAGGCAGAACCAGTTAAGGGTTAAAGGAAGGGAGGAGAAGGGTGGGGAGATGTGGGGAAGATGTCCAAAAATTTCAACATGAAACTACAGCATCTGAAATTGGGGAGAAGGCCCCTTGTCATCTAGGGTAAGCAGAAACCAGTGAGGTGGTTATATTATATATATTATATATAATATAGAGACATTATAGAGGAAATCCCATCAGGCAGGTGTTTCAGCCAGCTGGATTTCAAGACCCCTTTGAATCCTGAATCTCAGAGTCATGATTTTTTCCTGTATCTGAAAGAAACCCAAGGCTACTAGAAAAATAGGTGGGCTCCTACCCAACAGGAAATCTTTTGGCACTACAAAGTTCCATCTGGGTTTAGAGAATAATTTCCTCCTCAATTAAAATGTGTGTATGGGAACCCCCACCAGGAGAACCACTGAGTGCATGGTTGGGTCCCTCTGACCTGTGGGAGCCATGAGCATGACCGCCAGGCTGATGCCACAGAAATGCCGGTGGAAGTGTTTCGTAAACACGTGTCACTCCTGAAACTTCTTCTTTAGCCATCAGATCTTTAACATTTTCTAATAAATTCCCATTTGAGGAGATGCTCAGAATGAATGTTAGATGTTCTGAGTAGGAGGCAGCACCCTAGTCTCCAAAATAGTTCATTTAAATGTAACTACCAGATTTTTTATGGTGCAACAATTTTGGAAAATTTATATGGGAATAAAATGAATTTCAAGAATACAAATTATTAGACTGCAATTTTCCCACATGTTCAAAAAGATATGTAGTGTCCTAAATCAAACTACTGCATATGCCTAAATATAAGGACACTCTAAATATAAGGTAATGACATACTTTCCCAAGGAGAAGAAAAAAAAAATGTATGCCAATTTACAAACTTTTCAGGAATGTAGAAAAAAATAAATATCTACTTACAGTATTTATTTATACATTTTAATAATCACTTACTCTATACCTTGCTATTTTCTTCTACAAGTTTTGAGTAGAATTCAGTTACTCTGTGATTTGTCATATTCATTTATCTTGGACCAAGAATTCTCAAATGCAACTGGATATGAAAAATGGAGACTGGTTTTTCACAAACAGTAAAGTGAAGTTATGAAAGTACCATCATCTATATTTGCTTAGAAATAATGACAGCATAAATTCCAGGTTGTTGTGTTTCAACTTTATGGCTACACAGGTAAAGTAAGATTTGAAAATCATTTCAAAACCAAATTAGTCAAATAAAAAATGCAGGCACATTTTTAAGGCATTGAAAGTTTACCTAAAAACTACAAAACCTATGAAATCCTCTTATAAAACCACTACAACTGTTACTCTATAAAATCTACTTTGCATTTAATGTATGCTAAGGATAGAGCTTTGAAAAAAAGTAAGAAATCTCATCCTGTGTGTTCAGTCAAAAAAATTCACATGGAAGCCTCAACAAAATATCTTACTACACAATTTACTACCATTACTAGGAACAGCAATAATTACATGTTTGAGGAACAAATTTCAGTGGGTTTTGATAACATGTTCCTGGGATGCAAGAACATAATAGATCTATTAGGGTAGTGGGCACTGATTTGCAACTCAGGGCTTGGGCCCATTAGTGAGTCCAGAAATCAATTTCATGGGTGTGGACATTTTTTTTTTTTAAAGAATAGGTTAGAATAGAAAAAGACCAAAGCACTTCTAATGCTGTAGCATACAGCTTTATAACACTTTCGATACCCACACGTTCTGAGTCACAATATTCAGTGCATTTCTTACTGTGAGACAAAGTGAAAAAAAAAAAAAAAACATTTGAAAACAAATGAGGTAGAATTTTGGAAACCTAGGGAGGCAATAAAATAGGGGCAAGGAAAAGCAGAACCCAGGCTTCTCAACTCTATGTCCTGGGTTTCATTACTCTAATGAAATAGTGATATTTCACTCAAAGAAGATCATGGGAGTAGAGGGGTAGGAAGGAGAAAAAGGAAAAGCAAAGACAGTAGCTGGTGATTAAGAAATTCAACTAGAATGAAGTCTCTGAATCAAGAGTGAGCTAGGTGTATGTGGCAGTTTGAATTTGGTGAATCTTCCAAAGAGAAAAATTATGTGTTTGAACTAATCCATTCCTGTGGGTGTGAGATCCTTTTGATTGGACTACATCAGTGAGGCAGTCTCTGCCCTCTTGCTGGGTTAGTTATAAATGGAGACAGAGAGAGCCAACACACACATAGAAAAAGGGAGCTGCTTTGATCCTGCACTATGAGAGAAAGGGCTCTAGTTTCACTTACAGCTAAGCTGCAAGGAGAGAAGCCCCCAAGAGGCTCAAACAGCTGAGGCTGAAAGCTTGCAGTTGAACTCAGGAAGAAAGCAGAGCAGTCGAGACTGATAGAGGAGACCTGGAAAGAGACAAGCCCTACTCCAGGTTGCCCACAGCTAAGCTCCAGGAGATGGTAGATTCTGGAGGGGATGGTAGAAACCTAGGCAGAGATCACCTGCCATCTTGCTTTACCAAGTGGCAGCTGACTTTGGTAAGAAAGCATCTCTGCTGATGCCTGGTTTTGGACATTTCATGGCCTTGGGACTGTAAGCTTTTCCCCAAATAAATTTCCCATTATTGGGTTCCCAAAAGCCAACCCATTTCTGGTACTTTGCATTGGCAGCCCTTTGGCAAACTAAAACAGTGTATAAGAATGGAAGTTCAGTATAAGGTATATGGGGCAGAGCCAAGATGTAGGACTGCTCAGCTTTATTTCTCTTCTCTGAGGGAAGGAACTTACTGTGGTCCAGAGCCACAGTTCCAGAAGCAACTGAAAGAGAAGGCCCACCTGCTTCCCTCACCACACCTACCTTCCTACCCGCCGGCTGACCTCCACTGGCCACGTAGGCTGCCCTCTCTCTCATGACCATGTGCCTGTGTGTCCATGGAAGGTCAGCACCTCCGTCTGTGCACTGTACCTCAGTCCCTCTTGCATAGTGAGGTGGTTTAAAAACATGTCCCCAAATTCTTTCCAGGGTTGCTGGTTTAGCAAATAAAACTACAGATAAAGGAAATAAATATATTTTTGTTACCACTGGAGAAAGACTGAAAAATTAGCATTTACATTCCTCAAAACCAAGTTGTAGGACATGATTATAGTTAAAGACTAACCAAGGTATCAGACATTGGGTTTGATGAATAGTTTAAAAAGCCAAGGAACAGTTCACCCCAAAAATCTTAATATAAAAGACCTAATGAATTTCTCCTGAACTCATGCTTTGGCAAAACCTGCCTGGAACACAGTGGGTGCAAATATACAAAGACATATATACCATTTTCTAGTACAAATTAAAAAAAAAATACCTGTAGAATTCCATAATTTATATTATATAATATTTATCTTATATATATATTTATATTATGAATTTCAGATAAACAACAAAGAATTTTTTAGTGTAAATATGTCCCATGCAGTGTTTGGATAGATGCAAAGTTTATACAAAATAATGAGGTAGGGAGGGAAGGGAGTGGGGAGATAGACAGAAGATAGAGATAAAGGAAAAACACTTAACTGTAAAAATCAAGTCAAGGAACAGTATATATAGTATGATCCCATTGACTCACCGAACCAAAACTTTATATCGTTGTTTATATATTAGAAAAATATTTGAAAAAAAATTCTGTGAGCAGTTAGCTCGGGAGGATTAAATGAGAGTTAGATTTGTTATAATGGGTACATGTTACTTTGATAAACAATTCCTTTTCAATAAAACTTCTTAGTTGAAGTGTAACATACACACAGAAAGGCATGCAAGGTGTAGGAGTAGCCCAGTGGTCACATGTTGTCAGTAAAACCACTGCCAGACTGAGGAAAAGGCCCAACCAGGAGCCTGATGTCCCCGTCATATACCCGCCTGTCACCTTCCCCTCTCTCCAAAGATAATCACAATCCTAACTTCTGAAAACAATTTTTTTTTTTTTTTTTTTTTTGAGGTACCATGGCCAGGGACTGAACCTGGGACCTCATATGTGGGAAGCCGTCGCTCAACCACTGAGCCACATCGGCTCCCCTGAGTTGGTTTTTTTGTTTGTTTTGCTTGTTGTTTGTTTTGTTGTTTAAGAGGCCCCAGGAACTGAACCCAAGACCTCCCATGTGGGAACCAGGTGCTCAACTGCTTGAACCAAATCCACTCCCCTGAAAACAAATTTTTTAATGGTTGGAAAAAAAATATTTAGGCATTAGCTCTAGGATATCAGAGAATGAGGGAATCTGGAGCTGGAGAAGGATGGTCCTGATGTGAAAAACAAACCCACCACCCTGAAGGCTGTGCTTCTCCTATTGGCTCATGAACTCCCCTGGGTGTACTTTCCCATTATGGTGCCAAAGGAGAAACACCGACGTTTCCTTGAGCTGGTAACATACAAACGCGGAATGATTGTGCAGTGGAATACGAAACTTACATACAATTTTTAAACAGGAGACTTCCAAGACTGTAGTAGGTACTTCAGGAGTCTCAACCCTACAAGGAGGGTCTATCTATTTTAAGGGCTCAGCAGCTAGAAAATTCTAGGCCACAAGAGGGAATGCTGGACTTGGAAGAAGTATTCATGTCTCTATTCAGGAAATATTTTTAAAACGCCTTATCGGGTAGCAGATGTAGCTCAGTAGTTGAGCACTTGCCTCCCACGTACGAGGTCCTGGGTGTGTAATATGATGTGATAGATGTGACGTAAACGTTAATGTAACATAAATTTTAATGTAATGTACATGTTAATGTAATATAAATAGTAATGTAATGTAATAAAAATAAAATATAAAATGCCTGTCATGGACTCAGCACTGTCCCTCCACCTGCCCTTTCAGGAATCCTCAGAACAAAAGTTGAGGGGCACCACTGTGCTTGACAAACCTCAATATTAAAGAATATGTTGAGTTCAGAAGGGAGTATGTGTACACAAGGGGTGGGAGGAGAGGTGGCTAGAGAGAAATGAGCTTTGTTAAGTACCTCAGTGCCTGGCACTACGATGCGCTTTACCTAATAGAAGTACCTCATTCAATCCTCACAAAAAAACAAAGTATTAAGCTCATTTTAGAGGAAGAAACCAGGCCCAGAGAGGTTAAATAAATACAAAGGATACAGAACTGGTAAGCAAGAGCTAAGATTCAGTCCTGGTTCGGGCTGGTTCCAAAGCCCCGGCTCTTTCCACTATTTTACCAGCCTCCTAAGTGCCCAGAAGGTATCTATAACATCTGCCCTCTACTTGGTGGTGGTAAGACTTTCCAGTTTTGTAACAGTGCTCTTTTTACATATCAAATGAACCCCCTTCAGCACTGCTTATGGAATTTAACCCTGTGGCATACTGGCTCCCCATAAAACAAGGAGGTGCCCTCAAAGAAGGAAGGAAAAACCAGGAATAGGTGTGGAAGAACCTTCCTCAGGAAATAGGTCAGGAAAATAATCACCCAACCCCTGGGGAAGAAATTCCAGCCAGCAGATCACCAGTCCTAATCTTGCTCTAATCTCTTCTTCTATTTCCCCAACCCTTTAAGGCAGCCAAGGGGGAAGGAGAGAAAGCAAGCTACATGAGCGCCTAAGCACCTTCCTTTGGGAAAAGGTGGTCTATCCTCGGCTATTAGTCTAGGGGATAAGAAGCTGTAAAAGGAACGCAGGGATTTAAATCGTCTGAGGACTCTGTGGTGCTGCAACACCAACCGGGTCAGCTGCCCAATAACAAGCACTGCTTTCTGGTTACCATGTCTGTACACACACACTCATACCACCATATTCACATACACATACAAATACAACACACACACACCACACAATACACCACGTACACTTATTTTCTGGAAACAGACCCCACTTGCAAGACCACAGAACTGCCATCCGAGCATGTCCTGCCTGTTGGGAGTGTGCCAGGCAGTTCAGGAGAAGCAGAGACTGCAGGAGAAGATAAAGCCTGAGGGGAAAGAGAATGATGGCCTGAAAAGAGAGACCCGGAGACCTACGACAGAAGGACAATGCTGACACTGGAGGAAGAAAAGAAGGAAAGAGGGGAACGAGATGCCACTGACTGTGAATCCCTGGATCTGGGTGCTCCTGAGGCCTGGTGCCTGCTCTACAGCATGCTTAGGTGAATAGCCATCCTGCCTTTTTGCTTACAGTATGTCAAGTTATATCATCATTTGCAGCCCAAAGGGTTACTATTATTAGTTATATATAAAGAAACTTACAAAATCTATAAGGGCACTGTGACAGTTGGGCAATTTGATGTAATTATGAATTCCAAAAATATAATTGGATCATGCTTGTAAACTGATCTGTTAATCTGGGCATGATTAGGTTAGGATTAGGGCATTGAGTCCCACCCCTTGGTGGGTGGGGAATCGAATATAAAAGGCAAGGCAAAGGACAGTTGAAGCAGTCTTTTGAGAAGCAGTTTTGATGTTGGAAAGAAGGCCCCAGGAGAAGAGAAGCAAGCTGTTCGCCTGATCGTCTACAGCTGACCTTGTGGAGGAAACAGGAGCTAAGCCCGGATTGAAACACAGCCCCGGGAAGAGAGGAACCCCAGAAGCCTGAACCCTGGCAAATGCGGGCAGCTGTCTTACTCCAATACGTGGCAATGGACTGTGGTGAGAACACTTTATGGCCTGGTATCTGTGGACTTCTACCCCAAATAAATACCCTTTATAAAGACCAACCCATTTTTGGTATTTCACATTAGCACCCCTTTGGCTGACTAATACAGGCACCTCTAAAACCACATTAATACCTGAAAAACTAAGTAAACCAACATCAATTTCCAAATTAACTCAAGAAATGGGTCTTTCTCAGAGGTTATTTAAATGAAAAGTATTTATTTTTATAAATGTTTCCTCCAACATGTTCATCTCTGTTTGTACGTAAGAAACAGCAAAAACCCATGCTTAATATTGTGCCACAATAAAAGAATTACCAGTAATCCATCTCTTGTTTTAGGTTATTACCATTAAATTATACTCCCTTGGTATAAAAATATATTTTTTAAAAAGTCAAAACTAACATATAAACAAGCAAACAAACCTATCACCACATTCTTATAAACAAACCCAAACATGATCAATACATATACATTGGGTAAAAGAGGAATGACATTTCTAGGTGGTTTAATCGCGAATGGTAATAGGCGCTGCAAGAAAAAAAGTTCCTAACACATGACAAATCTTTTTTAGCACAAGGTAAATCTTTCATTTTATTTTATAACATGGTTTATTTATTTAAGGCTAGGGGAAAAAGAGACAATGTTTGCAGAGAGCCACAACTTACAAAAAATGCAACTTGGGGCCTTGCAATAACCAGTTGGTATGTCCCCGGATTCCAAGTCCAATAAGATATAGAAATAAATTATAAAATCCTTCTCTCTGTAAATGTATCAAGAATTTACACAGAATTAAAAAATGTATGCTCCTGTATCTGTGTTTAATATACCCTTATGATAATCAAAGGGGGATGTGCTCCTGCCAAATTGCATTCAGGGATTGGCAGTTTAATTCCAAGTGTTCTGTGTGTACATTCCCAAATTCAGTGAAATGGCCGTCCTCTTCTGTGCCTGGACTTCAGGTGACTGGCTGGACGACGCAGCTTCTTCCTCTCTTGCCGATGCAGCTTCTCAGCCTCCTGCTGCTGCTTCTGCTGTTCGGACTAAAAGAGAAAATTCAATGAGGAGAGGAAAATAGAATGAGAATTCCAATATGCCACTTTTTGTAGCCATCAGAATGCCAACAGCATGGCACCTGTCATGGCTTTGCTGCAGGGAGAAATGGCTCCCAGGGCCTGGGGTCTGGCCAACTCGTCTCCTCTGACTCTTGCTGCCCTGGTAGAAACAGGAGGACAAAGGTCAAGTCTCATCTTCACTTTATTTTTTTTATTTTATTTTTTATTTTTTTTTAAATTTTACCGGGAGGTCCTGGGGATCGAACCCAGGTCCCTCCATATGGGAGACGGATGCCCAACCAGTTGAGCCACATCCGCCCCACATCTTCACTTTAAAACAGGAAATTCCATGTATGAAGATGCGCCTGGGCCAGAGGAGAAGGGCCCTGTATAGCAGCCTGACCTACAAAGATGATTATTCAACCAATACAAATTCCACTGGGATCTCTTTAAAGGTTTCCTAGGAAAGAGCCACCTTACGAAGATGCGATTGCTTACCAAATGTCTAGAACTTTTAGAATAGTCTTTAGTTTATAAGCCAGAACATTAGTTTATTCATATTGCCTTAAAAATAGATTTTAAAAATGTTTACATATACTAGAATTGTATTACCCAGATTGATTAAGCACATTCATTCACCAGAACTGCTTCAAAGAATTTCTGACTGTTTCTCAAAAATCAAATTTCCCCTCAAAGGCCAGAGATTTTCTACCATTAAACATGGGTAAAGGCTTGGGAGACAATTAAAAAAGTTCACAGGTGGAATTAGCATGTAGACTCTCAGGCTGACTGCTTCATAGGTCTCTGCACTCATTATCAATTCCCATTTACTCACGTAAAAGCCGCATCTCCTCCCTGTGTCCTCCTCCCCCTTCCTCCCCACTCCCCCCAATCCCTTCATTACTTCTGGCAAAAATTCCTAAAAGAGAAGGGTATCAACAGAATCCATGGCAAAGTAAGAGTTACTTAATTTTAGAAACATACACAATGGCTTTGAGCATACAAACTCCAGAATGTAAAGATATGTATATATATATATAATCTTACCTGGTGGAGAAAGCATTCTTGGGAGTGCAAGTTTAAAAAGCTGAAAATCACTGCCTTATAGATACCTATGGAACCTGCTCAACTATGATCTACAGTTTTCTATGCACCTAAAAATATTCATTTGTATTTTACTCTTGAAGAAAAAGTTTCTATATTCGCCTTCAGTTAGTATTGCTCAATATTTTAAAATTAAAGAGTGGGGGATGAAGGGATAGTGGGAAAAGAAAGCAATTTTTAATACCCCAAAAGGGTGAATTTCCCCTATTCCTGAATAACATTTAAGTTCCTTTTCTGATTATTACCATTTCAAGTACCTTTTCAAAGTAAATCATGCTCTGTATATCCTTCCACAGCATACTCCAAATTCCTCTACTTTGCTCTATCTCTGAGATGAATCCCAGCTCTTGTCATTCCTAACTGAGACCACAACAGGAGCTGCCTTCTAAGGTCTTCTGAACTCCTCTCTTGTCCCCTGCAGTTCATGGCCCATAAAATCGCCAGAATGATTTTTTAAAAATTAAAAATGCTATGTACTACTTCCGGGAAGAAGGTGGACTAGTAAGACATGGGAATCTCTTCTCCAGAAAAATAGCTAGAGGATAGGCTGAAACAGCCCCGAAAAAGATCTTCTAGGGTTCAGGATAGCAGCTGAAGGCTGCACACCACCCAGAGGAGAGAGGGACAGAAGAGGGAAATCGTGCGACAGAACCGTTTGGTCTGCCTTGTCCTGAGAGCTCTTCCAGGCTGGATGGGGCTGCGCTATTGTTTGCCTTGGAGCCTGCAAGGGGCTAAAGATATACAACCCTCCCAGTCTCCTCCTTTACTAACAGGGACTGATTGTTGAGGACTCAGAGGGGAGAGGAAATATTTCCTAGTTGGGAAAAGGGAGGGGGCTGTCAGAGAAGACTGGAGAACTATCTCAAAAAGTTTGAATTACAAGGCTCTTAGCCCTCAGACAGGAAGCTCCATCACATTGATCTGGTCTGTGTCACAACAAATACACTCTGACCAGGCATTGAATTGAGCGCTGCCAAAGAGCGCCATCTCCTGGCAGACCAAGGAAGTGCACATAAGAAAATTAAAAATAATAAGAGAGGCTTTTCCTGACCTCTATAGTCTCCCTGCCCAAGGCCCTAGGAAGTGATTCTACAACCAATTACTGGGTCCAGTTCCCAGTTTTGAGCAACCAGCAGGACAATCCTAATAATCCAAGTTGAGCCAAAAATCAAAGAGCTGTGGTAACTCACAGCCTCCTGTCACTAAACCCCTATAAAAGAGAAAGAGATTGAGCATCTGAGTAAACTACATCCTAACCAGATGCATAAACACCAGCAAAAAATTACGAGCCATACTAAGAAAACAGAAGACATGGCCCAAGAAAAGGAATACATCAAAGGGCCAGAAGAGATGCAGAATTTGAGAGAACTAATCAGTGAGATGAGCACAAATTTCCAAAACCAAATTAGTGAGATGAAAGACAATATAGTTAAAGAGATAAATGACATCAAGAAGACATCGAGCGAACGCAAAGAAGAATTTGAAATCCTGAACAGAAAAGTAACAGAGTACATGGGAATGAAAGGCACAATAGGTGAGGTCAAAAACATATTTGAGGCATACAACAGCAGACTCTAAATGATAGAAGAAAGAATAAGTGATACCAAAGACAGAGCAGCTAAAACTGAAGGGAGAAAAGAATGGAAAAAACTGAGCAGGGGCTCAGAGAGTTGAAACAACACAAAACGCAAAAATATACGTGTCATCGGAGTTCCAGAAGGGGAAGAGAAGGGAAAAGGGGCAGAAAGAGTATTTGAGGAAATGATAGCTGAAAATTTCCCAACTTTCACAAAAGAAATGAACTTACTTGTCCAATACTCCAATTATAATAAATCCAAACCTACACCAAGACACATACTACTCAGAATGTCAAATGTCAAAGATAAAGACATTTATCTTTGACATTTGAGAAAATTCGAAGAGCAGCAAGGGAGAAGCAAATAACGTACAAGGGACGTGTAGTAAGACTTAGTGCAGATTTCTCTTCAGAAACCATGGAGGCGAGAAGACAGTGGTATGATACAATTAGGAAACTGAAAGAGAAAAACTGCCAGGCGAGAATTCTTTATCCAGCCAAACTGTCCTTCAAATATGAAGGTGAATATAAAGTATTCACAAACAAACAGAAACTAAAAGAGTATGCAAAAAAGAATCCACCTTTGCAGGAAATATTAAAGGAAGTCTTAGTACCTGAAAGAAAAAGATAGGAGAGAGAGGCTTGGAGGAGAGTAAAGAAGAAAGAATAGTAGAAAGGATAACCAAGAGTAAAAAGAGAGACAAAAACAAGATGACATATGAAAACCAAAGAATAAAATGGAGGAAGTAAATGGTGCATTTACAGTAACATCATTGAATGTGAATGGATTAAAGTCCCCAAGCAAAAGATCCAGGCTGACAAGGCGGATAAAAAACATGAGCCGTCCATATGCTGCTTACAAGAAACTCACCTTAGACCCAGGGATACAAACCGGCTGAACGTAAAAGGGTGGAAAAAGATACTCCACACAAATAGTAATCAGAAAAGAGCAGGGGTAGCTATACTAATATCAGACAAAACAGACTTTAAATGCAAAAAAGTTATAAGAGATACAGAAGGCCATTATATATTAATAAAAGGGACGATCCACCGGAAAATATAACAGTCATAAATATCTATGTACCTAAGCAGGGTGCCCCAAAATATATGAGACAAACTGTGGCAAAACTGAAGGGAGAAATAGACATTTCTACAATAATCGTTGGAGACTTCAACACCCCACTCACATCATTAGATAGAACAACTAGACAGAATATCAACAAGGAAACAGAGAACTTGAACAATATGATAAACAAGTTAGACCTCACAGACAAATACAGAACACTGCATCCAAACTCAGCAGGTTATACATTCTTCTCAAGTGCCCATTGATCTTTCTCCAGGATAGGCCACATGTTAGGTCACAATACAGCTATCAATACATATAAAAAGAATGAAATTATACAAAGCACCTTCTCAGATCATAATGGAATGAAACTAGAAATCAATAACAGACAGGAAAAACGTAAATTTGCAAATGTGTGGAGACTGAACAACATATTCCTAAATAATCAGTGGGTCAAAGAAGAAATTGCAAGTGAAATCAGTAAATATATTGAGACAAATGAAAATGAGAACACAACGTTAACAAAACATATGGGATACAGAGAAGGCAGTCTTGAGAGGGAAATTTATAGCCCTAAATGCCTCTATTAAAAAACAAGAAAGAGCTAAACCCAAAGATTTAACTGAACAGCTAGAGAAACTAGAAAAAGAACAGCAAACCAATCCCAAAGCAAGCAGAAGGCAAGAAATAATAAAGATTAGAGCAGAAATAAATGAAAATGAGAACAGAAAAACAAGAGAGAAAATCAATACAACCAAAACTGGTTCTTTGAGAAGATCAATAAAATTGACAACCCCCTAGCTAGACTAACAAAGAAAAAAAGAGAGAAGATGCAAATAAATACAATCAGAAATGAAAGGGCGGAAATTACAAATGACCTCACAGAAATAAAAAGAATCATAAGAGGATATTATGATGGGAAGCGGCTGTGGCTCAATCAGTAGGGCTCCCGTTTACCATATGGGAGGCCCCGGGTTCGGTTCCGGGGGCCTCCTGGTGAAGGCAAAGCCCGCCCGCACGGCGTGGTTAGCTGACCCAGCGAGCACAAGCAGCAAGGAGGGGATAAATGAATAAATAAATAAAATCTTTAAAAAAAAAAAAAAAGAGGATATTATGAGAAACTATATGCCAACAAACTAGACAACCTAGATGAAATGGACAAATTTCTAGAAATGCACAACCAACCTACACTGACGCTACAAGAAATACAAGAACTTAACAAACCAATCACAATTAAGGAGATTGAATCCATATCAAAAATCTCCCAGCAAAGAAAAGTCCAGGACCAGATGGCTGCACATGTGAATTCTACCAAGCATTTCAAAAAGAACTAACACCAATCCTGTTTAAACTCTTCCAAAAAATTGAAGAGGAGGGAAAATTACCCAACACATTTTATGAAGCCAACATCACCCTAATACCAAAACCAGATTAAAGATTCCACAAGAAAAGAAAATTACAGACCAATCTCTCTAATGAACATAGATGCAAAAATTCTCAACAAAATACTCGCAAATCAAATCCAACAGCATATCAAAAGACTAATACATCACAACCAAGTGGGATTTTTTCCTGGTATGCAAGGCTGATTCAACATAAGAAAATCAATCAATGTAATACACCACATTAACAAGATGAAGGGAAAAAACCACATGATCAACTCAATAGATGCAGAAAAGGCATTCGACAAAATCCAGCATCGTTTTTTGATAAAACACTTCAAAAGATAGGAATAAAAGAAAAATTCCTCAATATGATAAAAGGCATGTATGAAAAACCCACAGCCAAAATCATACTCAATGGGGAAACGTTGAAAGCTTTCCCTCTAAGATCAGTAACAAGACAAGGATGCCCACTGTCATCATTGTTATTCAACACTGTACTAGAAGTTCTAGCTAGAGCAGTTAGACAAGAAAAACAAACTAAAGGTGTCCAAATAGAAAAAGAGGAAGTAAAACTCTCACTGTTTGCGGATGACATGATCCTATACTTAGAAAATCCTGAAGTATCCACAACAAAGCTACCTGAACTAATAAATGAGTTCAGCAAAGTGGCAGGATACAAGATCAACACGCAAAAATCAATAATGTTTTTGTACACTAGCACTGAACAACCTGAGGAGGAAATCAGGGGGAAAACTCCATTTTCAATAGCCACAAAAAGACTCAAATACCTAGGAGTTAATTTAACCAAGGAAGTACAGGACCTAAATGCAGAAAACAACAAAACAATGCTAAAAGAAATTTAAAAAGACCTAAACAAATGGAAAGACATTCCGTGTTCATGGATTGGAAGAATAAATATCGTGAAGATGTCAATCTTGCCCAAACTGATTTATAGATTCAATGCAATACCAATCAAAATCCCGACAGCTTACTTCGCAGAATTAGAGAAGGCAATTACCAAATTCATCTGGAAGGGTAAGTGCACCCGAATAGCCAAAAGCAGTCTAAAAAAGAAGAACGACGTGGGAGGAATTTCACTGCCTGACCTTGAAATATATTACAAAGCTACAGTGGTCAAAACAGCATGGTACTGGCATAAAGATAGACACATCTATCAGAGGAATAGAATTGAGAACCCATAAATAAACCCTCACCTATATAGTCAACTGGTTTTTGACAAACCTACCAAGTCTATGTTAAATGGGAAAAAACAGTCTCTTCAACAAATGGTGTTGGGAGAACTGGATGTCTATCACAAAAGAATGAAAGAGGACCCCTATCTCACCCCCTATACAAGAATCAACTCAAAATGGATCAAAGATCTAAATATAAAAGCCAGGGCCATAAAACTATTAGAAGAAAATGTAGGGAAACATCTTCAAGACCTTGTAGTAGGTGGTGGTTTCTTGGATCTTACACACAAAGCACATGCAACAAAAGAAAAAATAGATAAATGGTATCTCCTCAAAAATAAACACTTTTGCCCCTCACAGGACTTTATCAAAAGGGTGAAAAGGCAGCCAACTCAATGGGAAAAAATATTTGGAATTCACATATCTGATAAGGGTTTAATATCCAGGATATATAAAGAGATGTTACAACTCAACAATAAAAAGGCAAACGACCCAATTAAAAAATGGGCGAAAGACTTGAATAGACATTTCTCCAAAGAAGAAATACAAATGGCAAAAAAACACATGAAGAAATGCTCAACATCACTCATTAGGGAAATGCAAATCAAAACTACAATGAGATATCATTTCACACCTATCAGAATGGCCATTATTAAAAAGACAGAGAACTACAAGTGTTGGAGAGGATGTGGAGAGATAGGAACACTTCTTCACTGTTGGCGGGAATGCAGGATGGTACAACCACTATGGAGGACTGCCTGGCAGTTCCTAAAGAAGTTGAATATAGACTTGCCACGTGACCCTGCAATACCACTACTGGGTATATACCCAGAAGAACTGAGAGCAGTGACACGAACAGACATCTGCAGACGGATATTCACAGCAACATTATTCACCATTGCCAAAAGCTGGAAACAACCCAGGTGTCCATGAACAGACAAATGGATAACAAACTGTGGTCTATTCACACGATGGAATATTACACAGTTGTAAGAAGAAATGAAGTCATAAAGCATATGACAACATGGATGAATCTGGAGGACATTATGTTGAGCGAAGTAAGCCAGACACAAAAGGACAAATACTGTAATGAATGTGTTAGTATGAACCAAATATATTGTGTAACGTATTGTTTGATTAAAAAAAAAATTATATGGATCCATTACATTTAATTGAGAAACGTATATATTTATTCATCTGCATTTACTTTTTAGTTTTTGTTTATATTTTCAATTATTAAATGTACAAAATAAAGTAAAAAAAAAAAAAATGCTATGTCAGTCCTCTGCTTATTAAAACATTTCAGTAGCACCTCACTATTCTTAGGATTAAAGCGCAACATTTTAGCCTGGCCCTATATAACTCAGTTCTCACTTCCTTTTCTATTTACACCTGATACCACCCTAACCATGGCTCATAGGCTCCCTTTCAGATCCTTGAACATGCAGGCTTCCTCCCTCCTCAAGCAAAGACTTTGCCTCTATGGTACCTTATGCGTGCCCCCTTTACCAGGGTCTTACTCATCTTTAAGTCCCAATCTAAATATCACCTATCTTCCGTGTAGGTTAGCCCTGTCAGACATTCTCACAGTCCTCTGTCCTCCTCTGGAGCACTTACTAGAATTATAGTTAAATAATACTATGTATATATTTTTTATCCACTGTCTATCTCTCTCAACAGACCGAGAATTACAGTGGCAAGGACCATGCCTGTCTTGTTATATGTATTCCCAACACCTGGCACAGAATAGGCATTCAATGCAAACTGATTAATGGAAAACTCAGAAAACCTTTGAAGGGAACTACACACCACAGCAGATTCAAAGGATATCATCAAGACCCTTGTAAAATTAACAAACACTGATGACTTAAAATTTTCTTGTTTCTCCATGTTAGTAAGTCCCCTGAAAAAAAAGTGTTCCTTTTTCAAATAATTTTGGAAAATTATTTACTAACTAAAGATAAACAGGATACATTAGAGCTTTCTAGTTAAGGTGCTTTATGAGCCTTCAATATGGATATCAGTCCAAAGTGTTACCTGTATTTGTTTCATGGCAAAAGAAATTTTCAAGGATTATCTATTTACATCTCCTGGAACACAATTTGGGAAGCTCTGCCACACCTTTTCACCAAAGGCAGGAACTTATCAAGGAGGCTTACTGCTTTGCAGATAGATTCCCACCCAGATAAAGGATTAATTATCATTAGGCTCTCTCTAAAAGGCTGCAGTTGGAAAATGATGCCATAATGTTACTGATACATTATGATTTATGGGTCAATTAACTCATTTCCAAGTATTCTTTTCTTTCTCCTTCATGTTACTGTCCCTGGCCTTTTTACATCACATGGTAATCCTGTCAAAGAGAAGGGAGAAGGATGAATGCAAACTGGCACAATTTTATTAGCTGCAACCCCGCAAAAGATGTGAGGAGGGACTGAATGAAATGAAATTTTCTATTTAGATTTGGGAACTAATCTCAGTTTTGCCATTATTCAATTTCAAATAAAATTAAAACTGGAAAGCCTCAGGATTTTACCTGAATACATTATACCTATATATATATAAAGACTTCTATAAACAAATAACACAAACAAGTTCCTAAATACCCTTAAAATAAAACTGAGCTTTAACGATGAAAATTCTGTTAGTCAGGTGATAGAAGAATAAACAGACATTAATTGATGCATTCCCCCCAAATAGTTTCAAAGCCTCTACAATGCCATTTTAAGCATTCCTTAGTACTTCCTTTGATTTAGCAAAAACTATCATTTCAAAGATATCTTATTTTCAGTTTGCTATAATTTATAAACTGATATTCAACTCAGTACCTTCCAATTAAAAATAAAAACTGGAAAAGGAATTGTCTTTCCCACTATTGCAAAGTATACTCCTCATTCACATGCACAGAAGGAGTTCTCTCACCAGGAAGGCAGTTGCAACTCTACCAACATGCTAATCCTTCCTGCAGCCGCACTGCCTCCTCATTTGACTGTTTTTGAAGTTCAGAAGGAATCAAGAAATGTTTTAATGTACCCAGAGAATTTATCGAAACAAGGAAAAGGCACAATGAATGCACATCCAGTTTTAGTTTATTTAAATGGTAAGTGTAAGGGTACAAATTTGCTCTAAACAGACATTGATTTAACTGGAAAGGCTCTTAGCACTTGCAATAAAATTTTTTCTTCTCATTTAGCAAGCTTCCTGAATGCAGTTAGGGTGAACTTTTTGAAGAATCAACAGTGGATGGGCAAAGGATTTGAACAGAAATTTCTCCAAAACAGATATAGAAATGCCTAATAAGCACATGAAAATATGCTCAATATTATCAGTCATTAGGGAAATGCAGATCAATACTACAAAGATATACCATTTCATACCCACTAGGGAGGCTACAATAAAAAAGACAGAAAATAACAAATGCTGGCTGGGATGGGGAGAAATTGGAACCCTCATACACTGCTGGTGGAAATGGAAAATGGTGCAGCTGCTTTAGAAAACAGTCTGGCAGTTTCTGAGAGGGTTAAACTTAGAGCTACTATATCATTCAGCAATTTCACTCCTGTGATTATACCCAAGAAAAATGAAAATATATGTTCATGCAAAAACTTATACATGAATGCACATAGCAGCATTACTCATAATAGCAAAAAAAAAAAAAAAAAAAAAAGACCACAACTCAAATGTTCATCACTGATGAATAAACGTGATAAGTCATAGAAGATAATATTATTCAGCCATCAAAAGGAATGAAGTGCTGATACATGATACGACATGGATGAACCTTGAAAACATTATGCTAAGTGAAAGAGCCAGACACAAAAGGCCAGTTATTGCATGACTCATTTATATAAAATGTCTAGTATAGGCAAATCTATAGAGCTAGAAAGTAGATGAGTGCTTAACAGGGGTTGGGGGTAGGGACTGAGAAGGAGGGATAAAGAAGTGACTTCTAAAGGATACAGGGTTTCTTTTTAGGGCAACAAAATTGTTCTGGAATTGGGTAGTTGTGATGATTACACAACTTTGTGAAGATATGAAAAACCACTGACTGTATCTTATAAAAAGGTGAATTTTATGGTATATGGTTATATCTCAATTTTTTAAAAAAGAATCAGAAGTGAGATCTTTGTCATTCTTTTGTACTTGGTGACTATATTGGGGGTACTGACAGTGAATGTCATCAGTTAATAGCAAATATTTTAGCAGCTTATTCCTCCTACAATATATGCCAAGCATTATTACAGCTGGTTAAAGTAATGGGTCTTCTAAGTCAATTTAGAATAGAGTCTAGTAATGACCGAGTAACTACCCGTTCTGAAATGACAGAATCCTGGGCAAGGTGGATATTAATGTCACAAATGTACTGTAATCCACACATTTTTGGTCTTCTTTAAAGAGCATGTAATCAATAGAATTCTTACAAAGCTGCTCTTAAGGCGGCACAGTGATCCAGAAACCAAGGCTCACCAGCTCAATGGAAGCGTGCCAACTCTTGGGTCATGAGGCCCTGCTTTCTTCAGGACACTAGCAGTGTTCCTGCTCTGTTTGTCGAGCCAGGTGCTCTCAACCCAGGCTGCAGGTGCAATGCTACAACAGGGAGCAAAAGCTTCCTCAATAGGGGCAAAGCTAGGAAAGGCAGTTCCAAGTTCACAAACACACAGAACACTTTTTCTGGAATTAAATATAACAACAAAAATCACCTTACCTTCTTTAATGTGAACGTCAACTGTTTGCTGCCAACAGTGGTGTCTGATACATTCAATGTCCCATTTTTTGCTTCAAGTTTCAAACGATCCTCAAGGGTTTTGCTGTAAGAAATTAAAGAGAATGATACAATAATTAGAATTATATTTTGATTTACTGTTTGAAAAAAGTTTTAATCAGGATTGAGCACATGAAGAAAAGAATCTTCTACTTATTCAGAAAATTTCATTTAGTCCAATCAATGGAAAGAATTAAGCATACTGAAACAGTCATTACTCAATCTTGACAGAGAAATATTATCCCAGAAACAATAACTGGGACAAACACCCACTAATTTAATATTTTTAGTGGCAGGACCAAATATTTTACTGGTTGCTACTTATCTTACTAGATCATTTTTTTCTGAAGCCAAAATACAAGGAGTAATATTTTTTTTTCTTTTTTTTTAAAAAGCAGTTTTATTGCAATATATTCACATACCATACAATCTATCCAAAGAGTACAATCAATGGCTTTTAGCATAAAGGAGTAACATTTCTGACACCCATAATTTCTTGTGTGGTCAGTGTCCCTTATGTCTCTTTAAACCATGCACAAGTTAGGTATGGGAGTACAACTTACCTACCTTCTACCAATGAATGCACACGATCTAAATCCTCTAAGTCAAGCCACAAAGAAGTATGGTAAGTCAGATTTTTCTATCATTTGGTCTTAACTCAGCAGACTATAAGTCATCATACCTAGCACGAACATCCTGAAAAAATAAATCTGCCTGGTTACACTGAGAGAAATCAAAATCACTGCTATTTCTCCAGGTAGCTTTCCTTTCAATTTCTTATCTAAATTACTCTTTCTGACACACATTTCTCCAAATTTAATTGTCATTTTGTTTCGTGATCAATGTTTTCCAAAATTTTCTAAGGTCTCTTTATACAGTCTATGTCTTTGTTATAGTTGGTTGTACCATTCAAATTCATTACTAGTTGCATAATTAACCTACTTTAAAAGAAGGAATTTAATGGTATGTGACTGTATCTCCAATAAAAATATTAAATTTGAATTTTGTACCACTTATTTCCTTGACTGCTATTGTAATAACATTTTAATATGATAAAATAAGGACATTGGCCCTTTTTGTTACCTTGATTTAGAGGGGGGAAAACAGAATTAAGCCTCTTTACTGTCAATAAATTTTAACTATTAGCTCTAACCCTGTAGTTAAAGATTTCTCAAACACACCCATAGTTCCATAATGAAACCAGGAGGAGAGAAGAAAGGGAAGGGGAAAAGAAAGAATATGGCTCTCTGTTCTCTCCTCATAAAACGGTAAATATACTTCCCTCTTCTATCCTCCTTGTACCAATCCAAATTGAATGTGCCCTTAAAAGTTAATACTAAAAAACTTGATTGAATAAAAAGATAAAGGCTAAATTTTGTGAAAGGGTCTTTTTTTTCCCTGAAATTTGAGCTTCATAACTAATTATGGAGTAGAACACAGCTCCTAAATAATCTGTAAGACAAAGTATGTGCTTTGAAATGTTGAAGCTAATGTTTGATGTTCACACCAAGAGAGATTTATCTCTAGTTGGTAACTACTGGTAATGCACTAAACATACCTTCTTTACATAATTTGAGACATAAAGTGGTTAGCATAAAAGTGGTACTCTTTTCTAAGCAATAATGTTATTAAGAAGCACTTTTAAAGTACTGCTCATCTTCAAAGTTCTTTACAGACTAACTAATTAATCCTTTCAACATCCCTGAGACAGAAGTATTTATCCTTTACAGATGGCATAAAAAGGAGGTAAGATGTTAAATGACTTGCTCTAGGCCATATAAGTATTCAAGTCTTAAAACCAGGATTCCAACTTAAGAATTCTTGGTTTCCAGGCATACGTCAGATCATACCTAATTTATAGAATTTGTTCAGGAAGCTTTTCCATTAAGTAACTAAATGACAAGCTTCAATAATAAGCTGAATGTAATGAAAATTTACTTTTTTTTTTTAAAACAAGAATTTAAAAATGAAGCATAAAGTGACTCTGGCATGCATGTAAATTATGTTAGCATAAGCAAAATCCTCAACCTGTTCATTTCACTTTTGTTCTTCCTTTTCATAGCTATAAACTCTGAGGTTCCAAAGTTAACAAAATTCTGAGTTAAGTATGGAGCCACTGAGACAAAGTGATACACACAAAACACTAATTTGGGAAGAAAAAGACTTCAAGTAAATTGTGGGAAATTACTACTCTTTTAAGAATGACCTTATTTCCTCCATGATAGGGTATATAAATTCTGGTTTTCTCTCCATGTACTTTCAATGTGCACTTGTAAAAACTTGTTCTGTCTAGGCTACTTGGAAAGACAGGCTGAGTTTTAGAATGAGCCATGGCAGGAGATCAGACACAGACAGGGACTGTGTTTGGAGATTTCTACATTAAAGCAAGTTCCACTTCCCTCCCTTTGAAAGTCAGTTTACGGAACGTGGCTGCTAACCAGCAATTCCAAAGCCTGCTAGTGGGGTGCGATTTTAGTCAGAGATGATTTAAAATATAGGCTGACACAGCTGTTGTAACACCTGACAACTCTCTATTGTAATAGAAAGCAAAATGCAGACCATCAAATTGCACACACTTCTCAGCATACAATACAGGACTAGTCACCTGTGGCAACCTTGCACCACTGAAACAGCACCCACACTTTCTTCTGTCCTTTCTCCCCTCCTTCTCCCCAGCTCCACTTCTCTTTTTTCACCCTTCTAGGATCCAGGCCTGCAAGCTACATACCTTTGGGGTACTTTATAATTGATGATAAATTAAATGATTTAGAGAAAAATCTAATGAGGACAAGATGAAGAGCAACAAAAAAGCCCCGAAACTTGTAATGACTGCTTAATGGAATTAGTACAGGGAGAAGCTAGTAAGGGAAGAATCTAAATTATTAGTAGGGCTACCTTAAAATAAAAAATAAATATGGGCATAAACAAGAAGGGGAAAAATCAAATTAGATATTTATTAAATGTCCTAGAGAAACTGAGTGATTTACTTCTTTGAGGTTTTAAAACACACACTAAAATTGTTTAACTTAAAACAATGTTTAATTAAAAAAATGTTGCAGGGAGCTGATGTAGCTCAAATGTTTGAGTGCCTGCTTCCCACATGAGAGGTCCCAGATTCGGTTCCTGGTTCCTCCTAAAAACAGAAAAAAACAAACAAGCAAACAAACAAAAAAACTAACTCAGGGGAGCTGATGTGGCTCAGTATTTGAGTGCTGGCTTCCCACATATGAGGTCCTGGATTCAATCCCTGGCCCTGGTACCTCAAAAATAAATGAATAAATAAAGCTCCTCAAATGAGAGGCTTTTAAATCACTTTATGTGGGAGGAGAGGTAGGGGATTGGAAGACAATATACCTAAAGACATGTGCGTTAATACCACATTTAGAAGAGTTAAAGTATCTCTAATTAAAATAAAGGAGTGACCTTACAGTCTACACCAAAGAGAAGAAGAAAATGGAATCCAAAGACAAATGGAAAGTTTTAAGCATTTAATACATTTTTTCATTTTAAGCACTTTGTTTTAAATAACTAATGACAAGTATTTACATAAACTGTAAGAGTTATTTAAATTTCCACTTCAATGTTTTTAGTTTGCAAACACTGACTCAAAGCCCCTCTCTCAGGATTATATCTCAAGATTCAAGCAAATATGAAATTTAGTATATCATCTATTAGCTTAGCTAAACTTTTAAAAGATTCCTAACATCCACGTTTGTTTCAAGTGTGGAGGAAATGGGTACTCTGGTGGGGAAAGAGGCACTCCTTTTTGCAGGACAAATTGGCAGTTATCTACCACATACCCTTTTTGATCAAGCAAATTTCATTATCAGGAAAATGTTCTAAAGAAATACTTGTACATGTATACAGATTTGTACCTGTAAAAAGGTAAGGGAAAAACAAGAAGCAACCTAAACATCCAAAATTAGGGGAATAGTTACATTAATTACAGTACCTTTATATTATGGAATAATTGTGCAGCCCATAAGGTAGGCCTATGGCTAATTACAAAGAAAAATTTCCAAAACATGTTCTTAAATGAAAAGATAAAGTAAAACTACGATATGGCTAAAGTTAAAGAACGAAAAGCTAAAATTTTATATATGAACGAATAAATTTTAAAAAGGCTAGAAGGACGACACGGTCATTATCTCAGGGAGGGAGGGTAGGGGGATAAGAGAGATTTTTATCTTTTATTCTATATTCTTAAATAATTAAAACGACACTCTGCCTGTATATTACTTGAGTATTCATATTACATATACAAGATTCTCTTTTTTTTAAAGGGTAAGTTTGGAATTAAATTGCTTTCAAAACTAGATTTTTAAAAAATGCTTATATTGAAATAAGATTGCATTCCTTCATCTCTTATCCACTATTAGTGAGGGAAATTAGCTGAAGAGTAAAAATTTACCATAGTTAATTCTCAAAGTAGAAAATGTCTTTGATGTGATAAGAAGCTCATTGAGAGCTAATAAACTACCTGCTGAAGAAGATAAGTTCCTCAGAGGCAGGGACTGTCTTAAAAAATCTCTGAATTTCCAGGACCTACCACAGGGTAGGCACTTCAAAGAATGCCTTCATAGAATGCCTTCATAAATCGAACTGAAAGGGCCACCGTGCAGCTGGTATTTATTACCTCAGCTACTGAAAGTTTAAAGGTTTTTATTCTAAAGACTCTTTCTCCACTGTCCACCAACACAGACCATCTCTAATGTTTATATGATGACTTGCAAATGCAAACTGCAGCTGCCCCTGAGCCTGCTGTGCCTGGGCTCCTAATTGAGGCCATCAAGCATGAACTACCCAACTTTTCCACTTAGAAACAACTATTTCTACCCCTCCTCACTTTTTTCTCTCATGTCTCTGAAAATGTATCCCTTGTCCTTTCTGAGGCTTTCCCCTTAACTTGTGCTGGCCCCATTTCCTCCTGATTCCTTACCTAATTTACTGCATTCTCTCTTTTTTTCTTTTACGATCCCCATTTCCAGGGTTAAGTCCCCTTTGCCTACTAAGGAATCAGATCTCTCAAACCTGAGACACCTTTTCCCATCAAGTTATTGGCCTTGACTCCTTCCTTTCATTGCCAAATTTCTTGGAAGAATAATTTACACCAAATGTTCACAATATTTTTTTTATGTCATTCGTCTGTAATCCACTGCAATCAGACTTGTGGTCTGACTGCTTTTCAACCTTCAATTCATGGACCTCTCTCTGCTCCATGTGACATTTGTAGCCATGCCCTTCTGTGACACTGTTTCTATGCTTGGCTCTTTCCCAGTTCTCCTTCTACCTCTTTGACAACTCCTTAATATTTTTCACTGCCTCTTTTTTCCTCTGCCTGTCTCCTAAATCAGAATTCGTAGGCCTACAGGATTAGTATATATGTGACCTCTCTAAATTACATGTATGACTTTGCATCATTTGAATTTTTCTAAAGGGAGGTTTGTGGTTTTTAATCAGACTCAAGAAAAATATTTGTTGTTCCTCTGGGGTTCCCTCTTTAGCCCTTATCTCACTCTACACACTTATGGGAAATCTGGTCCATTCCACAATTTCAATTCCACAATAAAAGCTTTTATCTCTCAAGCCAGTACCCTCGGCCCCACCTCCTCGTCAGTCCCAGATCTAAATTTCCGCTGTCTACTGAATACTGTTACCAAGAAGACATTTGTGCACTGCAGGCTTAACACACTAAAAATCCAGCTCATTACTTTTAGCCTTAAACCCCTTTTTTAATTCTGTATTCTTTATCTCAGTGGCAACATTACTAGAAATCTCAACATCATCTCTATTTCTTCCCCCTTTGATGCTGAATTAGTAAACAAGCAATGTTGTAGTTTATGCCCATTTTCCTTTCTTATTCTTAGTCTGTCTGCTTCACTCTACCCTGTATTTTAGGCTTTCATAATTTCTGAGTGAGACTATTGTAATAATTTGTTATCTGATCTCTGGGTATCTAGTTTATCCCCGCATTCTAAAACTAAGATATTTTGGTTAAAGGATTTTTGGGAATTAGGTATATTTTATTCCTGTATGTTTGTATTTACTTTCTACAACAAACACATGCTGCTTTTATGATAAAAGCATTTACATCATGCCCTTCAAGCCTCATCCATAACTACTCTCCACATACACTATGCTCTGGCTCTACTAAAATATTTCTTCCCTCTAATTTTCACACAGCTATTCCTGTGTCCATGCTGTGCTGCTCTGCCTAGAATGCCATCTTTCCTACACAGCTTTTTTATAGTGCTAATCTTTTTATCTTTCAAAAGACCAATTTCAATGTGCTATTATAAAGAACACCTTAAGTCTCCAAAAAAAAACATATCCCTTTCCTTTTAATGTACATTTCACATACCTCTTTCCAACTCATATTGTACAGTATTGACTAGGATGAACACTCTAAGGGATGGGAGTTATGCCTTTCTTTTCCATTCTCGGTGCCTAGAATAGTACTTTGTTCATACTAGCTACTAAGTAAATGTTTGCTGAATGAATGGATGAGTGGAGAGGCCAAGTGGCGGGTAAACTCACAAATAAAGTTAGCATACTGTAAGGTATATAGTTCTTAATAAATACATGATGACAGATACATGTATTCATCTTAAGCCTTACTATTATGTCAAGGAGAACTCACACAAATACGGGCTACCATTTGCTATTCATTTTTCTCTTTATATAGGTTTTTTTTTTTACCGGGAGGTCCCGGGGATCGAACCCGGGTCCCTCCATATGGGAGACGGACGCCCAACCAGTTGAGCCACATCCGACCCCATCTCTTTATATAGTTTTAAAGCTGGGCAAGGCCAAGTGAACATTTAAACATAACAGATTCCATTTTGATGCTGTCTGTTATTGACTGCCTTTGGTAACTGGCAGAATCAACATTTAGGAGTCACTTTTGTTCTCCAAAGGATAATGGTTTAATACTTCATTAAATAATCTTAAATAATTAAGATACTGCAAGTTCAGGATTTGCCAAAATAACTCAGTCAAGACTGGAATTCAATGAGTATTTTATGCCAAAATGCTAGCAAACTACAGAAGCTGGTTATACCCAAGGGTTATTACTTTAAGCACAGGATGTTTTTTAAGCTAGTTTAAGTATTATCACTTATAGAGTTCCTCTTCTCAAAAAGAATGTTTAACTTAGTAAGAATGTTTACAGTTTAACTTGACTATTGTTTATCAAATACTGAAATTTTAGTCTTTTGTCTTTTATATTAATAAAAACAACCCACAGGCAGATAGATTGCCAGGGAGATGAGTCAAGCCTTCTACCCGCAAGTCACAGCCTCTTATTACCATGGTTACACTAAAAACTACCTCAGATTCTCCCCATCAGTGGGTTATATAGGATAAATGAGTTCTTTTTCAGCAGATCTTGAAGAGGTGACTTCCTGAGCTGACTGTGATTTAGCCAAGATGTAGAAGACTCACACTTTGAACAAGTATTTAAGTGCTTAATCTGTTCTAGGTACTGATCTAGGAGTCAGGGATAAAGTTGTAAATAAAACAAGACAAAAAAAGCAGATGCACTCCATGGAATCAGAATACTAGAAACAAAATGTCTTCTTTGTTTCTAGTATTCTGAGTAGGACTCCAAATAAAACATCTAAGAATAATAGTTGCTTAAAAAGTGAGATTCCTAGCAATGCAACTAGAAAAAGACCTTGACCAAAAGGGAGAAAAGGTAAAGACAAACAAGTTTATATGGCTAAGAGACTTCAATGTGAGTCAGGAGGTCATTCCAGAGGTTGCGATTATGCACGTCTCAGCAGGATCTTCTTACTGCTAAAGTAGATACTTCCCCAAATAGCGGGACTCCTGAGGGCTCTGGAAACATCCAGACACTATGGTTACAGCAGATAGCTCAGGAATCTGGTGCCTTACCAGTGGGCCCTACTTTGGAATTTATGTTCCCCAGAGTGACAGAGTTGGACTCAGTTGTGGTTTCCCCACACATGGCTCTTCTGTTCTTCTATTTGAACCTATAATTAGTACTAGAGTATGTAGGTGTACATCCAAGAGACTTAAACCTTTGGGTTGCCCATGTGCCAGCTGGGCCCTGAATCTAAATGGAGTTCCAACACCTACTCTCCAGTTCATTGGTCTCACCCAGGACAATTAACAAGGAGGTGATGATGGACAACTACCACACCAAAGAACCAAGAGAACCTACAACTGTAAGCAAGAGAGTCCCATCCATCGGCCCTAATGGATCATAGCTCCCTCTCAATTAGAGGTGGTGTGGACATCACCATCCCAGAATCCTCAGGATTGGGGAATGAACTATGGACTAAAGAAAAGTAGACTTACTGGTATTCTACTATAGACTTATTGCGATTCTAGCAATGGAAGAAAATATATCATTGATGGCAGCAGCCACTGGAGGTTCTGGCGGCAGGGAGAGGGAAAAACAGTTGAAATACGGGGGCATTTCTGGGACTTGGGAATTGTTCTGAAAGACATTGCAACGACAGATACAGGCCATTATAAATTTTGCCATAACCTACAGAATTGGGTGGGAGAGAGTGTAAGCTACAATGTAAACTTTGATCCATGCTTCGTGGCAATGCTCCAAAATGTGCTCATCAATTGCAATGAATGAACCTCACTAATGAAGGATGTTGTTAATGTGGGAAAATGTGGGAGGTATGGGGAGCAGGGCATATGGGAATCCCCTATATTTTTTATTTGACATTTGTATAATCCAAGTATCTTTGAAAAAAAAAGTGAGGTTACATACACTGATAGTGGAATTGTAAAATGATGCAGACTCTTTGGAAAACAGTCTGTCTGTTCCTCAAAAGGTTAAACAGAGCTACCATATGGTCCAGAAATTCCATTCCTAGGTTATGCCCAAGAGAAATGAAAACATATATTTGCGCAAAAACTTATACACAAATGCTCACAGCAGCATTATCAATAATAGTAAAAAATGGAAACAACCCAAATGTCCATCAATGGGCAATAGAAAAAGAAAATGTGGCCTATCTATCCAATGGAAATATAGTTTGACAATAAAAGTACTGACATCTGCTTAAAAAATGGATGAACAAAAAAAATAAATAAATAAATAATAATAAAAAAAATGGATGAACTTTGAAAACATGATGCTAAAAGAAAGAAGCCAGTTGCAAAAGACCACTTATTGTCAAATTCCATTTATATGAAATATCCAGAAGAGGCAAATCTATAGAGATAGAAAGTAGATTAGAAGTAGTTGCCTGGGTCTGAAGGATGGGTGGGGTTGGGGTGAAAGGGCAGTGACTAATAACGGATATGGGGTTTCTTCCCAGAGTGATGAAATATCCTAAAATTGATTGTGGTGAGGGTTGCAAAACTTTGTGAATATACTAGAAACCATTGAATTGTATACTTTCAATAGGTGAACTGTACATTATGTAATTCAGCTCTCCATAAAGCTGTTAAAAAAAAAAAAAAAGTGAGGGTGGCAGGATATCTTTAAAAGATATCAAGAATATTACTAGTTTCTTTATGGATCAATACATCTTTTATTAGTTACACCAGAACCAGACTTTTTTGACGCTTCTGGGTTCTAAATTGAAGGATTCATTCAATATTTGGTGTCCCAGCTATTTGCTGGAAACTGGTGAAATAAAGATAAGACATTTATACATCCCAGAAACAATTCAGCCTGTTCACTGATTTCCTTTCAACCTTCTTCTCTCTTCCTCTTTTTAAAAAACCCACATTTTCCTAAATGGGCCTCCCTCTTAACCTTCAGCTCAGATTTCTATCTTTCTATATATCTAGTAATTGTGAAATGCCATCCCTCTTCTACCCGCTCCCCACCCCCCGCCCCATATTTTGGTGGGATATACTAGGGTATCTTTTTCCTAACATAGAAGAGAAAAACCCACTCTCCAAATATTGATGTTTCAGCTCTAAAGGGACATCGAAGCATAAAGCCCAAAACTAGCTAGGAGCTGTGTAAGTACAGGGTACAGAAATGGCATTTACCACGACCTAATACCTTTTCTACCCTGGCCAGGCTCTTCTTCACCTCTCAACTGCTCTCCTTGGTATGCCAAATCCTCAGCCTCATCTTTAAGACAGCTACTGTGATAACCTATCACGTTTCAAATCTCTTCTATCAATACTTTGTCTACAAATTCTCAAAGCAGAGACTTACACAGTTCATAGCTTCTATACAATTTGGACTATCTAGTTAATTCCACAGTTGGATACATGCTCGTTGGAACTATTCAAATAATACCACTTTTTGAGCTCACAAATTTCTTGCAAAGGTCTTAACATTTCTGACAAATTTTCCAAGTGACCTTTTCAAGAATCAGGTAAATTGAAATGGGGGAAAACATATAATTGCAGTTCTTATTTTTAAAAATTAAAGAATAAAATAAAGAATTTGCTACCTCTTAACAAAATGTTTCAAACCACTGATATATAGAGCAAAGACTACGATAAATATCTGTAGGTTAGGGAGCCTGATGGGGGGAAAAAAACAAGGATACCTAAAAAAGAGGGTGGCTTTTGCAGTTTAAAACCCATAGGGTTATACCCTTTATGGGTGGACTTTTATTATATGTAAACTACACATCAAAAAGATGTAAAAAATACAAAGTTCCCATATACTTGTACATTTTCTGTATGATGTTTCTATATACCTACAAAAGTTCTCTAATAAAAAATTAGTGAAAAAATTTAATTTTGACTTTATCATTAAGGCTCCTTTCCCTACCCCATCTCAAGGCCAGTTGCAGGTATGAAGCTAGCAATTCTAGAGGTAGCAAAGGGAGGGTACAGTCTGCTGCTGCTTCTCCCTTTCCCCATGAAGTATGGGAAGGGAGAGGATTTAAAGAAAACAGCTTAAGGGAAAAGCTGTTTTACTAAACTGGTACTGTTTTCATGATTGAGAAATGGCGCTTTCTGGACTTGGCAGGAGTTTGAAACTGACTCTTTTTCTCCTGAGCATTTACTTGGGTTCTGTCAAGACCCACTCTACCCACCCTGTGGGTTCCCATGAAAAAAGCTAATATGAAAAAAATAATAATAAAATAAATAAATAAATAAATAAATAAAACTATTTAAACATTTTTTTTTTTTTTAAAAAAGAGCTAATATGCTTCTGTTCCTATTTATTTCCTTGGTTTCTTTCTGAAGAGGGCTGTTCAACCCCTGGCCATTCTCTTAGGCTTGACCTAAATGGATCCCATGTTTTGTTTCTTCAGTGAGTGGCCCAGGCTGGGTCCATGGGAAAATTATACTGTTTGCCCCAACAGGATCTGGAAACAATATTGTACTACTACTCAGTGAGTGCAAGAATTTGGAAAAACTGGATATGCTACCATGAAGTAGCCAGGCTAAGCAACCACATCAACCCTTCTTACCTCTGGCCTCTGGGGGACCATCAGCTGTCCTTTTTAGCTCTTTAGATTTTCCAAATGGGAATAAACATTCCCATGTCTCTCTAGCCTTAGATTCTCCAGTGGTCTCCTTAAAGCTTCCTCCTTTGATTTAAAGAGAGGCCACCAGCTACTATTCCCTCTTGAGAAGAGGAGTGGGATTATAGCATAACAACAGAGAATTCAAAAACTTCTCTTCCAGTTTCTTAATTCAACCATTTTAGGCCTTGAAAGTCAGTAAGGGGGTTTAGAGTCACACACCCAATTTTCCTCATATTTTACAAGACCTTTAGGTAGTCTTGAACCTTATTTTGGGGCCCTAGCCAAAATTTCCATTTTAATATCCTGTTGGGCATTTCAGTGACAGATGTCTTTATTTTTATTTGGGAATCCTGTCGAATAGTTAATTTTTCTAAAAATTAAACTTCTATTTTGAGATCATTGCAGATATACATGCAGCTGTAAGAAATAAGATAGTAAGATCCCACATACCATTTACTCAGTTTCTCCCAATGTAATGTAACATATAAAACGTAGTAAATGTAACATAGTAATTGCTTAATATGTCATGTAGCAAAGTAAAACATGGCAAAACTATAGTACAGTATCACAATCACATTTTTTAAAAACTGTTAAAAAATACTCTAAAGACCAGTATATTTTAGGTGACCTTTCCTCCTCAGGGCCTGTTGTGGTGCTTTCCTCATATTGATTCCTTGCCCTGCCTCCCTTACCCCTTCAATCTTTCTCCCCCCGAGACCCAACAACCAAAGGAAGATGACAATGTCACCTCCAGGGTAATGTGCCAACTAGGAAAAGCAAGGGCACCAACAGCATGCCAACAACTCTTCATGAAAGTGGTGGCCTACTTACTTCATCAGCTTCTGCTTTGTGGCAGAATCTTTGAAGCTTCTGAATTCTTCTCCTGCTTTGATCTCATAAAACTGGGGCTTTAGTACCGTCTGCTGGTCCTCCTTGAATTGTTCCTGCCGCTTTAGCTTTTCCTCCTGGTGGAGAAGTCTGCGCTGTTTCCTGACCTCTTCAACCCAGTCTTTTTCATCATCTGAACTCTCAGAACTTTCTGCATCACTTGGTTTTCCTTCCGGTTCTTCCTCCTCTTCCTGAAAATAAAAATAGTAAGCAGCAGCCCCTGTCCCCCAACCAAACACTGACTATTTTCTTTTAAATAGCATTAGCCCATTAGAGTACGTGACAGCTGCTACATAGCAAACATCTGAAGAAATGCTTTCAATTAAGTAGGATATGCTCCTAAGCTAAATGCCAAAAAATTATACCTCAACTATATTCAAAGATTCTTCTACCTTATGCGGAAAACTTTTATATTCAAGAAACAGCAGAAATTCTAAATGATAAGAAGAGGAGTCTATTACTTGTGCATGATGTTCTTGTTGCTCTAAGAGTCTCAATTTCTTCTTCCTTTTTTCACTAATTTTTGAAACAAGTGGATTCAAAAGTCTAAATTCTTCACTCTCTTCATCTACTTGGAAATCAGGATTCTCAAACATAACTTTAAATCGATCATCAGTAAGAATATTAGGAAGGCTCTATAAGAAAAAAAAAAGATGTAAAACTTTAAGCTAACATACGGATAAAATCTGACAAGAAAGAAATGGCTTATAAATATTCACATGTCATTATGTATTAATAAGTTGAATAAGGCACAAAGGATTAAATCATTATGAAATTTCTTTAGAACTAGTGTCCAGAACTTTATAATTACCCCTGGGTTTTGTCTCCCACCAACAAAAATTTTATTAATCTACTTAGCAGATGATGTACATTACTTGGCCATTACACATAAGCTAAAAACCAGCCTTGTTGGTTAACTTCATGCTTAACCCATAAGAAAGAATTTCCTTCAATTAACATTTTTAATGCAAAAACACTTTTTGAAGAAATACACAAAGTTTTGAAACATGGCTTTTTAAGCATAGCTTACTGAATTAAAATTAGTGAGTCTTTAAAATCCATATTCCAAAACTGGAAAAGAAGCATACGATAATGTCAACAATCAATGTGGTGGGGATAGTGGGGGAAGTGTTTAATTCCAATTGAGTTGCTTGGAAACACAAAGGATATATCCATCCCTAATAAGATAGCTTCATCAATTTTTTTTTCCCTAGGCATTTTAATTGTTCACAAAGGATACAGTTTAAGACTTTGTCATTTGCACATATAATAAAACTTTGGCAGAGAAGATAGTGGAAAGATGTCCAGGAAAATATCTTCCTCCAGGAATCAGTCCCTCTGCCAAAACAACTGTTGAACCGGTAGGAACTGTCTCAATCAGCTATTTTGAAACTCTGGAGTCTAGTGGAACACTGTATAGCATCCAGGGAGGAATGGGGGGAAGAAGCTGGTAAACTGTGATATAATGGTGAGTTTCAACCTCCCTGTAGCAGTCATCATGCCCCTTCCCCCAGCCTCCTAGCAGGCAGCAGTGGGGGCAGGAGCTCTGGCTCCTGGCATAGCTTGCTGGTGCCAGGGTGGGTCATAAAGACCTGGGTCTCCAAATCTGGGTGTGTGTGGTCTGATCACTGATGACTACGTTTTTTTTTTTTAAGGAGGTACGGAGAATTGAACCTGGGACCTCGTACATGGGAAGCAGACGCCCAAACCACTGAGCTACACCCACATCCCTGATCACTACTTTTGATAAGCTACTTCAGATCACTGGGGCCAGCTCTGAGGGCAGTCACTGTTTCAACTCCTCTCAGACAAAGGCCGCAGAGGACAGCAACCTTCCTCAAAACTACAGAAAACAGTTAAATGGCTGCATTAACTAGGCAAAAATGCTCAATCAAGAAAACACTGCTTCAAAAGCCATAGAAGTAGGGAGGAGATGTAGCTCAAATGGTTGTGTGCCTGGTTCCCATGTACGAGGCCCTGGGGTCATTCCCCAGTACCTCTTTCCAAAAAAAAGAAGTCATAGAAGAAGCACTTGGCATCCTTGCTGGCCACTCCCACACCTCCTCCACAACACAGGGTGTAGCCAGCTTGCACTCCCATTGTGGGTCCCTGGTTCTGTTCCAGAGGGAGAAAAGTGGCACCTGTGCACATACTAGGGTGTACGTATGTCTGTGCCAGTCTATCTGGTGGAAGTCTGAAGACTGAGCACTGAAGGTGTCTTGGGCTCACCCTCTCAGAGATTGCCCTGAGGGTAGAAAAGCAGCTGGCAGGGGCAGGGTGAGCTACAATTAAGTTGAAGCAGCCTGGGACAAAGGACTACCATCAGGAGAGCACCCAGGAGTGGGAAGGGAGCAGAGGAGGCATTCACTCTTAACTCCTGTGGACTGTAAACGGGGAATTCCTGGGGCCTCTAACAAGCCCCAGGAATTCCAGGAAAAGAAGCAGACTCCCCAGCTTAGGCTCCAGGGAGCCTCCAGGGAGGCTCAGATAAGTGAGAGAAAACCCAGAAGTTCCTATTTGCCTCAGCTGATCTTCTTGATAGGAGGACTAGCTCTGAAGACCACCAGCCAAAGCTAGGCCAATTTGTCAAAAACAGTGAAAGGTGCTTTTTGCTTTCCTTTGTTCATTCTAATTAGCTCCAAGCATTCAAAAAAATTCTGTCATATCACTAGCTGGATACAAACTTAAGGAACAGACAGCTCAGGGACCAAATTCCAGGTTTAACATTTTAAAATACTAAAATATATAATGTGCAACAAAAGATTACAAGACAAACAAAGAAACAGGAAATGATGGCCCATCAAAAGAAACAAGACCAAATCCAGAAACCATCAATGAAGAGAAGCAGACACTTTTAAAAATGATCTTCAATATGCTCAAGGAGATAAAGGAAAATACAGAGAAAGAACAGAAGGATATGAGTGGGGAGAAAAAAAAAAAGAGACAATGAACAATATGGGAATCTCTCCGAAGAAATTCTGGTGTTGCAGAACACAATAACAAAATGAAAAATTCCCTAGATGGTTTCAACAGCAAATTGGAGGTAGAAGAATAAAGACTCAGTTAACTTGAAAACAAGACAACTGAAATGATTCAGGCTGTAGAGCAGAAAGACAGGAGAATAAAAATGAATGAACAGAGCCTAAGAAACCTGTGGGATACCATCAAATATACTAATATATACATTATAAGAATCCCAGAAGGAGAAGAGAGAAAGGGGCAGAAAGAATATGCAAAGAAATAAAAGCAGAAAAAGTTTCCAAATTTAACAAAAGACATGAATATGTACATTCAAGAAGCCCAAGGAACCTCAAGCAGAATAAACTCAAAGAGAAACATTCCTAGATACATAGTATTCAAACTGTCTAATGCCAAGGACAAGGAGAGAGTACTGAAAGCTTCTATAGTAAAGCAATGAGTTATGTTCAAGGGACTCCCAATAAGATGAAATGCTGATTTCTCATCAGGAACCAGGGCAGTAAGAAGACAGCAGCACAAAATATTTAGAGAATGAAAGAAAATAACTGCCAACCAAGAATTTTATATCCAGCAAGACTGTGCTTCAAAAATGAGGGACAGATTAAGACATTCCCAGATAAAAGCTGAGGGAGTTTATTACCACTACACCTGACCTACAAGCAATGCTAAAGGTAGTTCTTTGGGCTCAAGGAAAAGATACTAGATAGGGAATCAAAGCAGCCTAAAGAAATAAAGACCTCCAGTGAAGGTACCATAGGGGTAATTATAAATGCCAGTGCTATTGTATTTTATATATATATATTTTTTTGTATTTTGTATTTTTACTTTTTGTATCATATTTTTTGATATGTACCTACTCCAGTTCCCACTTCTTATAGGTGCTAAAATGCAAATGCATGAAAAGTAATGATAAATCGATGGCTTTGGACATACAATATACAAAGGCATAATTTGTAACAAGTATAAAAAAAGGTGAGGGGACTGAGGGCTAGAGGAACAGTATGTGTGTTCTACTGAAGATAAACTGGTGCTGAATCAAATAGGGCTGTTATAGAGTTAGATGATGATTTTAACCCCATGGTAACCACAAAGAAAATACAGGAAAATATATTAAGAAAGAAATGAGAAGGTATTAAAATGATACAATACAAAACCACAACAACGACAATGACAGAAAACCCCACAAATAAACTATGGAAGTCGTAATTAATGGAAGAATTGGGGGTGAAAAATGTGTAAAACTTACAGAAGACTTATCTTAAACTCAAAGCTGAAAAATGAAAGAATGGAAATACCATAGCTATACTAGTAGCAGATAAAAAGACTTTAAGTCAAATTTGTCACGAGGGACAAATTGGTCATATATATATATACTGATAAAGGGGTCAGTTCAACAAGAAAACAGCAATTGTAAATATATGTGCTACTAACACAGAGCCCCAAAATATATGAAGCAAAAATTAATAGATTTGAAGGAAGAAATAGATGACTCTACATTAATAGTAGGAGATTTCAAAATACACTTCTTTAAATAATGGGTTAGAATGACTAAACTGTACAGAATTTCTATTCAGGTTGATGGAGAGTTTTGGTAATGGATGGTGGTGATGGTAGCACAACATTGTGAAAATAATTAACAGCAATGAATTACATATTTGAATGTGGTTAAAGGGAAATTTCAGACTGCTTATGTGTTACTGGAATGAAAATTTTTTTAAAAACACAAAAATTAAAAAAATAGAGGACTTTTCAACAAACATGAGGGGGAGGATATATAGCACAGTGGTTGAGTGCCTGCCTCCCACATATGAGGTCCTGGGTTCAATTGCCGGTACCACCTAAAGAAAAAAAAATTAAATACAGCAAACATGAACCTTATATAACCTTATATAAACCATGGACTACAGTTAACAGTGCAATTATAAAAACGCTCTTTCATGGATTGTTAACAAATGTACCACACTAATGCATGGTGTTAATAATTGGGTAGTATATGGGAATTCTGAATTTTATGCATGCTTTTTCTGTAAACTTATTTCTCTAATTAAAAAAAAAAAACTTTGGCTATCATGATCCATTTGGATAGCTAAGGACTGACACTAAATTCCTTTATATTTGCACCATTTTTTAACAGAAAGTTTTCTAAAATGTATTGAAAACTTAAACAGATGATAGAGAATCTTACACACTCAGGTCTCTCTTATTGCTCCCTACTTGCTATAAGCTGGGAAGTGAGGTAAACCAATCTACTTTGAAGAGTTTGGAAATCAGAGTGACAGCCTTGAACATAGGCCGGAAAAGCTAATCTATCTGTGATGGACTCTAGCTCTACTGAGCAGACAATTTTACTGACTCTTTCTCCACTATTGAGAGTAAATGAGGTTGTAAGTAGTTGAGATCTGAATAGATGAGGTGTACTTGTATAATCAATTTTCACAAATATTTGGTAAATCTGAAAAAAAAAAAACAAACAAACAAAAAAAGAATTAAAAGTGGTATAGGAGCAGAGGTAAAAATTCCAACAGAGACATCTCAGAAGAGTTCTCAAGGGATGGCACCTGGAAGGAAACTTGAAAAATTAGTAGATTTTAAAAAAATTTGAATAAACAGCATTTCCAGTAGGCTGAGGAGGGGTGAAGAGCCTGATGAAGAAAGAATAATATATAATCTATAAAAGCAATATTTGGTGAGGCCAGATTGTAAAGAATTTTAAATACCACAAACTTTATTTTTAACAGTAAGAGGGAACCAGTAGGGAAGAAGAAAAAGAGGAGGAGGAAGAAGAAGAAAATGGATGACAAATGGAAGTGTGCTTTAAGAATCTCTAACAATAAAAGAACTGTGCTGGGGCGTGGGTGTAGCTCAGTAGTTGAGTGCCTGCTTCCCATATATGAGGTTTCAGGTTCAATCCCTGGTGCCTCCTTAAAAAAAAAAAAAAAAAGAACTGTGTTGTAGAGTCCTCAGCGGCATGGTGTCTGATGGGCTGTTGTGGGAAAAACTGTCACCAGGAAGAATGAAGAGAACATTGTGGGAAATTGGGAAAGAGGGACAGGGCCTGAATTAGGGCAGTGGTACTAGAAGGAAGAAGCAGATCTTTTTAGGAGAGAATGACTGTGAGATACATTTCTAAGTTAGAACTGAAAAAGCCTGTGATGAATGAGATGGGGGGTGGGTAAGAGTTAAAAATAGGGTTAGAAATTTTTCTAACGTACCTAGTTTGAATGACTAGAAAGTTGGTGATATGTGAGTTAGGATCTGTCACTGGAGATCATTAGCAAAAGAGGTTTATGGTAGAATGGAAAGTAAGAAATGATGCTCCATTTAAGACTGGTTAGATTTGTGGTACAAGGAGAACATCTATATGGATTCTGACGGTCACCTTAGCTGTCTGGTTACAAAGCTCCAAGTCTCAGGAGAGTGCAGGGGGCCACAATGGAAATTTTGGACTTACATGTAAATATGGGATAGGTGATGTTCCCAAAGATCCAGATATTTTCAAATGAACAGTGGTTTGCCTATTATACATTATGAAAATAATAAAACCCAAGGAGAATGTTTCCTTTTCATCTTTCTGTATTGAAGAAATAATTACATTTAATAAATACCAGAAAAATATTTAAAAGAAGATATTGCTGGTATTCTGAAGTGTTTTTCTTAATTTAAAACAAATAAATTGCATTGCCTAAAGACATGTATGCTTTGGATGAACAGTTATAAAATAAAAAACTAACCCAGCTGTAAAAATATTTCCCCCAGGGATTTTTCCCTTGTCTAATTGTTTGTTTTCACAGCTGTCTTTAAAAAAAAAAAAAAAAAAAAAGATGTAGGATAAGGTATAGTTAGTAATATTCCAAAGTAATTTACAAGTGTCTGGGCTAGTGATCTGCCCTATAAATACACACATATATATGCTCAATACTTATCTATCGTTATAATTTGGAAAACATCTCAGAGTACTGTTCATACCATAGCCCTACCTCAAAGAAATGTATCTGCAGATCTGAGTGGGTCACTTATTGTTATTATTTTGTTCCAACATTATAACATTGTGAGGAATGCTTGACATTTAAAACATATTAATTCTTTCAATGCTATGATATCTATGAAATTAAGCTGGTGCAGACATCTGGGTAAAGATGGTGGCTACAACACAAGAATGTCCATCTCATCTCTCCTGAACCTCCACTTAAACAACAGAAAAGTGTAGGTATTTTTTAAACATAAACACTCATAAGAATGGATGAGGATAGGAAAGGAAATGAGCAATAAAATTTTAGAAGCAAGAAAGGCGTCTAGAAAGTCTACTTAAAACCCCTCGCCAACTCTGCAAAGCCGGGAAATCTCTTCTCTAGAGTAGGTAAATGAGAAGGTGTCTGGGTGAGGAGACACCAACACAGTGAGGGTAAAGGAAATATACCGGTGACTGATAACAAAGAGATGAAAAGGAATATTTGTATATTAGATATTGAGATGTCACCACCCTGCAATCACCCTGCACCCCACCCCACCCTACCCTACCCCAAGCTCTACTGACCTTCAGTTCTCAGGTCTTCACCCTCCAAGGAGGAGAATCTGACAACCAAGAGAAACACCTAAAGATACTGATATTTAGAACTTCCTCAAATAATATGGTCAAATCACCACACAGTGATTGACGAACTCTGTCCACCCCTCAGAGTCTCCATTCAGCTTTTTAAATCCCTCACTCTTAAGTATGAACAAATAAACAAAGATCAGCGCAGGAGGAAATTATTTTGAAAAAATTTTTTGTAAAAAATTTCCCAGCACGGAAAAACCTGAGTTTCTAGATTGAAAGGTCCCACCAAGCAGCTTACACTATCGGCTAGTTTCTAGATTGAAAATGGACCCACAACATGGCAGAGTCATCCTGTGTTAGACTTCCTGACACTCTCCCTCTTGGCCTTCAGGAACTTCCTGAGGAAAAGAAGCGTGTAAGGATAATTTTTTTTTTTTTTTTTGAGACATGTTTGAAAATATCTTTATTATATCCTCATATTGACTGACTGCTTGTCTTAGTTGAATACTACATTCCTTAAGAAAACTGAAGGTTCTTATATTTCTTTATCCTATAAGGGGTGAGGCAGAAGGAACCCCTGGGATAATGGTACAGGAGATCCCAGGGTGAGGACTGAGCACCAGGAAGAGAAGATAGTCAGTCCAGAATGGAACAGGCAGAAAGATCTAGAAGAGATTTCTTTGGGAAGGTGAAATTAATATAGCATTTGATCTATATAAATACTTGAGATGAGATTTAGCTAACTGGCAAAGAATGTGGAGTTAATTAGTGATAACTACATAGAAAACAAACAAGACAATTAACTCTAGTAAAAACAAACATGCAGGAAGTGTAATCATAGATCACTATGTGATTCTGACTTAGCTGTAAATAACATTTACATTGCCATAATAACATAAAGGCTGAATACTGATTTAACCAAAATTACAATATAACTTTATTAGGAGGGGGGGAGGGGGCAGAGATGGGAAAGGTCCAAATGTCTTGAGGGGAGAGGGGGAAAAGAGTGGAGTTCTTTTTTTCCATAGTGAGCAATCAGAAGAGAATGCCTAGCAACAAAAAAGTGAAGAAGTGGCACTGTAGCAACATTAAGAAACAGTATTTTATAGCAAAATCATCAGCTAAAAGGCACATGGGTTGCCTCAGGAGAGGTGAAAATAGGAGGAGGAGGGGCAAGAGAAGGGCATTGGGATAGACAATGTTACTATCAAAACTTGGAGAACTATTTAGTATTTAAAACTATGCGTATGAATAACTAGTAAAAACAATACCACCTCTCCTCCCAAATTCAAGTTGGTGCTAAAAAATCTTTAAAGAAAATGACATTTTTAGATGTTACAACTGGTTTGACCCACTCCAGAGCATCTACGCATCTCTTTCCCCTAGAGAGATGAGTTATCACTTTTATGGTGTGACAGTTTGAGGCTTTTTGTGAATACCAGAAAAGACCATGTTCTTAAAGCTAATCCATTCCTGTGGGTGTGGGACGCTTAGATTGGATCAGATTACACTGGGGGTCTTTGATTGGATTACTTCAGTGAGTCATGACCCAAGGTGGGTCTTGGTCCTCTTGCTGGAGTCCTTTATAACAGAGGACTGAAGGCAGCAGACACAGAGGAAAAAGCTGCAGAAACAGAGAAACCCAGGCTGAGAGATAAGAGGTTCTGGGGGCCAGAGGCTGGAATCAGCAGAGCACAGAGGCTCAGAAAGAGGGCCCCAAGAGGCTCAAAGAGAGAAGACCTGGAGGAGTGGGGAGAGAGAGCCATGTGCCTGACTGCCCACAGCAGCGCTCAGGGAGAAAGTAAGCCTAGAGGAGAAGGCAGAGACCCAGGCAAGCACATGACAGGAGTCCAGGATCACCAGCAGCTGTCTCTTGGTGAGACAGCATCCCTGATGATACCTTGATTTGGGCATTTTCACAGCCTCAGTACAGTAAGCTTTTAACCTAATAAATTCCCATTATAAAAGCCAATCCGTTTCTTTAGCAAACTAAAACACATGGTATCCTACCCACAAAATACACATGGCCTAGAGATGTCACACATGACAAAACCCAACTGAGCTGCTGCAGAATCCAAGAAAAGTACATTCATACAAGCCAAGACTTTAAGGCTATAATAGCATTAGCTAGCTTCTAATTTAGTATTCAAAATTTTAAAACTTGAGAGAAACAGTTAATAGGCAAAGAATGACACTTGTAGGAAAAATGGCTCTGACACTCAAACTCTTACAAATCAAGTGGACTTCTGATGCCTGTACATCTCAAAGTTTCTTGTACATGCTAGGAATTTAATACTTAAATTGTTGAAAGAATAAATGAATCAGATACTACAATTAATACCACTGAATTTCTAAGTGTGTATAATATCTAGATAATGCTTATTGACATGCAGTGGGTCTCTTCCCATTGTGATTTCAACATCAACTGTACTGGAAGTATCTTATTATGCTTTTATTATGCTATCGGTGGTAGCAATATTTGCAAATACATTTTGCCATAAATTTCAGTTGGAACCAAAATAGACATAAGTGCAAGATGCTGACTTTCAAATCAGGAGATATCAGAGCTATTGAAGCTCTTGAGGTTTAGATGAGCTGAGTTCAAAGGAAAGCCTAATGACCTGCTAATGGATTGAACAATTCTTTCAAATATTCTTTACAATTAAAATGAAGGATTCTTTCCTTAATTCATGAATGACTTTTAAAGTCTTTGTTTTACATTAGATAAAACTAGGTATCATAAAAGCTTTTTCTAAGAACAGCCTCTGATTTTTAAATATTATATACAAAAACTTCTGGAAAGAAACTGAGCTCTGATAATAGGGCCTACTTTGAGTCAGCAAGCCATCAAAAAAGTGAACTGGCAGTAAATTTCAAAAACATCACCCTGTAGCATAATTTTATTATCAGGAGACATGGCTAAAAGGACAGCACTTCCAGTACTGAGCAGCGGAGAGAAACTACTGCTTGTTGGAAAAAGATAAGAACGTCTAAGGCTTTTTCCTCCTTGAACTTGTTACCCATAAATAAGGTCTAAAATACCATCCTGATTGTCCACTAGAGATATGTAGCAGCATAAATCAATGGAACAGAGATTTGACTGTAGATAACATACAGGCAAGTCCTCTACTTTACACAGTTCAATAGTATAATTAAATAACAGCAGTCCCCTAACAACACAGTTCAACTTTCACTTACCTGTATAGTAAGTTAATTGCACAAAATACAAAGCTCTGTTAGCTCTTTCATCCACAAATCACTACATAAATGATAAGTGTGCATCAGGCTTGGTGACCAATCATGTCACTTCTTTCAAGATTTTTCAGAATTTGTCAGTGATTGGCCGCTAAGCATGTGTTATTCAATTCATGCACAGACAGCAAAGCATGTAGTTGTGCTGCCTTCTTATCTCCCAACTGTAAAACTCACATGACATTTTACAAAAGTACATAACTAAAAGAAAGAACTGGCCAACAAAGATGAAACCGCAGCAGAGAAAAGTCGATTTGAATCAAAGGCAAATGGAGTTACAGAAGAAAATGCTGATTGTGGGAAAGTTGACCTGTTGCGGTTTGAGACACTCTAGATATGCAGCCAGAGGAACTTAGTGAAGGAGAGTTTATTGAAATAAATGAGGAAAATGGCTGTGATAAAGAGGATGAAAATGTCCCAGAAGAAGTGATGCTGGCAAAAAACTTCACACTAAGGACCGCATGATATTTGACAATATTGAAAGGGCAAAGAATAAAATGTTAGGAGTCCGTCCAAACTTACAAAGGAGTATGATAATTTGCCAATGAAAAGAAAGACGCTAGCTCTGTATTACTATATGATAAGAAGAAGAACGTGACTATTAAAATGACTTTTGATAAGTTTTCTACTAAGAAAACAATTTGTTATATTTGTTCCTGATGTTTTGAATTACAGTGTACTAAAAAGGTACTAGTTTCTCTCTGTTATTTTTTCATTTCCATATACATTTATAATGGACAATAAGAGAATTTTAAATGTTCTGACAAAAATTTTAAAGGCAAGGAACAATCATAAGATTGTTTTGCATGGCTGCAGCTTACGTGCTCATTATCATCCAGCACTACTATGCAAAGCAAGGATCACTGTATACTAAATCGTCTCTGGCCACCCCTCCCCCAACAAAACTCTACCAAAAAGAAGGGTTTTTTCTCATATCTTTATAATCATTAGGGTCTCATTTTTTTTAAAAAAAGGCTTCTGAACTGCATATTACCATGCTGCACAAAGTATCAAAATTAAATTTTTACTATCCTATCCGCTATAATAGTCAAATCAAATGTTAAGGACTCATAAGCATAAAACATATGATACGATGAATGTATGTGCAGCCTCAATTAACTTAACTTTCTTCTTACTAAAATAAAATCTTAGGGCATATAAACCCAAAAATCACTTCCATTTTGCTTTTAAAACATTTTGAAGCTGCAAAGTTACCTCCCTAATCATCCTTAGGCTTGGCTAACAAGAACATCAAGGAGAATACTCTGAGGAAAAAGTCAACATAGCAGGAAGCACTTACATTTGAAACAATTTAAGATACACATATACAGTCATATAAATTGATGTAATTAGGTAGGTGCATAGCCACAGCCATAGCATAAGCTAGCAATTTAAATTAATAAGTTTAAGTAATCTTTAAACATTGGTATATCATCAATATAATGAAAATGGAAATATAAAGACATCTATTTAAATACTTAAGGAAGGCTTCCAAAAGTTAAGATTTCCTACAGTCTTTGTATGATATAATTAAAATATGTAATAGACAAGGATGAGGGATATAGAGACGATAAGGAAGCAGGGAATAACAAGAGGGAGTAGTGAGTTTGAATCCATTTAGAAATCACAGCACTAAAAATGCTCTTAGGGTCTAACAATAAAGGATTAAGTAAATTATAGTACAATCCTAAAATAGGATATATAGCCATTAAAAATATTTACAAAGATTTTTAACAAAATGGAAAACCACTTATGCTAATTTATAAAACCAGGATAAATATTTTATATACACAATATGATCTTGCTATAGTTTATAATTTTACGAGAAATAAAACAAGAAAGAAATTCACTGAAATCCTTTCTGTGGGTAGAATAATTATGGGTGGCTTTCTTTAGTCTTTTCTATTTTATAAACTTTCCTTCCTCAGAATAGACTAGCTGATTATAAGGTGAAAAAGATACAAGTTACTATCAATAAAATTTAGAAACAATTTATGAATTTTTTTCTCTGACTTATAAAATCTTACCTTGACTTTCTTTTTCCATGTAGATTTCTGCTTCTCCTCCTCTTCCTCAATTAATTTAAGTGCCAGCTCTTTGTTAACTTTTGGCAGTTTCTAGAAGAGATTAAAAAAAAAAAAAAAAAAAAAAAAAAGAGCTGTACTAAGATATCTACATTTTAGTTTTAAAGGTTAATAGTTCTATAATGAGTATGATTTTAGGAGAAGATACCTAACACTTATTTTTTTAAATTTCATTATCCCAAAAGTAGGACATAATATGGACACAACTGATGTTTTCAGGTGGGCTAAATGGTACAAAAATAGCAATCTCAACTCCCTGCCGAAAGAACACACCGTCATCCATATCTACATCTTCTTTCAGCACACTGAGAAACAAACTGGAAGAAACTGTATTTGGCCTAGATCAGCAAGATCAGTAACAGATGGTCTAGGACCCACAAATGATTAATAAGAGGCCAGTGGGTCTGGTATTACAGCCTCTGGCTAGAGTTGCAGGGAACTGCTAAAATGCTACTTGAGGCTCAGCTGCACTCTTTCCTGTTCTTGAAAGGGCAAATTTCTATAGGGAATTCTAGATGTGAGTCTGACAAAGTTATTAGCTATTTATTGTTTTTTTTCCACTTAGTACTCTATGTTCCATGGTATAGTAAGTAAAATACAATTTTGAACAGTATCGTAAATAGCTAGGGCAAAAGTATCACTATATCCCAGTCTACCTGTGGCAATATATACACTTATCATTCTTAAAAACTTTTAACAAAGAGACTAGGGGAAAGTATTGAGGTAATGTCAGAAAACAGTCACTAGTCTTTTGTACTGAAATAATATAAATATATTTTTACCAACACTCAGTTATAAATATTTGTATCATTTGGTATTAAACTTAAGCAACAGGAGGTCCTAAAAAAAGACTGGAAAGCAGGAGGAGGGAAACAGGACTTGCTCTTTCCTGTCTGCTTCCTGTTTGGGTCAGCATGGGGACATCAACAGTTCTTCGCCCTGGACATCACAGGTGCTCCCAGGAAGAGTGATGGATTCTAGTTTGCTGTCTTCCAGCCCTCCCTGGAACAGCCTCATGTCTCAAGGACCTTGGCTGCAGCCTGTGGTCCCTCCTCAGAGGTGGGTTCCCAGCTCCACAGGGCCCTCCTCTCTCCTGTCTCACCCCCTTCCCCTGGCCCAGCACTGCAGTGGTAGATACTCCTGCAGTTACTACCTCACTTACTGCTACCTAAGTATTTCTGCCTTTTCAAAAAGTTCTCCAATACCTGGAACAATTCTTTACATTACATCCTCTCTATTAAAATAACTGGTGTGGTTTCTGTATCTTGACTGGACCCTGGCATAGTCTAATGACCTTTTCCTAATATCCAAAAAGATTTAGATGATGATACGACCAAATGTCAGTAAAACATGGGTATAAGCAAAGCCCCAACACCCCCAAAACCATTTGAAGATGCCATCAGATTTCTTCATAGGGTGAACAATAGCAGCCCACTTGGCATTATTTCCAACACCACCACAGAGTTCATAATGATAAAACTGTAAAGAATATCCTCATGAGAAATAAAATATTCCCCAAATATTACTAAAAGGCACAAATTAAGGATGGAAAACTAAGAAATGGATGGCAGATTGGTATAGGACACAAAATGAAAATTAAGTACTTTTACTGGTAAATTCAATGGTGGGTATAATTTACCTTTTTTTTTTTTACCGGGAGGTACCGGGGATCGAACCCCGGTCTCTCCATATGGTAGACGGATGCCGAACCTCTTGAGCCACATCCGTTTCCCTATAATTTACCTTTAATTGGACTCTCTGTGCACGTGTTTCTTCTATCTTCTGTCGAATTTTAGCTTTCCTATATTCTTCATAAGCAAATGGATTAACCATCAATTTCACCTTTTTAAAATAAAAAAAATTTATTTAGCAGCATATTTATTTGTCTATTACACCAAAAAACAGACAAACCTCTTAAAAATCATATGTATTATGAAAATGCAAATGAGTAGAGAAGATATAGCTATAGGTTAGTTACCTAAAACAATTCTAATTTTGTATTTACCTTGTGATAGAGTCTTATATCCATGAAAAACCCATGCATATATGCCCGGAGAAAAGGTGATCCAATGAGATGTGTGAGCCCTAGGAAAAATGAATCAGAAGAAGGCAGGTCCTTAAGAAATCTTGGTTGAAATTTAACAGTTTTTCTGGAACAATGTGGCAGTTTGGTATTGTTTATGAATTCCAAAAATAGACATTGGATTGTGTTTGTAAACTGGTCTGTTCCTCTGGGCATATTAGACTGTATTAGATGCAGAGGTCTCACTTTTACTTTATTAAATCAAGATTAAGGCTTTTAGTTGACCATGTCATTAGGGCGACTCGGTTTGAGTCCCTGCCCTCCCCCATTTGTGGGCAATATAAACGGATGCTCAATCAAAGACAGAGAAGTAAATACATGGCTAAAGAAAACACAGAGAGTTTAGTTTTGGATGCTGGAGTCCCGGGGAGAGAGCTGAGCTGTTTGCCTGATAGCTTGCAGCTGAAGAGACCAGAGCCCAAACAGCTGAGAAAGCCTGGAAAGAAATGAGCCCTGGGGAGAGAGACGAGCCTTAAGCTAGCCTACAGCTGAGACTGGAAGAAGCTTGGACCATGAAGCCTTAGGAGGAAGAGGAAGGCTGAACCCTGGCAGAGATCAGCAGCCATCTTGCTGTAACACGTGGCAACAGACTTCGGTGAGGGAAGTAACTTACTCTTTATGGCCTTTGTGACTGTAAGCTTCTACCCCAAATAAATACCCTTTATAAAAGCCAACAGATTTCTGGTATTTTGATCAGCATCCCTTTTGCTGACTGATAAAAACAACAATTTGGTTTTAAGATTTCACTTCTGAGCAAAAGTTTAAGGAATGGAATTACTAATCTTTAATTAACTATGGAGAAAGTTTTAAACTTCAGCAATATCATCGTTACTTATTCTAAACATAATACTAAACATAAAATGAAGACTAAGTCTTTATGAACAATGACAGACTGGTAAAGAAGGGTTCCTTGTACTAGTGGTTCTCAGATTTCTGGATTCCATGCACCTGTTCAATTTAAAAAATAATTTTGGGGATCGACACTAGGTTCCCAACTTTTATACTCCCAGGTAGGGATGGTAGGAGGAAAAAACACTATTATCTCCCATCATTTCCAAAAACAAAGGACACTGTCACAATGATGGCATAAAAGTCAGTCTTCCCAAGAAATGAGAGCTGGCAAATTTATACCAACATCTACAAGCATACATATACACATTAGGACACACATTACGAACACATACTTCATTATGGACTAATGAAAAAGATCACTGCCTTACACAATCTTTCGTAGGGTTTCCCAGTTTTTTTTTTTTTCATTTACTGGGAGGTCCCGGGGATCGAACCCAGGTCCTTCCATATGGGAGACAGATGCCCAACCATTTGAGCCACATCCGCCCCTGGTTTCCCAGTTTTAAGACAGTATATTTTACATTTAGAATTAGTGGTACTGGTGCTGGAGGTCACATAAAGATGCTCTACATATCTCACAGAAATTACTTATTATTTGCAAATATTTATACAGAAAAAAGTTACGTGAATATTTATCTTCAAAATAAGACCACATGTAAGACACCCACATAAAGAGCAGCTTTAGCTGGTATAATACTAAATGACTGTCTTTCTAAGGAAAACATAACCCTGATTTTCAATTTTAGAAAATGAACATCCATCCACACACACACACAAAATTCAGGCACTAGGCAAAATCATACAGTGGTACAAAATAGAACAAAGTGAAAAGGCAAAGTTAAAATTAGGATAATCTCATTTAGGATAATCTCATAAAGCAATCATTAAGACCTGGTCAGAAGAATACTTTCCTCAGATTCATTAGGTTAATAAAACTACAGGATTTGGACTTTCACGGTGGAGTTTTAAAAATGAGGTCTGAACCTTAATGTACCAATGCACAGCAATCTAAATTTACCTGCACATGTGGTTTTTTTTTTTTTTTTTTTTTTTTTAAAGATTTTATTTATTTATTCATCTATCCCCCCCTTGCTGCCTGCGCTCGCCGGGTCAGCCAACCACGCCGTGCGGGCAGGCCTGCCCTCACCAGGAGGCCCCGGGAACCGAACCCGGGGCCTCCCATATGGCAAACGGGAGCCCTACTGATTGAGCCACAGCCGCTTCCCTGCACATGTGGTTTTATTTCATCTTTCCTCAGAACAGTCAATCTGATCACCAAATTATGAAGTACATATATCAATGATAGCAACAATGTTTGTTTCCTCATACTAATATTAACTATATAAATAGTTATCTCTAAGAATTATTCCCATTCCAAGTTAGGTCATAAATGAAAACCAAGCAAAAGCTTTTTACATTAAGGATCTAAGAAGCCCAGAAGTAAAGAAACCGATTTAACTTTGCTTAACCCAGCATTTCCCAAACTTATTTGCCATTAATAGCTTACAAATTATAGTTAACATTTATATATTATGTTTTAGATGCTGAGTTCTCTTCAGACATTATCTCATTCATTCTCTGAGCAATCCTGTGGGTAGGTACTATTATTATTCCTATTTCACAGATAAGGAAACCGAGGTTTAATGAAGTTAAGTGAATTGGCCAAGTCACACAGATATTAAGTGGTAGAGTTGGGATATGAACTTTGTCAGTCTACCTCCAGTGTCCATGATATTAGCCACTATAGTATCCAACTACTGCTTCTTGCAGAAGGAATATTCCACAGAACACATTTTGGGAAATACTATCCTATAGTATGGTAAGAGTCAGAACTTGCCAAGTATTCAATATTACTAATGCTGCACTAAAGATAATCTTAGGAAATAAGGGAAGTTAGTATTATATAACTTCTACTTTTAAGACAAATCATTTAAAAGGTTTTATATATGATGGGGAAATCTGTTGAATAATGACAACCAGTAGCTCATTTAAATATTAAAAGGTACTAATAATGTACTCAAAAATGCTTTCTCGTATAACTATTATTTTTGTTGAATATGATACGTATTTCCATAGTTTTAAAAGTGGGCAGTGGGGAGCAGATGTAGCTCAAACGGTTGAGCACCTGCTTCCCATGTACAAGCTCCCAGGTTTAATCCCTGGTATCTCCTAAAAAACACTCAAACAAACAAAAAAAAACAACTCTCATTGGGGAGTGGATGTAGCTCAGTGGTTGAGCGCTTGCGTCCCATGTATGAGGTCCTGGGTTCAATCCCCAGTACCTCCTTAAAAAAAAAAAAAAAAAGCAGGCTGTATGATTATATTTTAACAAAATGTACCTAAACCTTTACAACTGCCTTTCTCACTCAATATACACACAGCAAAGAGATTAAAATAACAAGCAAAATGTACTAAGTACTACAATTGAAAAAAATTCACAAAATAACAATGCCTCTTTTCCTCCAATTTAAGAATGTAGATAAGTGACACAAGCATATTGTAAAATTATGTTGGTAATATTTCAGAAGGCATTTTAGTAGGATTGACCCTACTTCATCCTATTTTATTCATAAATCTTTTTTAAAAGGTTGCTTATGGCTCTTTTCTTTTTAAAGACATTAAAATTTAAAGAACTATTTTGATGGTAACTGGTAGAAAATAATTCTGGCATGGAATAACTGTGCTATGAGATACATGTTAAAAATAAAGTTTAAAAACCTCTCTATTGGGAAGCGGCTGTGGCTCAATCAGTAGGGCTCCCGTTTACCATATGGGAGGCCCCGGGTTCGGTTCCCGGGGCCTCCTGGTGAAGGCAAGCCCGCCCGCGCGGCGTGGTTAGCTGACCCAGCGAGCACAAGCAGCAAGGGGGGGATAAATGAATAAATAAATAAAATCTTTAAAAAAAAAAAAAAAAAAAACCTCTCTATTAATCTATTACATGATTCTAGTTTAACTTGCACCTACTACTGTGAATCTATTCCAAAGACAACTAAATTGCCTAGACTTTAGTTTTCTCAATAATTTGCTATGTAGCCCTTTCCCAACAATATAACAAGATTAGCAAAATCTTCTCTCTTTATCCTACCAACTAGTGCTAGGCAACTGGTACAAAGACACCCTTCTGAGGGGTTAATAAGGCCAAACTGAAGAGCATGGACTCTGGGTTTAAATCCCCACTCTCTCTCATTTACTACCACTGAAATCTTTGGCAAGTTGGCTTTAATCTTTCTGTACTTCAGTTTCCTCATCTATAAAATGGTATCATATATATAGCTAGTATGCTAAGTAAACTATTCTTCATTTAAGAGTAGAAATAGAAATCTTATGACAACTTTTACCATAATTTTTTTACCTAAATTTTCAAGGTCTTTCTTGGTGACAAATTTATAATCATCATAAACTGTGCTTTCTGGATTCTCTTCTAATTCTTCCGTCAAGTTGTCCAAGAACGAACACCACCTGGGAGCAGGACCCAAAACCTGTTGGCATTTATTGAAAGATTAGGATATATACATTCTAACAATGTCAATTAAATGCCATTTTACCACCAGATTTTCTTAAATACAATTTTTAAAATCCTTTTTCTATCAGAAGTATTAAAAATAATTGCAATACAGAATGTATAATAAGTATAAAATGGCAAAGTAGGAAGGAAGCACTTAGGCTTGTAAGGGGCAAAAAATCTTAGTCTGGAATACAAAGATACTAAAGAATAGGTTTACATTTTAACTACCAAAATACAGATAAATAATCCAGGTACTTATAATAATCAACATCCATACATTCACCCATCATCTCCTCATTCCAAGTAGCACTAGAGAATTTACAAAAGCATATTTGGTACACAAAATCTTTTAAGTTTGTCACAGAAGTCTAAAATGAGAATTACCTTCTTTTAAGGGTTTTCAACTAATTATGTGATAATTACATTCAATTCTATATGGCATGGCCTACTTCATTTAATTCATTAAAACTTAAAAGTTGGGAAGCGGATGTAGCTCAGTGTTGAACATCTGCTTCCCATGTACAAGGTCCCGGGTTCAATCCCTGGTATCTCCTTAAAAAAAACAACAAAACAAAACAACAACAACAAAAAACCTTTTATAAGTCTATATATAGAATTCTTCAGCCCTAACCTAATGCAACACCAGGACCATTTAGTCAGTCCCACTAAAAGGCTGAGGAACAAAAGACTGAACAGTATTTATAACCAACTAATATGAATCTTAAATCTGTGATCTACTTCCACAAAATACTGCTTTTTACTATTTCACAATTGATACAAATCTTTTCCAACCTGCTATCACACCCATTGAAATCAACACTTATTCCAAAGGAAATAATGCTCATTCAGTAGAAAAGATATGCTATTGAAATCCTCCCCTCAGCTGGAAGCTTTCAGAAGAGAGAAACACCAGACTCTGACAAAATGGAACTTCTAATGAATACTTTCTTGTTTATCTTGGTAGTAATTAATTATACAGGGAAAAAAACACAAAAAACATAATGGAAATTATTAAATCTATCTCAAATTTTTGAAGAAGGGAAGATAGAAGGAAGAGATTTATAACAAAGAAAAACAAACCCCTGTTAACACCCTCTTCCTTCACTGTTATATTTTAATATGATGAAACAGTCAAGCTAAAAAAAAAAGTTAGGTATGGCCATACTAAATTAGTTATATTATTTTGCCTGATTGGAAATTTCCTTCTCCTACTACCTACCCCAAAACACAATGTAAGGGGCACTGATTATGCAAAGGACTTCACAATTGTTTCAACCTTCAAACATAGGCTTCAAAGACTATGAAAAGACTGTACTGTGTTTACTGGCTTTTCTTGGGGAGGGGTGGTGGGATAAGAGGATAGGAGGGAATACCAAAATATCAGACCAGACCTGAATTTACTTTTTATATAGACTTCTTTTAAAATGTTTTATAATGGCCTATAACATTCTTTCTGATTAGCTACCTAGATTCTAATGGAATTGTTTTAAACTGCCTCTCGAGACAGGCCTGGCTATGGTAAATAATCTCTGCAATCAGATTCATGCCCATTAAATTTTATAGGAGGAAATATTTCCTTCAAAAACAAAATTAAATGTACTGAGTTGACTTTACTAATCACATTCTCCCAGTTCCTTTTGGGTGAAAAGAAAAAAACATTGGCACTAACAAAGTTGAAATTAGTGATTTACACTAGTATCAACTGTAGGCTTTAACCACTTTAGAGCTTTTCTCAAAGGCCTACTATTAAGTTGTAAAAATGGCCAGCTTAACCAATAAAGAGGGATTAACCCACATTCTACAGCTCTCTGATATACAATATACAGGTAAGCTTCCTTGCTGTCTTCAATACATATTTAACCTAATCCTTAAAGTTATATTAATTTATTTCTTAAATTTACAACTTGAGGAAAATATCCTTTTAAACTATCGCTGGACTGTTACTACCACATCAAAACCTTCCAGGTTTTATGTATTGTCATTATATTACTTTATTTCAGTCAAAACAGGTCACTGATTGTTTATCTACATTTTTATGCACCTTAAGAGTTTTGTTTCCAAAAATTGGTGAAAGTTGTCCTGCTTTAAATTTCTATTGTCTGTAATGATTTTCCACTTTTTATTTATACGAATTTCTTAAAGTCACAGGTCAGTAAAAGTACAGAACTGAGAACTGACTCCTCAAATTGCTAGAAAAGGATACCGAGTCCCTTAGCAAGTTTAATGATAACCAGATCAATCAAGCTAATTGAAATATTTAGTCCCCCCAAATATGAAAGAATATGTATCTTTCAATATGCTCTATGGGAAGGCCCTCAACTCAAATGCAGTCAAGCATCTGCTTGTTCTAATCCATTTGGGCAGAAGAACCAATTTTAAAGCACATTAAAAATATATGCCAAGTGCCCAAGATTACCACCTGCCTCTATGATTACAATCTGCCTTTAATATATTTTAATAACTCAAAATTCACATTGATTCTGCTGATGGTCAAAAATAATTAGGGGTGGGGAAGGGGGATGAATATTAAAATTCACAATGAGCTGAAGTACCCCTTCCTCTTCTCCATTTTTGAAAAATCAATATGCCACATCCCACAAACTTGCTGAGGTAGGGGAAAAAAAAGATTGAGGACTATTGGATGGATGGTTTTAACAGATGAAGAGTGATTAAAACAACAATAAAGTACTATTAATATTATTATAAACAAAGAATCAGAATATATTAATTCAGTATAAAAGTCATCATTTTTGCCATTTACTTATAATGTTGAGTATGACCAAAAAATTCATTATTTTTCCCTATTATTAATATGAATAAGAAAATTATTGATAACACAAGACAGAAACTGAAAGTAAAATTATCTTGGGTTTTCAAATCATGATTTAAAAGAAAATTAAAAATTTCTAGCAAATGAGAAAATTCTTAATTATGCCATTTATTAGAACTTTATCAACAGACAAATAACTTTGAACCCAAATGGACTTATGCATGGGAAACTTTAACTGATTTATACTTACATGCAGTTAATTTTTTAAGGTATTCTTTTACAAAGTTTAAGAATGCATTATATCAAATAATATAAAATGGGATAAATGTTTTGAATAAGAGTTGAAAAGAGAACAATAGTATAAGACAGCATCACACGGAAAGGGGATTTAAGTATACTCTTTTAAGTTCAGGGAATAAAAGTAGAACCATTAACTGTCAGGAGGTGCATTTCAACTCAATTTTCATTCATTAAATATTTATTGAGTGTCTGTTATGTTCCAGGCACTGTATACCCTATAAAAATAGGTAGTAAAATGAAACTGAAAATATAGTGATACTTGTGTAAATGACTCCTAATTTAACATCATTCAGTCACTTAAAAACTTAAGCAAACATTTACTAAAACATAAGTGCTAAATGTCAAACATAAATAAAATATGTGGGAAATGTGTGAAAAAAAAAAAATCAAGTACAATATAAAGTGATTAGTGCCATAGCAGAGAATATTTTAAATGGTTGTAGGGGAGCCATTTATCTGCTGAGGCAGGAGATCAGAATTGTCTTTGAAAGAGGAATTTGAGCTGGGACTTGAAAAACTGTAAGAGGTCATGATTTTATAATTAGTATAAATCAATTGCCATACTAACCAGTTAGCATTTAATGTGATACAAAATTAATATATTTCATTCATTGTTAATTATACAGAGGATCCCTGGTTATAAGAATTGTCAATTTTTCCTTATCGTGATCTTAAACTCAATTTAAACATTATTTGTGCCATAGTGACACCATTAGATAAATAAGAACTATATTTACTGACTAGCAACAATGGGGAGTTCGAATACAAAATAATTTTACCACCTAACAACTACATAAATTATCAAATTATTTAGTTGTAGAACTGTTTTCAACACATTTTAAAAATAGTTACAAATATCAGTTCTGTAGCTAAAGCAATAATAAAAATAATAACAAAAATAATAATAGCAGCAGCATCCCACAACTCTAAGAGTTAGGAAGCTTTATCCCCCTCTAAAATTTAAACCCAGATCTAACCAGAAATCTGTGCTATGAGGCCATAATTCTTTAACAGAAACCTTTGGGGCCAGAAGTGGTTTGGAATTCGGAACTTTTTGTATTTTAAAAAGGTAATACATATAAATACTGCATATTATATGAAATCTTTGGTGGAGTCTGGGTCAGGGTCAGTGACCCATAATCAAACACAATAATATGTCTGCAGGAAAACCCACACACTAAATTGGTATAAAGACTAGAAAGAGTGTCATCATTACACATCAGTTTTGAGTCCAAATTAATCAGGTCAGGGCAGGTTTTTGCCACCAATGAGTTATAAAAAAAATTTTCAGAGCTTTTTATTTTTTATTTCAAAATTGCAGATAAGAAACTAAAGTATGTATAATGTAAATATCATTGACCACTATATTATCAATGATAATTTTTTTCTAATTGCATAGCCTGCATCTCCAGTGGGAGAATGGGATTTTGCCAATTAAGAGCAACTCGGCAATTCATAAATTCAAAAGAAAATTTCCTTTTCAAAATTTTCCTCCATTATTGGTTGAAAGACACTACTAGCACCAGCATGTAATTTCAAATTCTGACAGCTGGGGTTTAATAATAACTTATCATATGCCTGAAACAAGAGAGACAACTGGGTGAGCCAGAGGGAGTGGCCTTGTATTTAAGCACGCAATTGCATTTTCAACATAATTAGCTGCCTAATTGCATATCCAAGTTTACATGCATTTGTGTGAGTAATTATGAGTCATTTAAAGACACTGTACTTATAATGTTTTGTTTGCTCATTCCTAAAAATCAGATTAGCAAAGGAACAATTTAATTTAAAACATTTTAAAAGATTTTAAAAAGGAGAAATATTACCACAATTTCAATTTCAAGTTCACTTTTGAAAAAGTACTTTAGGCACTGAAATGAAATGATAAGGAAAACAAGGCCACAGGAAAAAAATATAAAATTACTTATGCCATTGTCTCACTATCAGCCAATTAAGCAATAGTTAACCTATTCTAAGTTCCGTGATTAAAAATAAGCATTAGACCAAGTGCCTACACTCAAGGGCTGGGGGAGATAGGACACTGCCGGCAAACACTTAAATTCAAAATTAAAACTGACATTAAGAACTACAGAGAATTTTTGGTTAATAATGACACATTATATAACTGTATCTCCTCTCCCTCCCAAGCCTTTGTTAAAATGACCGTAAATGAAAATGAAAAGATATTAACTCTCAAGGACAAAAAGGACAGAAAAGGAGAATACAGTGGTTAAGAGATTATAGTGATAACTGACATAACAAAAAGGAAAATGTTAAATTTGAGTGCTTACAGAGGTGGAAAACAAAGAGAAAAGGAGCCAGTTTTTTCCCTTAGCATCCTTGAGATCCAAGACTTGAAGGCCCCAAGTATCTGGAAAGGCAGGAGATATGGGGCTGAATATAAAGGAACACCAATGGAGGTGATGAACCTCTAAGTTCCCACCCACTTCTTAGAAGACCAGAGGATAATTCTCTGGAGAAAGTGAACCAAAGCTGCTCTGCATCTGGGGACACCAGACACAGGGACTTGAGCTGTGGTGCTGAAATTAGGATAATTAAATAGAAGTCTACATAACAAACTGTGGGGCCCTCAGTTCCTTTCGCCTAGCTCTCAGAATGCCAGAAGCCAAACATATGTTGCTGTGCCTTCACCCCCGCCACCTTGAACCCCCACCATTCCCAGAGAGAAACTGGGAGACTCTTCTCTGGAGAAACTGAAAGGTCCCAGAAGACAGACCTCCAGATAATGATAACTGGGAATCCTCAAATAGTCATTGGCTGAACAGCCAGCATGAAAACTACCAGTGGATGAGACAACCATGGACAAAGAGTGTTCAACTTAGAGCCTCATTCCTCCTAAGTAATAATAGATTTCTAAAGATCACCGTTCATTTATCCAATAAATATTTATTGAGCACTTAAATGTGCAAGGCACATCTTCTCTTCAGTAGTGAACAAAAGAGACAAGAATCCCTGCCCTGAAAGAGTTTACATTCCCGAAAGAACAAAAAACAAACAAGTAAAAGAGTATACAGTATGACAGGCACTGATAAGTACTATGGGGGAAAATAAAGCAGAGAGGGGAATAGGGGATCCAGGGAAAAGGGAACACGGGGTGGACAGGGAGGCCCTTCCTGACTGGACACTGAACACAGACCTGAAGGAGAGAAGGGGGTGATCCAGGAGAGTATCTGGCAAGTGCAAAGGCCTTGAGATCAGAATTGCCTGGCATGTTTGGAGATGTGCAAGGAGACCAACCCCATATACCTTGAGTGGAGGAAGCAAGGGAAAGACTGGGGAGCTAGATCATGTAGGACATTTCAGGCCATTGTAGCTGACTTGCATGTATGAAGATCACTGGCAGCTACAGGGAAAATAAACTGTAGAGGGAGCATGGAGAGATGGAAGGAGACCTGTTAGCAGGCTACTGCAATAATCCAGGTGGTTTGGAACAAGTTAGAACTGTGATGGTGGTGGGAAATAGTCAGATTCTGGGTATATTCTTAGAATAGAACCAATTTCTGCTGAGAAATTGTTGTGTGGAATATGAGAGGATTAAAGAAGGATGACTTCAAGGTTTGTTTTGAGGCCTGAACCGTTAGTTAGGGTAGCCAGGGACTGAGATGTCTGAGGGTGGAACAGGCTGGTAATGATCAGGAATTCAGTTCTGGACATGAAAAGTTAGAGATGCCTATTTGATATTCAAGTGTAGATTTAAGTAGGCAACTGGCTATATGAGTCTGTAGTTTGGGGGAGGATCCAAACAGGAGCTATAACTTTGGGAATCATCAAGACATAGATGATATTCAAAGCCAGAAGACTAGATCAGATCACCTAAGAAGTGACTGTATATGGGAAATAGAAGAGGTCTGAGGACGGAGCTCTGGGACATGGACTGGAGAGAAGAGAAGGCACTAGTAAAGGAGACAGATAGAACCATAAAGTTACCCAAAGTCTGTTTTGAATATCCATGGACCTTAGTTGAAATGTCAAAACAAGATTTTAGCCAGATTGTATAAAATGATTTTGAAAGATACTACTCAAGTCACAGGAGACAAACAGCCTCCTAAAAAATGTTATATGTATCCAGTGCATTTAATTGAGAAATGTATATATTTATTCATCCTTGTTTACTTTTTAAATTTTTTTTTTTACCAGGAGGTCCTGGGTATTGAACCCGGGTCCCTCCATATGGGAGACGGACGCCCAACCAGTTGAGCCACATCCGACCCCATACTTTTTAATTTTTAATTGTTTATATTTTCAATTATTTATGTACAAAATAAAGTAAAAAAAAAAAAAGAGAAAGAAACAAAACAAAACAAAAACAGCCTCCTTTCCTAGAAAGAAAGCTTAGAATCCTAAGTCCTCTTTAATTCAATCTATAAGAACCACGGGGGGTGGGGGTGGGAGAAAGGGGGTGGGGGGGGCGGGGAGATGTGGCTCAAGCTGTTGCGCGCCTGCTTCCCACATGGAAGGTTCCAGGTTCGGTTCCTGGTAGCCTCCTAAAAAAACAAAACAAAACAAAACAAAAAACAGACAATAAGCAAACAATCGAAAAATCCAACTCAGGGGAGCCAATGTGGCTCAGTGGTTGAGCATCGGCTTCTCACATACGAGGTCCCGGGTTTGATCCCTGGCACGACCCAAAAACAAAAACAAAACAAATGAAAAACTAACTTGGGGTAGCCAGTATAGCTCAGTGGTGGAGCACTGGCCTCCCACACATGAGGTCCAGGGTTAAATAAAATTCTCCTAATTTCCAATTTCCTTTAAACAAACAAACAAAAAAACCACTGGATCATCACAAATAACTTCTGCAGTTAGGTAACATTTTAATGTCTGTAGTGAAGAACATCCCTTACCTAATCTTGTAATTATTTTATGCATATGTTAAAAATTAGACAAATGAAACTTAGATGCCATCTGGACAATTTGTGGGACCTCTGGTCCAGTAGATTCCAAACCTGATTTGGTGTTAGACTCACTGGAGTGCTCTGTAAAAATATAAATTCTCAGGCTCCAACTCATCTTACTAAATCAGAATCTAGAACTAGAACTTAGGCATCAACAAACTCCCCAAATAATAATTATGTAACCAATGGTGCACCAAGAACTAGTGCTACAGACTAGAACTAGTGTCCTATCATAACAAGGCAGATCTAAATAAGAGAAGTTTCTTCAAGGCCAAGTTCACTGTCTGCCTCTATTCAACAGCTGGTTTATTCATATACATTCTCCAGTGTTCCCCATCTCCAACCCTAACTCCCACTATCTACACTATCTTGTCATGTTATTTATGTCATTTATCTTTCATATCTCACCAAGAATACAATAAGCATATTGATGACAGAAGTCGGGTCTTACATTTTTTAATAACAAGCACAACCTCAACTTTTAGTAAGGAAACCTCTATCTTGAACAGTTTGATTGGAGATCTTTTGCTTTTATGACTTTTGTTATCATAATTAAGACCTTCAAAGTAATGACAAAATTGTATATTCATGACCACTTAACTATTGACAGTGTGTAGAGATAAGGGAAATGTGAATTGATATTCAAATATAGCTGATCTTGACGTCTGTGAAATAAGGATTTTGGCAAAGATATCTCTTTTCAGAATAAACAACTCTGTAGTGAAACTGAGAGCCACTGAGTTTACACTTTGGATGGATTGTACAAGGTAGGGGACCACACAATACAGTGAAACCTGTGGTAAATGATGGACTGTGGTTAACAGTACAAATATGGGAACGTTCTCCTGTGAACTATAACAAATATACAATAGTAATACAGGATATTAATAATAGGATGGTTTGTGGGAATAATACACCAAACATAAGCTATGGACTATAGACTGCAGTTCTTTAAATTTTTGAAATTACAAAAAAAAAAGTAAAGCAAAATTTAAAAAATTTCAGACAAAAAAAACAACATAGGAAGAAAGAAAGACACTTTCATTAGTGACAAAGGATGATATGATCACTTTAAGAACAGAACTGTTCAGCATAACATCAAAGGTTCAAGGTGGGTGGACAAACAAACAGCAAAAACGGTGGGGGGGGTAAAATGGAGAAAAGTAAATAAATAAATAAATAAATCCTTAAAAAATGTATAGGGGAGGAAGATTCAGACTGTAGTTAGTAGTAATACTTTGACGATGCTCTTTCATGATTTGTTAACAAATGTTTCACAACAATGCAGGGTGTTTGTGGTGGGGTGATGTGTGGGAGCCGTGTAGGAAGTTATGCATGTTTTTGTAAGATCACGATGTTTACTGAACACTTAGAGTTTATGTATGTTCATGTATGAATGATATACTTCAATAAATTGTTTAAAAATAAAAAAAATTTTTTTTAAAAAAGGTTCAATGTGGGGAGCACTGAGAAGTTTTCCAGGAAAGTTAATGGAAATCATAGAATGAGAAGGCTACAACTGCTGTTTGTTTGCAACTGAGTTTAATGCCTAGAAAAGGAGAGATGGAATCATTAAAGAGGTCACCAGGAAAATCCTACTCTATAAAGACTTTCGTAAGCATTCTAGTACATAAAATAGCAATGTGAATTTTTAAAGAGATAACTACAATGTTTTTTAAAAGACATAATTACAACTTGAATATAGTTGAAAGGTATGGGGAGCACTGAGAAATACTTATACTTACTTTCAGAGATTGACCAAGAAAAAAAGCAGGTGATTTTAATATAGGAAACTTGGCCCAGTCTAATTTAGGCTGCAAGAAAACTCCACCCCACTTTACCCCAAATTAGTTATTTTGAAAATTTTTTAACTTAAGAAAACATTAAAAGAGGAGTACATTAAATACCTGCATATCTTTTACCTAGTTTCACCAATTAAGATTTTGCAACATTTGTTTTATTTCTCCTCCTTTATGCTTTCACACATAATAGATATATCTTTTATTTTGCTGAACAATTCAAAAGTTAGAAAATAAATACATAAATACATTAAAACTAAAAAAAAAAAAGAAAAAAAAGTTCGAGACATGCATTTCACACCTACTTCAACATGTATCTCTTAAGAACAAGCACATTCTCCAACATAACCACAATACCAAGAAATTTAACACTGAGAAATATTACCTAATATACGATCCAAATTCAAATATCCTTGATTGTCCCAAACATGTCCTTATAGCCTTTATTTTTCTGACCCAGAATCCAATCAGGTAGGTGGGACACTTCTAGAATGAAAGAGTAAGGACTTCCAAAATTGTGTACTTCCATAAAAACAAGGAAAATACTGGCAAAATCAACTTTTTTTCCAGAACTTTGTATAACTAAAGGCTTGCAAAAATCTGACGGGTGTTTATATTCACGAAAAACAGTTGCATCTTGGGAAAAACAGTGAGCTTTCTGGCACTTAAAACTTATCCTAATACTCTTCTGTCCCTTCTATTTGAACCTATAGTTAGTACTAGAGTTGACAGGTTTATGTCCAAGAGATTTAAATCTTTGGGTTTTCCATGTGCCAGTTGGGCCCTGAATCTTAACAGAGTTGCAACACCTACTCTCCAGTTCATTGGATTCACCCAGGACAACTAACAAGGAGATGATGGTGGATAGCGATCATCCTAAGGAACAGAGAGAGTCTACAACTGTAAGCAAGATAGTCCCATCCATCTGTTCTATGGGATCTAAGCCTCCTCTCAGAGGCAGCATGGGCATCACCATCCCAGAAGCCTCAGGATTGGGGAATGATATGGACTAGAGTAGACTTACTGTTACTTTACTATAGACTTGTTATTCTAGCAATGGAAGAACTTTTATCATTGATGTGGAGGCGGTGGCCACTGGAGGCTTTGAGGGGAGGGGGAGGGAAAAATATGTGTAATACAAGGGCATTTTCAGGACATTGGAATTGTCCTGAATGACACTGCAAAGACAGATACAGGCCATTATATATCTTGTTATAACTTAAAAAACTGTGCGGGACAGAGTTTAAACAATAATGTAAACTATAATCCACACTTAGTGGCAATGTTCCAGTATGTGTTCATGAATTGTGGCGAATGTACCATACTAGTGAAGGATGTTGTTGATGGGGGGGGGGGGGAGGGAGTGGGGTATGTGGGAAGCCCCTGTGTTTTTTTATGTAATATTTATGTAATCTAAGTATCTTTACAAAATAAAAAAAGTATATTAAAAAAAAATTTTTACCCTAATAACATCTCATTCTCCCTCGCCTTGAAAATCAACAGACTGGCAGCTACATTTGTTATGAAAACCAGCAGCCTACTAGCCATTGGAGGAGAAAAGAAGTCCCATTCTAAGATAATTTTCATTAGTTGATCTGTTTGGCAGCTTGCTGAAACGCTCATTTCTTAGAACTTGCCTTAATTTGACCTGACTCAGAGCTCATTCTGAATAAACTGTACCAATCCCTGGGCAATGACTGAAAACAACCAATGGCCATTGTTTAGAGTCATGGCTGCCTGAGATGGGGTTACCAGATAGGGCTAAAGAGAAGATGAACAAAAAAATTTTAAAGGAAAAATTGCAGAATGAGATATCTACAGGGCCTCTGAAAAGTTCCAATATAATCCTGGGACTTTAGAAGGCCATATGCATAACCAGGACTATGTAAATGTCCAGGAAATAACTGAGGACTTGCACTCCTCAATTTCAAAACTTACTACAAAGCTATAGTAATCAAGACGATGTGGCATAAGGATAGATATACAGATCAATGGAACAGAATTGAGAGTCCAGGAATAAACTCTCACATTTACAATCAATTGATTTTCGGCAAAAAAAAAAGTGAGTTACCATTGACCCAGTAATTCTACTCCGTTAAGTATATACCCCAAAAAACTGAAAATATATGTCCGCACAAAAACCTGTACACGAGTGCTCAAAGAAGCATTATCCACAATAGCCAAAAGGTGGAAACAACCCAAATGTGAATTAACTGACGATGGATAAACAAGATGTGGTATATTGATACAATGGAATATTATTTGGCAAAATAAATAAATAAAAGAAATTAAGTGTTGATACATAATACAACAATTATGAACCTTGAAAACATTATGCTAAGTGAAGGGAGACAGACATACAAGACCACATTTTGTATGGCTTCATTTATAGAAAATGTCCAAAATACGCAAATCTATAAAGACAGAAAGTAGGTTAGTGCTTTCCAGGGGCTTGGGGGATGAGGGATGGAGGAAGAATGGTGAGTGATTGCTAATAGGTATAGAGTTTCTTTTTGGGGTGATAAAATGTTCCGGAATTACATAGTGGTGATGGGGTGATGGTTGTACAAATCTATGAATATACTAAAAAATACTGAACTGTATGAGTTAAGAGGGTGAACTGTATGATATGTGAATTATATCCTAATAAAGCTATTAATTTTTAAAAAAGAATTCAATTAAGGATCACACATTACATTAGGTTATCATACCTTTAGTTTCCTTTAATCTAGAAGAGTCCCATCCACCTTTTTACTGCCTTTCAGTATGTGCACACTTTGTTAGAGTTCAGGTAAGTTGATGTGAAGAATGCCCCACAACCCACATTTGCAGATTGTTCTTCATAACTAGTTTCAATTAAACATTTCTGGCAAGAATTGCACAAGTGATGCCGCGCCAAGAGAACACTTAAAACTGTTTTTACATTAAGCTTTTGGCTTTACATGATTAATGTTTGTAAAGTCATGAGCTTATAGTATTTTATGTTCATGTACTTTTATATTTTTGTATCTTTTCATTATTAAAAAAAAAAAAAATGTATTAAAATGAGTTTCCAGGAAGGCGAGTCAATAAGGGTTTGTCTGGGAACCATCTTCCAGGAACCAATTAGGTTATAATTTCCTGACAAAGCTACTCTGGGCTATAGGCAGAGAGGCCAGAGAAATGCAAGAAATACTTCTCTCTCTCTCTCTCTCTCTCTCTCTCTCACACACACACACACACACACACACACACACCAGAAAGATGGGGAGATTTAGAGATAGCGGCACACCTCAGTACTTTTCAAAAGAAGATGATATCATGAAATTACCTTTTAGCAAACTTTTCTAAAAGAACTATGCCTATAGATGCACTATCCTGCTTCCTTATTTCACCAAATGAAAAGACACACACAATCATACCACTCTTTTTCTTTTTTTTAACTTTCAACATTTGAGGTGTTAGAATGCCAAGAAAGTTTCTGGGAAACCAAAGAAAATTTCTTGAAAACCGAACTCATATGTCCATTGGAAAATTATGAACTCTGAACTTAATGACTATTCAGAACATGAAAGCTTAGTGAAAACCAAATATTCCTGCTAAATTTAGGAATGGGGAAATGGAATTACTCTTAAACGAACCATTACAATATAAGTGAGCAAATATTTTATTCAAAATCATGAAATTCTTTTATAAAACTAGTCTTTCAAAGTTCTTTAAGTATTTCAAACTGGATTATATTTAATCCAAGTGGTTCTAATTTGAGGGAGAATGAAGAACTTTACATTTCTGCCTGCTTTTCAAGAAAAATTACAAATGATGCATTATTAAATAGCATGAAAAAAACATCCTCACCTTCTAACATTTCTCAAGGTAAAAAAAAAAAAAAAAAAAGATTTATCTTAGCACCGTCTCAGTCTTCTTCAAAGTTCACTGTTAGTTAAAGAAGGAAGTAAAGTACTCCTTTACTTCCAGCCTTTCCTCTCCCGGGTTTCCTAACTGAACTAAAATGCTAAACCTTGAAGGCTGTGTGCTCACACATGTGTAAACACCCAGACCCCATGGGTGATAAAGGCACAAAGCCAACTTGCATCAGCTGAGAATGTATTTATCACACACCTGGTAATGAGCACGGCCCTAGATCTTGTTTTGTCATTTATTCCTGCCAAAAGTTACACAGATGGTTTAAGTGTGTTAGCCTTGGTTACCGCATCAGTAGTTTCCTGGCTCTAGTCAACTTCCTTGCAGGCAAAGATTTTTCTTAATTATTTTTCCCATATTCTTATTGCCTTCCAATTCCTAATTCTCAAGTCTACATAAAAATCAAGGGTATCCCAATATTTAAAATATGTAAGGATGGAAACTTGGCAGAGACAAAGGAAAAGTTAAAAAAAAAAAAAATTATATATACACTTTTTCTCAGGGTTACACACAGTTATACAGTGTTATTCTGAGAGGGTCAAAAATATTTTGCCACCATTTGGCAGCTTCTGATTATCTACAGGGTGCCATGCACAGAACTAGGAAATCCTGAAGAACACATTTTAAATTCAAGCAAAATAAGATTTCCTATTTATGCCCAAAATAAAGCCAAAGGAGAGCATTATACTGGCACAGCAAAAGAAAAGATAAAAGAACAAACAGAATAAAATAGGGACAACCATGTAAGTATTTAAGTAATTTTCCATAATCCTAGGTAGAATGTCTACTTCAGAGTTTTAAATGTTTACTTCCCTCTGAAATGATAAATAGGATTTCTACACACATAATAGCATTAATGATCTTATTAAGATGTATGTTATGGGGGGCGGATGTGGCTCAAATGGTTGGGCGTCCGTCTGCCATATGGAGGGACCTGGGTTCGATCCCAGGACCTCCCGGTAAAGTAATATATATAGAAGGTGCATGGGCTGCCAGGCTGTGTGTGCCAGGCCGTGTGTGCCGGTGAGCCGCCAGGCCCCGAGAGCCATGTAGCAAGATGATGACATAACAGGAGAGAGATGCAGGGGAGAGACAAGACGAGATGCTCCGAAAGCTCCAAAAACCAGGATCCGAGGTGGCGCAGGTGGCAGAACACCTCTCTCCTACATCGGAGGTCTCCAGGATCGAATCCTGGTGAAGACTGGAGGAGGAGGATGAGAAGAGAAGGCAGGAAACGGACACTTTATCCAGCAAATGGACACAAAACAGCAAATGGGGAAGGGGGGTTTAAAATGGATAAAGTAAATAAATAAACCTTTTTTTTAAAAAAAAAGATATATGCTATATGTGGGAGGGAAGTAGTATGTACATAGCACTAATCTTTTATTAGTTATGTCTTAGTATAGATCCAAAAGACTTTAAAACTTAACCATTTTCAAAAGGAATTTGAAGAGGTTTATATGAAAAACCACATACATAATAAAATCTTTATACTTAGAATTGAAGAAAAGCTCTGTAATCTATCAGGGGTAGTGATGAGTGGAAAAAGACCAATTGTTCAGCTGAGCCAAAAATTTAACTTTGCATTCCCGGGCAACCCAGGCAAAAGGAGCTGGACAATAAATTAGAAATATAACATACTTTATAAAGGGAAATAAATTTCCAAACTGATATGTTTGGATAGAGAAACTCTCTCCAGATGATAGATCTTTCCTTAAGGGACTTCAACACTGAGTACCATTTTTTAAAAGAGAGTTATGAAAGAACTTTAGTACCAAAGAAACACCTTTCAACTGTAATTTGCATGGACAAAAGTAATGTGGCCCAAAAGAGGAGACTGATGATCTGCCTTGACTGGAATAGTTCAGAGCTGGGCTTCAGTACTGTGGAAGCCACCAGCCACACGTGGCTATTTAAATTCAACTTAATTAAAATGTAATAAAATTAGAAATTCAGTTCCTTAGGTACATTAACCACACTTCAAGTGCTCAATAGTTCATGTGGCCAGTGGCTGCCATATCAGACAGAGCAGATATAGAACATTTTCTTAACTGCAGAAAGTTTTGATTAGACAGCACTGGGTCACAGAATCTAAAGAAATATCCACAAATAGGGAACATTTAAAAATAAATCGATACAACGCAACAATGAAATATTATGCAGCTATTAAAAAAAGAATGAGTTTGATTTACATGTGCTGATCAGAATATTTGTTAAGTGACAAAAAACCTTTCAGAGTAGTATGCATAATGAGATCCCAATTTTGTTAAAATATGCATGCGAGTGTGTGTGTAAACTGGGGGAGCAGGTGTGAGGGAGACCAACTTGACTCTGCAAGAATTGTATATCAGCTTGTTAATAATGGTTATGGGAGAGGTGCTTATGAAGGGCTTCCTTTCTAGGTTATGTATTTTTACAGTGCTTGATTTTTTTTTTTTTTTTTTTTTAATTAGAGCATTTTTCTAAAGTAAAACAAATTAACACCCGCAAAAGGACACAGGTAGTTACTGAGTGTTTAACAAATACCTTACACTACCAAATGGCAACATCAATTGTTTCAAATAATCTTTGTAAAGGAGCTGGAGATCCAGCCAATAATTAATGACTGAGGTCCGTAGTGAACACATGAATCAGTACTTGTGAAGTTCAGTGAAAAAATGATCTAGCTACAGCACTTCAAACATTCAGAGTGTGGATAATAAAAATGACTTTTTCCCCTCCAGAAAAGTCAAGAACCTAGCTCTCACAATTATTACTGATCCTTCTTTGGGAAATAAACCAAAAAAAAAAAAAAAAGAGAGAGCAAGAACAAAAGATAAAAACACCCAGGAAGCAGTTTAGCATTTATTTTATTATCTGAAGCTGTAGCTTTGCCTCATACATACAAAACTGATCTTAGCATCTATCCCTACCTTCTGTAACTCTTATTTATTTATTCAGTTCACCAATTCCAGGGAATCACAAAATTCTAAGGGTGTGAGGTACATCCGCAGAATATCCTAATACCTTAGTACCTCTGATATCTGTTTCCTCCTTCACCAAACCTATTGCCACTGCCTTAGATGAAGCACTCATTTTTCCTTGTCTATTACAATGTGTCCTATCCTCTGCTTCCAAAATCACCTTCCTCTCCAGGCAGAATGAACTGACACATATATCTGATTTCATTCCCCTGAAAAAACCCCTTCAAAAGTAATCCACTCTATTGAAAATCAAAATTGAAAACTGTAACGTGGCATAAAAGGCTCTAATCTAGGCCCTGATACCTCTCAAGGTAACGTACATTATAGTAATCAAAGAAACTGTCACACAATTCAAGCAATCAAGCACACTAAGAAACTAAAGCCACTCTTTGGCTGTGAACACTATATTCTATCACGGTCATTCACAGTACCACACTAAAAGGACAATGGAATAACGGATTCATTTCCAACATTATCTTGTCCAAAACAAAAATAGTACAGAGATCAACCTGGTCTAGGAAGCACCAAGATGGAGGTAACAGCCAGAGCTGAGAGACAAGTCCTTTAATCAGTATTTGATTCAAACTGAATAATTATCATCTGAGCAGGAAGTTGTCATTTATTTTCAGGAAAATGGGCATGCCAGATATCTAATTTGTCTAACTAAAAACAAGTATCTGATGCAGTAAGTTAACATAATAAAATATCTATAATACGTGCAGCAAATGTTTTCATATGGAAATTACATGCATTTTCACCCAGTCAGACTGAAATTAACTCTTGAAAATGTGACAGGATGCTCAGAAAATTGTTTCCTGAGTGTCAAGCATTAATGCTTTCTGTATCTCTGCTATTCTTGTGACCCAATAAATTGTGATGGGGAAATGGAAAGGATTTCCTTTTTTGTGAAAAATGCTACCGATAATTATGTTACTGCCTGAAAGTGTTTAGATTAAAATAGGAAGCCCACATTTCCCCTTTGTAAAGTTGCAAACAACCTGTTTGTAATAGAATAGAATACTTTATTATCCACCTGACATTTGTGCCTTCCTTAGTTCCCATTTGATATTCATGAATATGTAACTGAAAACTGCAAACAGAACACTGTGCCTTATAAAGTAATTTCATATATAAGATATTTGCTGAAAGCTTGGGTTAGAAAGGAAATTCACTAAAAAATATATATCTTCTTTGCATCCTACTCCCCACCTACCCCCAGCTTTTTTTAATATGGTAAAGTAATGAAAAATACACTGGTTTGGAATCTAACTCTTCCACTAACCTTCTGGGTTCTGCCTATAAGTGCCTCACATTTTTCTTTCTATAAAATTATGTCTTTCATCTTCCATAAGCTGCCTTAGCCATCCAGATCTTTCATATATGCTTGGCCTGATCTTTAAAATGCCTTTTTTGGAGAATGTAATTAAGGATATGTTCCATCTGCATTATTATGAATTAAGACATCTAAAAAGTATACATCTTTGAACTCATTAAAATTAAATTTGATTTAAAAGACATTTCTTTCATTCACATTTATCTTTCTTTTAGAAGCTTTCCCTCCCATATTCTGATAGCTCTTCCTAATCTCTCAATAATGCAAAAATTCTTCTTCACTCCAATATCCCATCATTTTCTTTATATCACTGAAGGTACCTTTCATGGTCTTGACTTTCCCTACATCCTAAAAACATATCTTCTCTAGACAGTGCCTGGTAAGATAACACAATTCCTGAACTCTTTTCTGAGCATTCTCTTGTCCTCAACCACTATAAAATATTTCTCCATGAACATGGGTATATTCTCTACATTAAGAGTCCCAAAGATAGCCCCTTCACTGTACCACCTCATCCTTCCCCACTCCCATTCATATGTGGAATCACCACAATACTCTGCTTAGCATTTATTCCTTTGACTTTTTAACAGATGTTGCTAAGCCCAATCTCATCCATTCTGTGCTTGCTATTTTTTCTTTTTCTTTTTTTTTTTTTTTTAAGGAGGTACCAGGGATTGAACCCAGGACCTCGTACATAGGAAGCAGGCACTCAACCATTGAGCTACATCCACCCCCCATTGAGTTGGTTTTTTCGTTTGTTTTGTTTATAGGTGGTACCTGAGATTGAACCTGGGACAGGACCTTGTGTACATGGGAAGCAGGTATTCAACCACTTGAGCTACATCCGCTTCCTGTGTATACTATTTTTAAAAAAAATTTCCTCCTTCTCTTTCCTATGTATTGCATTCAGTATTTCTGAATATTTTCATTTGTGCAACCTCTCACATAGAGATCTGATTCTAAAGCCAAGCAGTTAAGACTAAACAGAGTTTAATCAAAATTAATCTTGAAAATTCCTCTATTATGAATGCCCTTCAGAAAACCTAAAATGGCACATTTTTCCTCCTGGTGTTCAAACAAGCCAGATATGGAGGATAACTTGTTATATCATACTAAAAACCCCATCTCTTAAATTACCAGAATCACACTCCATATGGAAATGAAAGTTATTATGAATGAAGACCTTTTAAAGAAATGATGTATTCAAGCAGCCTTTCTCAACCAGAGTTCCTCATCTGAACCAACAAATACAAAACCTCACTGCCTATAAGTGCCTCACATTATAGTGAGTTACTATTTTCTCGATTCTCTCAAGGATGATACTTAAACTAGAACCATTCTAAATGCAGAGGACAGAAGGTAATTCATGACATTTAATGGATACATTAGGGAAACAGGGCTGAATTCTCTAAGGTTGAGAAAGGTTCTCCCATCTCAAGCGCTGTCTTCCCAACCCTTTCAAGGGTTTCTATATAAATTTATGTAAGGTAAATGACATACTGTAGGACCCCACCATAAATCTAATTAATAGCCCCTAAAATGTTCCCAAGTATAATGAAAATATAACAAAACTGGTAGCAAGAATACCTCTGACTAGCACAATTATGACTACTTTTTTTCATCTTTTTCTATTTACAATTGGGGGGGGGTGCTGGGGCTGGAAATTGAACCCGGGACCTCATATGTGGGAAGCTGGCACTCAACCACTGAGCCACATCAGCTCCCGAGTTGTTTTTTTTGTTGTTGTTTGTTTGTTTTTTTGTTTTTCGGAGGCACTGGGAACCAAACCTGGGAGCTCCCACGTGGGAAGCAGGCTCTCAACCACTTGAGGCACAGCCACTCCCTACAAATTTTTGAAAATAATTATATATTGTTTTTATAATCGCACATAAAACCCACTTTTGAATGATCTTAGTGAGTTTACAATAACATGAAGAAATATTAAATAGAAAAAGGTAAGATATTAAGCTATATCAACAATGTTTCAGATTAAAATATTGGAAAACATTAAAGTGTTTTGTCTTTGAGTGGTGGAAGGATGTTTTAATTTTCGCCCCCTCTTCTTCATTTCTAAAGCATGTGCTGTTCTGATATATTTTAGCAACCAGATTTCTTCACTGTTTTGTTTCCATAATTAACTAAACCCATGGCATTCAACAACTCTTTCAACCTGTCTTTTTTTTTTTAAGGAGGTACCAGGATTGAACCCAGGATATTGCGCATGGGAAGCAGGCGCTCAACCACTGAGCTACATTCACTCCCCAAGGAGAGTTGGTTTTTTTCGTCTGTTTTGTTTTTAGGAGGTACCGAGGATTGAACCCAGGACCTCGTACATGGGAAACAGGTGCTCAATCACTGGAGCTACATCTGTTCCCCTCAACCTGTACTTTGTATGATCTCTTACAAAAGACCAAGCAATTACAAATCTTATTTCTAAAATCACTTAACTTGCTCACACTTATGATTTTTGTCACAACTTTTTCAGTATATCTTTATTCTTTTGCTCAGTATCACATCTCTTCTAAAAATTTACACAACAGTCCATACCCACACAATGTTATAATTTTTACCCAATTACTATGTGCCACTGGACCACTTGAATTTTGCTCACTGGAAGAAGGTATAATAGTCATAATCAGTTGAGCACCTACATCATGCCAGGCACCATAACAGATGATAAAATAAGTTGCTTATTCCTCATAACTGCCTTACAGTATCAGTCCTAACTTTTGTAGTCTAAGAAAATAATGCTCAGAGAAGATAAGTAATTCATTCAAGGTCACAAAATTTATAAGTGACAAAGATGGTATTCAAACTCTGGTTCAACTAAATCCAAAATCTAAATGCTCCCCGTTGTGTAATGTAGAAAGAAATGCCTTCTAGCTCTAGCTCTGCCAACTTGTCATCTGACCCTGAATAAATAACTTGATTCCTTAGCTATCAATTAAGGGGTTATGCTAGATATACTAGACCTCAAAGTTCCAGAATTGCTCTAACGCTTTATGCCTCAAAAGCTTCTTCATTCCTCTAAAGCATGTTGAAACGTCCTTAAGTGTAGAAAACATTTTTGCAACTACTTGTCCCTTTTATGTCTTATATATCCTTGGTATGTTGGCAAATTCCCTAGGGTAATGTTTTCTTTGCATCTGGCACTATCTCCCCAAATCATGATAATAAGTTACTAATGGTACTATAAAATAGGAATTTATTTTAAAAATTATTTGTCACTATGTCCAACAGCTTTCAAATGAACATTTTAGATGAAACTGTGATCTATTATTTCTAGGATTCTACATGGACACTAATGTGTACAAGGGCCATTTCAATATATGCTAATGAATCAAAGAGATCTCCTCACTTTTGGGGACTTCTCCAGATTATCAAATCTGTAGACATAAATGAGCCTTCAGAGTTGGCTTTGAATTTAAATGGATCAACTGGATCAATCACTGCCCAGATTCAAATCCAAATCTTAGAAAGAGCAGGCCCAGGGGTCGGATGTGGCTCAACTGGTTGGGCGTCTGTCTCCCATATGGAGGGACCCGGGTTCGATCCCCAGGACCTCCCGGTAAAAAAAAAAAAAAAGAAAGAAAGAGCAGGCCCAACACTTCTAGCAACTCCAGCTTAAAAGCATAGGCAAAGCAAAGGAAGAAAAACAAAAGGCCTTCTTTCCCATCTTTAAAACAGGTAAGCCATCCTAACCTATCTAGATGCAAAGCCAAACTTTTGATCAAAATTTCAAAAAAGCTCTAACAAAAACTAAATGCCCTCACTTCATGTTCTCTTTTTGTAAAAAAAGTTTAATTTATCCTCTTAACAGAATCACTAATAAATCTTCTGGATAAGGCATTACTTTTAGAAATCTGTTGGCACTCCAAAATACAATTATTGCACCACACCAAGATTCTATCTTGGTGATTAGAATGTACTGTCTGAGCAAAGGAACTGATCCTTATCCTACAGTGTAAAAATTATATTCTGGGACTTAAAACCATGTTCTCCACTTTTGTATTTCAAAAGTGACAGCAAAAAAAGGCAAGTGCAAAATTTAGAATCTGTTAAAAAGAACAGCTAAAAAGCACGGCAAACCAGCCATTGTCAAAATGCACACCCATTATCTAAGATTCCCCTAACTACAATAATCAGATTACTCACACATTTTTATTTCTTTATTTTTCAACACATATTAAGTGCCTACAATGTGACAGGCACTGTTTTAGGTGCTTGGGTTATAACAGTAAAATAGAAGAACAATGGCCTTTTTATATTAAATGGAAAGATACACATAAACAAGGAGATAAATAAACGTGGGGGGAATTTTGTGCTTAATAGAAAACTAGGCTTATCTAGAAGAGTGGTCAGAACACTTCTTAAAGGGCGAGATAGTTTGGGCCTGCAGAGCCTAGGGTCTACTGCCACTGTAGTGAGAAGGCAGCCATAGCCAATATGTAAATGATGGGTGTGGCTATGCTCCAATAAAAATTCATTTCTAAAAAACGGCCCCTGGTGCTTAGTTTGTCAACCACATCCTTCAGAGTTACAGGCTTCTAATTCTGGGGGATCTCTTTTACAACTTGTAGACAGCTGACAGCAATTCAAAAGACTTCTTATCTATAGGCACCTTTGGAAACGTCAATTTTGCATCCAACTGCCCATTCCAGTCAACATTCCTTTACCCCTTGTAATCTTGTGCGTTTTTTAGACTTCTCCTTTGATCTGGTTATAATACGTGCCTGGTTGCCTCATTAAATAAAATTTTAACACATGTTCATTTTATGTTTACATGAGAATCATAATTTTACCCTCTTTTTTTGTTTGTTTTTTGGAAAATTATCAGCAATGTTGGAGATCTCACCAATATGTCCAATGGATTCACCTGACAGAGCCAGGTAAACCTCATCACCAGAGATGCATACATCATATGAGATGCTTATACCCAAGCACTTCCTTTACTTGGCTCCCAGAGAGGAATCCAAAGTGGCAACAGAACTTTGCTGACTCTCTATTTTTCTAATTTTAAGTTTCCTCTCTACTAATGACATGTTTTGTTTTTGGTTAACGATTGGGAAGTTATTCCCTGCTGGTGGTAGCAATGCCTGAGAATTTGGTGTTATAGTCTGACGATTTGGCAAGCTCTGAAAATGGATTAATGGTTTATAGAGTTCTATTTTCTGCTGGATACGAGACAATGGGACTCTGAGTTTTTCAGTTTTTTCCTGCTTATCTATCGTATAGGGCAGCTGAGGTTATGAAAGGATTTAGGATATCATGGTAAGCAAAATTATAAGTCATTGGAAGAAGCAGAAAAGTGATATAATCTGATTTATGTTTGGTTTGTTTCTCTTTTTGTATTTTAAATCAATCTGGCTGTTGTATGGAAAATAGACTGTAAGAGGGGCAAAAGTAAAAAGTGGAAGATCAGTAAGAGGCTGTTAAGTAAAATAAAAGTGCCACCTGCATTGGGTGGTACAAGGAGGTGGGGGGGGGCTTTCCAGAAGACAACAATTGCCCTGCAGGGGTTTTCTGAGAAAATGGAACATCAGGGTGGCTGATAAGCAACACCTGGTGATAAAACTAATTTCACCCAGCAAAGACAGCTTATTAGAATGGACAAGCATACCATACCAATCAATGGATATATGCTAAAATGGGAATGTAATCATTTCCTTCCTTGCTTCTGCCTTTGTCCTATAGGAGCTTCCCCTTTTCATCCTCTCAGTGGAGCTCCCTTCTATTTTCTGAATGGGATGTTGAGTGATTCATAAATCGCTCAATAAAGCTGTGATATTCTAAGTTTAATGCTGTTGAAAAGTTTTTCTTTCATCAATTTTGGAAATGAGGATGGGATCTGAAGGGGACTGCTGATGACTCTGGAGATGAGAAAGACAAGTGAAAGCACCTCTTTTTTTTTACCGGGAGGTCCCGGGTATTGAACCCGGGTCCCTCCATATGGGAGACAGACACCCAACCATTTGAGCCACATCCGTCCCCCTGAAAGCACCTCTTGAACCCTTTGAGTTCTTCATCCTTCACGCTGTATCTACTCTCTTTGTGTTTGAGTTCTTCGATCTCACTAGCTTTTAGTACAAAAGGTTAGTGGGTCAATATTGTTGATGAGAAGGCTCAAATTTTGAGCCTGAGCCCCTAGCCTACTGGTGTAGCCCAGTGTCATTTTTGCTACTGCTGGTTTCTTTTGTCCTGTGTACAGGGTAAGAAGTTCTCTGTCCTGTGCACAAGGTAAGAAGTGAAATGATAAAAATATGATTCTTAAACTCTTAAAACTTTTGATTCTCCACCTTCTGGCACTTGGCATATTACATATTCAAAATGATGAGGCTGGAAGCTGTGCCTATCCAACCAAATAGCAAAATCTTACCAAAGACAACCTATAGTTGCAATAGCCAAGGATTTTCTAATCTTCTGTTGGTTAAATTTATATAGGTAAAATGCTATTAATATAAACATTTCAGAAATTATATGAAGTTCTTAGAGATTTGTCAATGTCCTCACTGTCCATGAGATGTCCTAGTACTGATCTGCCTGATATTAGAAAATAGTATTATTGGTCATAATTTCAGTTATGCTTAAAATAATGTTTAATGAACTCTCAGCAGATCATTCACTTTTGTAAAACATCAATAAGTTAACCACAACCATGTTAAGTCTTTTGTCATCTACAGATAGTTTTTTTTATTTATCTCGCCTCCCTCCCCACCCTCCGATGGTTCTCTCGTCTGTCTGCTCATTGTTTGCTAGCCTTCTCTAGGAGGCACGGGGAACCGAACCCGGGACTTCCCACAGGGGAGGCAAATGCCCAACAGCCTGAGCCACATCGGCTCCCCGCAGGCTGTAGCATCTGCTGGCTGGTGGCATCTGCTCATTTAGGCATCTAGCTCGTTGTGGTGGGTGCGGGTGTCTGCTCATCTTCTTTAGGAGGCACCAGGACCCGAACCAGGGACCTCCATGTGGTAGGCAGGCACCCAACTGGTTGAGCCACATCCGCTTCCCTACAGATAGTTTTTATTCTGATGCTTTACAGAAAACACTTTCAAACAGCTACAGGCCAAAGTGCTTCATCTTCAACAAAAAGGACTCTCTCAGAGACCCATGGGAGGACTATGCCAGGTACTCTAGGCACAGGCTTCTAATGACATCGCTTAAAAATCTCTGAGACCATACCACTCAACTGAATCACAATTCTAATGAAGAAAATGATGGGTTCATGAGATTAATTGCCTAGTACTGAATGAACTCATAAAGGTTCAATTACTTGGATTATTGCTTATGGTTTAATGTTCTATTTTCTAGAAACAAAGAATCCCTTACTCTTTTCCCTGAAGGTATTTATAATTCATAAAACATCTTCTTCTCCGTGCCTGTACCCTCCAGAATTTGGAAATGCTTACTGAATATTCTTATTTTTATGGCAAAATAAAAATACATTTTCAGAGGTTCAATCAGAATCTGTCCTTCTTGTTAACAAGACATAATTGGAGACAGTGGTTATATTACCAAGGCTTTGACTACACTGTCATGTTTGAGAATGATGCTCATTTAATCAGATGTGACTGGACACTTTTAAGGAATTACGGTTGACTTTATAAAGCCCATGCTTACAAAACCCTCTTGGAAAAACTGGTAACTGGCTCCAAAGCCCCCAACTTCGGAGGTCAGTAAAGAAGTTTACTTTCTGACAATGATGTGATACTTTGGGGACCTTGAGAAAGAGGAATTCATGCAAATCTATATGTAATGCAAGAAAAATCTGGTGTCAAGTTCTTGGCTTAGCTTCCTAGTCTCAACAGGCTTTTAAAAGTCCAAAGGGAGTCCTTAGGAAAACTAGCAGCAAAGCAAACCTAAATGGATCAATATTGTAAATCATCACTCATGTTTCACCTATGTAAATAATCAAGCCAAATCTAATGAAACCAGTCTTATTTTATAATCAAGAATAATCGTTTTGAGGTTATCTTTGATCAAAAGGAGGGTGACTGTAGAGAAATTTTTTGTTTCAGTGGAAAACTATAGCACACTACTGTGGGTTATCCAATTTTGCTTCTGTTCATTGAGCTAATTTAACCCCTTTTGTAAACTGCACATAAGTGGGCTGGATCTTGTGATCTTGTATTGATTATCTACCCTAAATATGCCAGTCAGAAAGCTAACAGAAACTTTTGTACATCAGGCCTCAAACCAACAAGAGAGTTAACACCCCTAATCCCTTGACATACCATAATACAGCGCTCCCCTTTTTTATAAGCACTATCATACCTTCCCTAGGAACACATGACCTGTAATGAGCAGTTACAAATATAGCTAAGGTTAGGAAGCAGAGCTCTGACACCCTCCAGGCTGAAGCTGACAGCTAAGCATAAAACAGACAGCTCTAGAAACCCTGACTGCCCATGAACAATGTTCCTTTTATGTTAACAAGTCTGGCACAATGATAAATAACCTGAATATTTTAAAAGACCAAGTTAAGGTGTTTCATGATATAAGATTGTATTCAAATTCCTTCTCATCCTTAAAACAGATGGTTGCTCTTAAGATAGCTAATCAAAAATGGAAATGAGAGAGAAAGAGCACTGTCTCTAATGGACTAAGATAAAAGATAAAAATAAAAATAGACATCCTGACTTGGAGAAAGGGCTGTACCCATAATCTATTCAACTGAGTAACCCTAATCCAAGGGTCTTAAATGTTGTTCAACAGCCACTCAAAGAACCTCATTGCAATGAAGAAAGGAAAGAAGCACCAAAAAAAAAAAAAAAAAAGGACAAGGGAAAATGGAACAAAATGATGACTGAGCCTACTCAACTGCCTGACAAGAAATCAATGGTGGTGACCAGAGTGCTTTGGTCCAAGTTTCCAATAAGATCATTGGAAAAATGACCAAAATAAATGGCTGCCTGCATTGGATGCTGCCAGGAGGGACCCCCTTTCTGAGAAGGGCTTTTCCATAAGACAAAAATAATTGACCTGTAGGGGTTTTCTGAGAAAATGGAACATACCTCACAGGGTGGCTGGTAAGGAACACCTGGTGATAAAGGTTTTGTCCAGCAGAGACAGCTTATCAGAATGGACAAGAATACCATATTAATCAATGTATACCTGCTACCCACTTTGTAAGACCCCCTGTGTAAAACGGAAACTTAATGTCAACAAATCAGAGCATTTCCTCACTTGCTTCCACATTTATCCTATATGAGCTTCCCCTTTCCATTCCCTCAGTGGAGCTACTTTCTACTTTCTGAAAATGGTGCTGACCGATTCATGAATTGCTCAATAAAGCTATGAGATCCTAAATTTAATGTTGAAAAGTTTTTCTTTATCAAGGTCATTATGGTAAATTAGATGTGTGGTAGAAGCAGAAGTAGAGAGAAGTGATTGGATATAGGACAAATACTGGAAATACAGTGGATGTGACTTACAGATGATCTGAATGAGATGTGAAGTGGGAGTGCTTTGGATTTGGATAACTAGGTAGACACTGCCTTTGCTGAAATGCAAAAGCCTGGCAGGTTTTGGTTGGGGGTGGGGAGCTAGAGTCAAGAGCTCTGTTTTGAACTTCAGTGGAAGATGGTGGAGTAGGGAGCTCCAGAACTCAGTCCTTCCACCAAAACAACTACTGAACAGGCAGGAACTGTCTTGGGGCACCAGAGGCCAGAAAAATATTGTATAACATCTAGGGAAGAGCAGGAGGAAAGGGCTGATAAACTATGGTAAAGAACAGTGAGTAGTTCTCTCCACATGGTAGCTGCCAGAACTCATCTTTCACTCTCACGGCAGGCCACCTCGCGATCTAGTCCCTGGCTAACTGCTGCTGACAGAAAGGGACATGAAAATCCTCTTCCCAAGGAACAGGGGTGGGCATGGTCAATCAATGATCACAGCTTTTGATTAGTGAATTTGGATCACTGGGTCCTGGCTCTGAGTTACTATTTCAACTCACCCCACACAAAGGCAGTGGCAACCAATGTTTCAACCCCACTCCAGACAGGGGCTGAGGTGATAGAGATTAAAGACACAGTGCCTCCTCAGGGCTGTAGGGAAGAGTTTGCTTGAAGGGCAGCATCTGCTGAGCAGGCCAGGAAAGCACAGTTTTGGGAAGCCAAAAAGAAGCTTTTGGTGTCCTTTCTGATCCCCTCCCAAGAGCAATTTAGAGCCAGTCTGTGCCCTCTTTGTGGGTCATTTTTTGGCTGTATTGGGGAAGTCCTCTCTGGGGTGACCCTCCTCCCAGAATTTGCCCTCCAGGCAAAAGCAGCTAAAGACAAGGAGAAGAAAGGATTATAAAAACTATAGAGGCAAAACAAAAACAAACAGAACAGATCAAGATTCCTGGAGAAGGAACAGAGGAAAGGAAGCTTTCTCCTAGAAGTGAACAATTGAACAGAAGTACAATCTTAAAAATTGCACCCTATATATCCGGAGCAAGAATCAAATGAAGAAAAGCTGAAAAAAATATGATCAGTTAAACATAGACTATTCTAAAGGTCCAGAATAAGTTGAACCAAGCATCAAAGAAAAACCTTAACACAAAGCCAGTCAACAATAAAACTAGGCAAGAGAGAAACTGACCTTCAGAGAAAACTTATCAAGATACTCAGATGGCTAGATATCAGCAAAAAATCACAAGCCATATTAAGAAAAAGGAACATATGGCCCAATCAAGGGAACAAATTAAAACTTCAGAGGAGACACAGTATTTGGAACAACTAATCAAAGATGTTCAAACAAATCCCCTAAATGAATTCAAGGAGATGAAGAAAAATATGCATAAAAAGATAAAGGACAAAAAAAAAAAAAAAAAAAAAAAAAAAAAAAAAAAAAAGATAAAGGATATTAAGAAGACAATGTGTGAACATAAAGAAGAATTTGAAAGTATATTAAAAAAAAAACAAATTATGGGCATGAAAGGCACACTAGAAGAGATTAAAAATACACTAAAAGTATACAACAGCAGATTTGAACACTGAATCTGGAATACAGGTTTTCAGGAGATAGATTGGGTTTGGAGAATGGGAAGTTGATGCTTAACTTGTATCCAATTTCTATTGAGGTTGATGGTAAAGGTTTGGAAATGGGTGGTGATGATAGCAGATTATTTTGAGTGCAATCAACATCACTGAAATGTATAGGTGAATATGACTAAGAGAGGAAATTTTAAGATGTATATATTACTAGAATAAAAATTAAAAGAATAAACATAGGATTGTAAAACACAGTGAATCCTACTGTAGACAATGGACTATAGTTAATGGTATAAATATTAAGAATGTTCTTTCATGAATTATAACAAATATACAATACTAATATAAGATGGTAATAATAGAGTGATATAAGGAAAAAATACACCTAATATAAATAATGAACGATAGAACTATTTTCCTAATAGTTCATCAATTTTAACAAAGGTAACTACTGTTAAAAAATAGTATAATTATTTTTAAAAGTGCTATCATCACTAGTAACAAATGTTCCACAACAATGCAAGGTGCTGGTAGTAAGGTGGTATATGGGAATCCTGTATTTTATGTGTGATTGTTTTGTAAACTCACAACTTCTCTAATTTAAAAGAAAAAAGAATTCTGTTTTGGGCACATTAACAATATGCTCTCTCAATCTGAAGCAGAGCAGGCATCACCATCCCAAAATCCTCAAGACTGAGGAATGAATAAACCATGGGCTGAAGCAGACTTATTGTTGTAACAGAAGAACTTATAATACTGATATAAAGATAGTGGTTACCAGAGGTTCTGTGGGGAAAGGAAGGAAAGAATAGCTGTAACATAGGGCATTGGAATTGTTCAGCATGATTTTGCAATGACAGACAGAGGCCATTATACATTTTGTCAAAACCTATAAAATTGTAAGATACAAAGTGTAAATCATAATGTAAACTATAGACCATGGTTAGCAGCAATGCTTCAATATGTGTTCATCAACTGTAACAAATGTACCACACTCATGAAAGATGTTATTAATAGGGGAAAATGTGAGAGGAGGAGGTGTGGGGTACATGGGAATCCCCTACACTTTCGGTGTAACATTTCCGTAATCTAAAACTTCTTTAAAAAATAAAGTAAAAAAAAAAAAAAAACAATGTAACTTTTATGCAATCTAAAACTTCTCTATAAATAAAGTTTATTATATGGAGAGAAAAAAACAATAATATGCCTATTAGATATACAAGTAGAGAAGTCAGGTAGACTGGTTAAATAACATAGCAGTCACTCAGAGGTGAGAGAAAGGAAAAAAAATACAGAAAAACAAGGATTAGGCCCAGAGGTTCAATAACATTTAGAGGTCATGAAAAGAGGGAAACACAAGCCCTGGAATATACTAGTAGGAAAAGGAACCAATAAAGAAGACTGAGAAAGGTCAACTACATGATAGGAAGAAACTAGGAAAATACGGTGTTCTAGAAGCTAGGCAAAGTGTTTTAAGGAGGCCTGGTATTCTGTGTCAAATGCTACTTAGAAATAAAGTGATCTGTCCATGAGGTGAACATTAAAGGAGAAAGGGAGTCTGACTATTTGTATAACTGACTCCCCAGAGAAAATACTATCTCCTCTTTTGGTCAATATTCCCTCTGCTATTCATTTTGTTTCTAAAGAGTATAGGATAATCATCAATCACCAGGTTGGCTCAGGTGAGATCATAAGATAAAGAGAAGACCAAGCCTCTAACCCAAGACTTTGAAATTAAAATAGGGAAAGAGTGGGTGTTGCCTGCTTCACATGTACAAGGTCTGGGGTTCAACTCCCAGTACCTTCTTAAAAAATAAATAAATAAAAATAAATTATATATATATATATAAATAAAATTTTAAAAATATATAGGGAAGATAAGATAATATCTACATTAAAAGGAGATAACTACCTAAGCAGATTCCTACTACAGCCCATTTGCAGGTTTTTTGGTTTGAAAATTACTTTCCAAATTATAAAATATAATTTTTAATTAAATTAAGTAGTAATTGTTAAAATATTTAATCAACATTTTGCAGCTTTATTGTATATAAAATATTTTTATAAAAATAATATCAGTATTTTTTTCCCCTAAGAAAATGATTTAAAATAAAATACCAGCCAGCCTGCCAGGATTCAAAGTTGGGTTCAGTGACATTACATACCATCTTTATAGCTGCTTATGTTTACATTTTGAGTTTCCAAACTCAAAAAAGAAAAAGGAAAAGCCACAAACCTTAATTAAATGAGATACTTTTCTTCTTCTAAATCAAAGAGCTTCCTAAACAAATATTTTCCTCTTACATTTTCCTCAGGTTTACACATCCATATTATCAAACACACAAGCAATCAACTATAAAGTAACAAGTTGTTTCAAGAGCTCATGGAGGGAGCAGATGTGGCTCAAGTGGTTGAGTGCCTGCTTTCCACATGGGAGGTCCTGAGTTCAGTCTCCAGTACCTCCTAAAAACAAAAACAAACAACAAGCAAACAAACGAAAAAACCAACATGGTGGGAAGTGGATGTGGTTCAAGCAGTTGGGTGTCCACCTACCACATGGGAGGTACTGGGTTTGGGTCCTAGTGCTTCCTAAAGAAGACAGGCAGACGCCCACACCTGGCACAATGAGCTGGAAGCCTGCACCTGCCACAACGAGCTAGACATCACACCCCACTACAACGAGCAGACACCTAAATGAGCAGATGCCACAGGCCAGCAGAGGCCACAGCCCACAGGGAACGGATATGGCTCAGGCCATTGGGCACTCCCCTCCCATGTGGAAGTCCGGGGTTCGGTTCCTCGTGCCTCCTGGAGAAGGCGAGCAAACAATGAGCAGACAGACGAGAGAGCCACTGGGGTGGGGGGTGATTAAAACAAATCTTTTAAAAAAACAACAACAACTCAGGGGAGCTGATGTGGCTCAGTGGTTGAGCTCCGGCTTCCCACATTCAAGGTCCCAGGTTCAATCCCCGGCCCCAGTACCTGGGGGGCAGGGGTGTGGGGCTCACAGGTACACAGGGGCTTAGAAGTGAGCAACATTTCCAACAGAAACAGTATTAAATACACTCTTTGGACTTCAGGTTTTGTGCCACAGGGAACTTGGATTCTCTCTGGAGTCCACATAGTTGCCAAAGGTGTTAATCAAAAAGAACTAAACTAAGATTAAATTACATTTCTGAGGAAAACCAAACCTGAAAAACTATTCCTAGTAATAATCTCTAGAGCTGTGGTTGAAGTAGATCCTGAAATTTGGAAAACAAACAAAACAATGGAACCTGGTCTCTGAGAGGGAAGAAAGGAGAGTATTAAGAAAATAGGACAAGGGCTGAAAAAAAAAAAACCTGTTACCAATAGCCATTTGATCAGAAAGGTCTTAGTTGGGAACCTATAAGTGGCAGAGGTGGTGTAAATCAGGAATTGCATTTACAAGTCTACAAAGATTTCAAATGTTCAAGAAAGATGGTATCAAATAGAAAGAAGTAAAAATTAACGAGCTAAAAGAACATTAAGCTGTCTTCATTTCCAGCACAGCCCCAAAGGAAAAAAGAAAGAGCATTCATACCTGATTTATGTTATTAAAAATCACAGTCCAGACCTCCTAATTTTGGCACCAATCATCTGTTAAACACACACTTCTATGTTTCTATAGGGCCCCAAATATAAGCCTTCATGCCAAATGTCAGCTCTGTAAATTTGATAAAATCTTACGAAAAATGGCAGGCTTTCAGACCCCTGGGCTCTCTTTTTCTTTGAAGAAATATTACAAAGAGGCAGTTTCCAAGTAAAGACAAGTGGCGCTATAAAATATCCCTCTGTGAAACAGCAGTAGGTAGGGAGGAACACTTAAGTACAAGTTTCAGCATAATGCTTAGCTTAGCAAGAATAACTTATGCTCTCACTGGCCCCACATGCACAGTCACCGGGGAGCCATCTCTGTGGATTTTTTTTTTTTTTTTACAGCTTTCAGTTAAATCTGGGTTACAAAGTTGAAATTAAAATGGTATTTATACACTAACATTTGTCAAGAAAGCAGTTTCTCATCTACCTGGGTAGTGTCTGTGCTAATCCTCTCATCCATGCTAATGTCCCCTTTAGTTGGACAAAAAAGCCCACCCTAAGAAAAAAACTCAGAATCAAGAGTGAAAAACTGGTCTCCCACAATTCTAAGATTATATAAATGTCACAAGCCAAGCAATGAAACATAATGGAGGTAACTAAAAATGTCTAATTTTAATACCTTGGAGTTAACATTTATAAGGTTAACTAAAGAAACCAAAATACAAATTCATATATGAAATATGAGTCCACACACAAAACTGAATGACAATACATCCAAATATTAACATTATAATATTATCCTAGGGAGGGGGAAAAATGAGTGGTTTTAATTTTCTTATACTTTGTAAACCACTTGTAATAAAATACATTTATACTGTTTGCATAATAATAATTTAAAAAGCTGTTTATGTGTGTTCTTCAAAGGTCATTTTTTAAAATGCAGAACCTGATTCCAAAGGGAAACTAATTTGCAATATTCCCCCCACCTCTTCCTGGACTCAGGCAATGACATCTTCATCCATACATTTGCCCAAGGAGAAATTAGGGTGTCATCCGTGATTCTTTCCTCTTCCTTACTCCCCATATCCAATTACCAAGTCTGTCTTAGAATCTTAAAAATCCTTCCAACTCTATCCTCACTACTACCATCTTAAGATGGTTCCATGGACAAGGATTCAGAACTGCCCACCACACACACACACACACACACACACACACACGAAGTACTATGGCCTGCATTTAATCATCTACTAAGCAGAACTCCTGAGAAAAGCCATCTTAAAAGGCTTTTCACCTTTCTACTAGTTGACGCTACATACTTCTGACATGGGGAAGGGATCCAATATCCAAGGCATCAATATCTTATAGGCAGTTGCTGAAGATCAAAAGATAGTAAATGCTCCTAAGAGGAAGATGAGGAGAGACCCCTCCCGCAACAGGAAGTAAAGGTTACAGGCGCAAGGCTGATTTCTTCTGCTTCTCATGACAATGATTCCAAAAAGGACTAAAACTGGGAGAAAACTGTAAAGCGGGACTGAGGGAAGGCATTTCTTGTGATCTGTACAAATGAACAATGAACCCCTCTAAGACATACTTGACATGCCACCTGGCAATTCAAAGATAACAAATCCTCTAAAATTGCTACCTACCAGATTAGATTTCTCTGAAATTATCCCAGAACTCAAAAGAGGTGCAACTAAAAAGGGAGGCCTGAAACAGGTAATGCCACTATCATCTCTCCTGAAGATTGTTACACAGCCTATTTTTGTTGCTTCTGGATTAGATTCTATCTAATCCATTCTCCTTGTGGTAGCCAAAGTAATCATTCCAAAAGGCAAACTAATAATATCGCTCCCCTGCTTAAAAATTCAAAGACCCCACAGCCCTATGTTCCCAAACCTGGCTTATAAGATCCTTCACAATCTGGGTTCTGATTATTTCCCCAGCCTCCTATCTTAGCCCCCCACCCATCTCTCTCTAATGCTGAGCCATGTGGAACTATGTCCTCCCTGATCTCTGCACTACTGCTCCATCTACTCCCAAGGTCCTTCTCTCACCCTGCACCCTACCCCGTCCCCACCCTCTTCATCTAGTATAGTTTACATCAACATCCTTCAAGTCTCATCTAAGGAGTCACTTTTCTCTGAGGGTACCCACCATCCACACTTCCCACCATCCCCCAAGCCTACACTGGAACTCTCCTCTTATGTGCTCTCAAAGCACCCTTCCTTACCTCTGTTATGGCATTCATGACACCAAATTGAAATGGTTTTATTCCCTAACTATAAACTCCTTGAAAGAGGCATTACCCTCTAAACTGTTTTATCACCAGCATATAGCACTGTGCCTGACATGCAAAGAATATTGATTAAACAAATGAATATAAGGAAAGATGGATAGATAAACCAATAGGAATAAGGAAGCATTAGCTGTGAGTGTTAGGGGGAAAAAAGCCATCTGACAACTTAGGAAAATTGCAACGCTTGCTGTTTCTATGAACTTCATTTTATTGTCAACCAAAAGAAATATCTCAAAATACTTTCAACAACATATCTATGTCCCAAAATCACAGAAAGTCAACATCAATCAAAATGCTTTTTTTTTTTTGGAAATACACACATAGTTGAGCTATTTCAGAGAACCATCATAGAATGAAAACTCTTTCATAACTAGAGGCTGATCGTGGTTATGGAGAATCTACTTCCCTAAAGTTCTGTTCTTCAACATCTCTACCCCCCATTCTCTTCCCTCAAAAATCTTAGATAAGGGAGATGTTTGCTGAACTATAAAGTAATTGAATGCTAACTTTGCACTATGTATTTTTGTCTATTTAGGAGATCACATTTTCCTGTGTTTCTTTACTATACAAACTAAAAGGGAAGCTTCTAGCACATAGAAGACTTCTTTAAAAAGAAAAAAAAGATGGGGTTGAATACATAGCAACACTGATCATGTCACTCTAAGATAGTTTCTTTTATATGTAACTCATTTTTATAGAAACAATAAATAACTTCAATGAGAAGACTGATACAGTATTATTTTAGAATTAGACAGACCTCCTCTTGATCACTAGTATCTGAACATTTAAGATTATGAAATACTTGGAAACAAAACAAATGTAAATCTGAAGAATAAAGACTAATTTTGAGTGCCTATTTTAACACGATATTAATAGTTTCCCAGAAAACAATGTTTAAATATCACTTTTCAGCATTATTTTACTGGCTCCGGGAAGCAAATTCAACCTGTAAGTGGGCCCACTGTGTTTAATTTATATAGCCACACAGAGAACCAAAGTCCTTCAATACATCCAGTTTAAAAATAAGGTATCGGGAGGCGGCTGTGGCTCAATCAGTAGGGCTCCCGTTTACCATATGGGAGGCCCCGGGTTCGGTTCCCGGGGCCTCCTGGTGAAGGCAAGCCCGCCCGCACAGCGGCGTGGTTAGCTGACCCAGCGAGCACAAGCAGCAAGGGGGGGAGAAATGAAAAAATAAATAAAATCTTTAAAAAAAAAAAAAATAAGGTATCTTTGTTTGTCCTGTTTTTTGTTTGTTTGTTTGTTTTTATCAAAACTATTTGTATTACTTACTGGAATATAATAGATGCCCATCTTGGGAGTTTCATTGGCAGTAAGAAGCATTCCTAAAAACAAACACAAAGAAAAGGGTAAACACATGGTGAAAAGTTCTCTTTTCTATTTGTTTTACATTTGAAATGTTTGAGGTAAAAAGGATTCAATACACAGAGTACAAAGCAGAAAAGCCCAGACTGGAGGCCAGGCACCCTAGAAATCAGGTCCTGCGTACCAAAGTATTTAGATGTCTTGGTTTTTGTTCTCTTTCCTCAGCCACATTTGTAACCTACTTCTAGAAGTCTCTTTAAACGGTTACAACGTGGCAGTACGCAACTGCCAAGACTTATAGTCTCTGGGCCAGACTGATACATTTTTAATTAAACTGAAATCAGTAAACATTTGGGTGGGCCTTTATGATTTGCTGAGTACTTTCACATATATTATCTTAGAAAACATGAAATAATCATCTAAAATAAGAAATATCATCATTACTATTTTACAGATCAGAGAAATAGGGCTCAAGGGGACTCAGTGCCATGGTCCCAGAGCTAGTGATTTTAAAGAGCTCCTCTTTTTAAATACTTTTACAGACTAAATTATATTAATTTTAAAAATCTATTTGTTGGGAGGTGGATGTGGCTCAGATGGTTGGGCGTCCATCTCCCATATGGAGGGACCTGGGTTTGATCCCTGGGACCTCCCAGTAAAAAAAATGAAAAATAAAAAATAAAAAAATCTATTTGTAAAATATAATAGAGGAATCAACAGAGGGAAAACATTTGGATTATCATATTAAATAGTCATAATTAAATATACCAAATTGCTAGGTATAATAATGATCTTGAGTTAAAAAAAAAAAAAAAAAAAAAAAAATTTTGATAATCTTCCTTCTGTAATACAAAAAGATTCAAAAAGTGATTATTTTTAACTATTATAGAAATGAAATGCTGAGATTAATCAAGACAACTAATATTCAGAAAGCAGAAATTCAAATATATCTCTGCAGAATACATCTTGCACATAACTCAAAAGTGTGAACAAAAGCCCTGAACTGGGTACCAACACCTCTCCAAAAACAAACATACACCATAAAAGCATCTAGAAGCACTTAGTCAAGACAAGAAAACCAAGAATATATCTCTAAATTAAAGCAAAACAAAAAACACAATTGCTTTTCATAGCTTGTAGCACTTATAAAATCTTTCTGAATTAGTACTCCTTCTGGCCACAGAAACAAAATGTTCAGAGGCCATGATGGAAAAAAGCAATCTCTACTGATTGTGCTTCCAAGTTTTCACTAGCAACGGTACCACCAGTGCTTCTCCAAGAACCTTTAGAGGTAGTTCAAGGAGAAGTTTGGGGGTTAGAGAAGACATATTACAACCAAAAGGAAGGTTACTGACAAAGACATCTCCTAAGTCTGTCTCCACTGGCTCACCCAAATGAATACACCACAAGGAAACACAACCACACCTATCAAACAAACCACAGAAAAGGCTACTTAGAATGGCTTCAGCTATGGGAAGCGGCTGTGGCTCAATCAGTAGGGCTCCTGTTTACCATATGGGAGGCCCCGGGTTCGGTTCCCGGGGCCTCCTGGTGAAGGCAAGCCTGCCCGCATGGTGTGGTTAGCTGACCCAGCGAGCACAAGCAGCAAGGGGGGGATAAATAAATAAATAAAATCTTTAGGAAAAAAAAAAAAAAAGAATGGCTTCAGCTAGAGTATTTTCTATAATGGAGTAGACTCTAACCTGGACACATATGGCCTAATGATACCAGCTGATCTAATATCAAACTAACATGAGAGAGGGTCACCACTGCAACTAATTGTGAATGAGAAAAGCAAACAACCTCACAAAGCCCAAGGAGTAGCAGAAATTTCTAACAAGTAGAAACAGAAAAGCAAACCACAGAAAATCAAACCACTGACTTAAGAAATTAAGAGGATGACAGGCAAGAGAAGAGAGCAAACATTTATGGGATCTGAAGCACTGGGCCAGGCATTTGCATTTACATATAAGAAAACAGCCTCAGAAAATTAAATAATTTGCTCAAAGTCACCACACAGTTCAGAAATGAAGTTGCTGATATTCTATTGATCTGGCTAATGCCAAAGGCCATATAACATGGGACTCTAAATTTCTAATAACAACTATATAGCAATGTGAAAAATGTTTTTAATAAAATGTTAAACTGGAAAGCAAAAGACAATTATATGTACAGCATGACTATACCAATTTAAAACATATATAAAGACAACAAGAATATAAAGAAATGAAGAGTAATAGTACTTGTGAAGAAACTGTGGAAGTAGGGATGGTTTTTTCCTTTTACATTTCCTTTAACGTTGTTATTATTGTTTCAACAATAAAAAGGTAATTTTAAAAGAGAAGACAAGACAATCAGCACCTAGAGTCAAAAGAACATACCTCGAATATGAAATACTACCGAACAACCAGACACATGAAAGAGAAATGGACAACACAACAACAGTGCCCTCCCCACCAGAAACATGCACATGGAAATACTCATCTGCCAGGGCTTCAGGGGGCTAAAGAACCAGGCACAGACTAAGAAATCAGACACATTGCTCTAAATCAGTACGACTCAAAGTGTGGTCCTAGAGTCAGTTGTAAACTGTCACCAGTCCGTGACATAGTACAGAAATGAAAATATTTAGAAACCTGTACAGAAGTCTGACATTGCAGTGACATCCAAACGCATCGTCTTCTTTCTAGCAATTCACTTTTATTGTATTTTAGAAAAGTATCAATCTGTAATGGATTGCAAATTTTAAACACACACACACACACACACACATAAAATCTAGCCCTTCACCAGATACATCTGTAAAGTACTGCACCAGCTTAGAGTAGACAATCTGTAAGTGAATGCTGATCTGTGACAAAGGGAAAAAGGCCAGGGCATTTTTTTCTCAAGTAAGTATGGAGCATATGATTCTCCTATACAAGACACCATAGATATTTACAGATGATCCAGTTTTCTTTCCATGTATTTAGAGGGTCCTGAGAGAAAATAAAAGGCTACCTCACATTAAACAGTATAGGCAGTCTCCAATAGCCATACAAGGTAGGTGAGAAAACTGAGGTTAAGTAATCTGCACAATGATTAGGCCTGAGTCTAAAATCCACCTTCTTTTCCCTCTACCAATGGTTCTGCAACCACTAATCCTAATTCCACAGGTCTGAGGTGGGGCTCAGATACATGTATGCTTCACAAACTCCCCATACCAAAGTCTCAAAACCATGCCGTCTCTCCAGGCGCCAGGCCCTGCACAGAACACTCGCTCAATGCGTATGTGCTGAAGGAACACAAGAGCAGGGCCATAAAATGAGCCAGGAAGGTGGACTCATTTCTCAATAAGCTGAGAAGTCTTGGTATTAGAAAAACATTACAAAACAATAATCATGATTAGGCTTTAATTACTCCAAAATGAGTGAGTAGATAATGTTTTAGCTTTTCTAAAATATGATTAAGCTTAAAATGATTAAGCACAAAACATAAAGAGTAGTGTTAAAGGAAAAGGTGTGGTATAACAAAGGCAAGATAATAGTGAAGCAGATGAATCAACCACACTCAGATCCAACCCACAAAGAAACACTTGTGGGACTTGTCTTACTGGGCTTGCTATCTTAAGAAATAATTTATTTGGCTAGTTTTTGTATGTTTAATAAGTTATTGGATAATTCCTGTTATTCCTCTTTCCAATATATCACACAAAGTTTTTACTTTTCAGAAAAGTGTACTTTATAATGAAGGGATCTGGTAGTCCAGCCTTAACAAAGTGACCCAACTTATCACCATGGATAACGGGATGATCTGATCTGATGAGGTCTGACCTGATGAACCCAGCAACCCTATGGATTATTCTTGTCCAAAATATTTAACCTGAATTTAACCAAGTCTTTAAAATCAATTTCCATTTTAGAAAAAATACAGAAGCTAGAAGAACAAATTAAAAAACACATAAATAACAATCACACAAATCCAGAATGAAGGATATTCTAAGAGACTACTAGCCAGATCTTAGAAAAATCAAATGACATGAAGAAAAGAAGGGGAAAAAAAAGACAAGGGGATTATACTCCTCTAGGAAGATTTAACAACTAAATGTAATGCATAATCTTGATTAAATCCTGCTTCCAAAAAGAGAAGCTAAAAAAGGCATTTTAGGGACAATGAGGAAAATTTGAAAACAGACTGGATATAAGATAATATTAGGGAATTATTGTTAATTTTATTCAGTGTGATAATGGTATTTTAGTTAATAGAAAAACGTCTTTATTCTTGTGAGACAAATGCTGAACTAGATAGAGATGAAATACCACCATGTCTACAGCTTACTTTTGAGTGATTCCACACACATGGCAGTATTCGTACATATATAAACATAGCAAAATATTAAATTTTGAATCTAAGTGGAGAATAAAAAGATATTATCCTACTATTCTTTCAACTTTTCTGTATATTTGAACATTTTAATGATAAAATATTTGGGATAAAGTGATCTTTCTTTTCTATAAAATTAGTAACACAGATCAGAGGTTGGCAAACTTTTTCTCTAAAGGGACAGAAAAATAGTTTAGGCTTTGTGGGCCATAAGGTCACTACTGTAACTATAACTTTGCTGTAGTAGTGCAACAGCAGCCAGAGACAATGCATAAACGAAAGACTGTGGCAGAGTTTGCATGAAACTTTCTTTATCCCAAAAGACAAAAATTTTTAAGGTAATGGGGCCGGGATTGAACTTGGGAACATTTATGTGGGAAGATGGCACTCAACTACTGAGCCACATCGGCTCCCCTGAGTTATTTTTTTTTCATTCATTTGCTTTTTGTTCATTTTTTTATTTTTAAGAGGCACTGGGAACCAAACCTGGGCCCTCCTGTTTGTGAAGCAGGCGCTCAACTGCTTAAGCCACATCCATTCCCTCATATCACTTTTCATGCCACAAAATATTATTCTTTTGATTTTTTTCAACCATTTAGAAATGTAAAACTTGGGAGCAGATGTGACTCAAGCAGTTGAGCACCCGCCTCTCACATGGGAGGTCCCGGGTTCAGTTCCTAGTACCTCTTAAGAAGACAAACAACAAGCAGACAAGGAGCAAACATTGAGCAAAAAAAAAAAAAACAACGAGCAGACAATGAGCAAAAACAACAACCAAGGGGTCGGATGTGGCTCAACTGGTTGGGCGTCCGTCTCCCATATGGAGGGACCCGGGTTCGATACCCGGGACCTCCCGGTAAAAAAAAAAAAAAAAAAAAACAACAACAACCACCAAGATGAGCAGATGAGCAAAAACAAATAGGCAGGGAGCGGGTGTGGCTCAAGCAACTGAGTGCCCACCTCCCACATGGGAGGGCCTGGGTTTGGTTCCCAGGGCCTCCTAAAGAAAAAACAAACAGACAATGAGCTCAAACAACAAGCAGATGAGCGCAAACAACAAGCAAAAGCAATGAGCAAACATATGAGACAGCCATCTGGGGGGGGCGCAAAAAAATGTAAAACTCATTCTTAGCTCACAGTCCATTATAAAAACAGGTGGCAGACTGGATTTGGTAATAGTTTGCCAAACCCTAGTAAACTATGTTTTCCATCCAGATTGTCATAAAATTCCCTTATTAATTTTACATTGACTATTATAATTTTAACAATACAAATTCTTATACAATTAAAATGATCTTCTTTAAATAAATGTCATGGATATTTTTCCCAGAAAGGAACACTTCTAATTTTCATTAAAGAGTATACATAATTTTTATCATGAGAAAATAAGACCCAGGGTGAAAATATATCAGTATTCCAGAGATATGTGGATTGAGCATTCTCTAAACTCCATTTTAAGCCTCATACTTAGTAGTTGACAACTCTTCCCTTCTAACATATTAGCCTCACTCTCCTCATCCTTGTAGTGCCAGCAACCTTTATCAGTGATGGGATTTTTTAAATGGATTTCTTTATACCTTGAGATGAGTGCAGGTATTTTCAGAAAGAGGTTTCCTCATCAAGTAGTCTTACTCTTTGTGGGTTAATAGATTTTTATATCTGTTAACATGGAGGATGAGGGATATACAATAATTGACCTTAAAGTAAGGTCAAGAATGTAAAGCTGACCACAGAAAGATTCCAACAACTAAGCGTGCCTCAGGGAATGGAGAATGGGTACACGGCATTGCAGCCTGGTAGGCGTGCCAACAAAGGGTGATGCCCAGGCCTGCCGCAGGGAATGGAGAATGGGTACACGGCACTGCAGCCTGGTTGGTGAGCCAACAAAGGGTGGCCAACAGACTGGCACTTGCTTAAGCAGGTGTCCCTTTGGACCTCTGTGTTTTCAGTTGCCATGAAAAAACTGAGGCAGCTCCCCAGCCTCAGCAATCCCCATTCCATGTGAGCCAAGGACAAGCTCTATTAATATCTAGTACCTTACCACCACCCTAAACTATTAAGATCTCAAAGTCCAAACCAACACTGTCCAACAGACATGGGAGGGAGCCACATATTTGCTCTAAAATTTTCTAGCAGCTATGTTTAAAAAGTAAAAAAAAAAAACAGGTAAAACTAATATATTTTATTTAACCCAGGATATCCAAAATATTATCATCTCAACATAACTGATAAGAAAAATTACTGAGTGACTTTATTTTTTTTTTCATACAATGTCTTTGGAATCCATAGTGTATTTTACACTTACAGCATACATCAATTCAGACTACTCACATTTCGAGCTCTCAATGACCAATGTGGCTAATGGCTTCCAAACTAGACAGTACAGCTTTAGAATTTCTTTCTCTCACCACTATCTGCCTTCCATCAAACTCACTTCCCCATCCCAGCTAAACCTGCTCTTCACCCTTGTTACACCCTCAACTCCACCTGGTTTTACTCACCTTTTCACTTGGTCCAGACCCCATTTTAGATAATTTCAATAACCTCTAACTAGAACCCCAGCATCTTCATCTGCAATTTATCCCTAAACTCACTATAATTTGACTCAACTTACTATTATTATAAAATCCTCTCAACTATCACCAGTGAAATGCTAATAACAAGACCCACAGTTTCCCCTCTTTTCCGGGAGAGCAGTATGTAAATGGCAAGTGTATGGGCTCCAGAATCAGGAAAGGCTGGGTTCTATCGGGGCTATGGGCTCTGCCACACACCAGCAGGGTAACCCTGGGCAAATTACCCAATTTCTCTGGCACTTTTTCCCTCCAATTCAAAATTCATTTTTTAAGAGATACTACAATTAAAAAAAATTTTTAAAGACTGGATTGTTGCTTTATCTTTAATTTTCCATTCCTGTTTAGAAAAATGACTAGAGGCAATGCAAAAACATTTAAAAAAGAATACGCAAGAAAGAAGAAAGGAAAAAAGAGAAAAGAAAAACTTGTGTGCCATTAACTATACAAGGTTATAAAATTGCTAAATGAAAAATTTTATATTAAGCACCCATCATTCGGACTGGCAATATAGCAGCATTCAATAAATCTTGGTTCTCTCCTTCCTGCCTCAACTTCTATACTTTTTCAACTTCTGGAATATCTGATACTTGTTGAGCAATGCTCACTAAATCTCTCCTCTCTTAGCTTCTGTTATGCTACAGAAACTGTTAACCGACATTCTGTCCATTCCTGTTAAGTTTCCTCAGCTAGCTCTTCATTCTCCTCTTTCTCCCTTTAAAAGGACTCTAGGTCCTGCTCTCTCCTTGTCTCACTCCACACTTTCTCCATCAGTAATCTTATCCACTCCCACTTCTTCTGGAGTAACCTCTATTTAAATGCCTCAACAATTTATATCGGTAGACCTGCTTGTACTGAAACCAACATTTTCTTCTATGTAATGGACATGGCTACCAAATGCAAGTCTGTAGGGTTTGCTGCATAAGGACTACTTGGGAAGCCTGTTAAAAATACAAATTTCTGGGCCCTACCCCTGCACAGTCTGAGTCAGTACATCTGGGATGAAGCCAGGGAACTTGTATTTTTTTTTTAAAGTTCCCCAGGTGATTCTGATGGGCAGCCAGGTTCAAGATCTTCTGCCAGACTCTGCCACATCACTGTCCTATCATCTCTTAATACTCAAAACGTTCAATTTGTTCTCTCTTGTGCTCCCTATCTCAGCTAGTACTATCCTTCAATTCATAGTCATTTTAATTCAAAAACTAATCTCCCCTTATGGAAGCTCTGTATTTTATGTATAATATGCATGACTTTTCTGTAAAATTACACTTCTCTAATTAAAAAAAAAAAAAAATCTACCCTTTATATTATGGACAGAATTACCTTCTTAAAACATAGTCTTAACAGGTCCTCTCTGATTACAAATAAAACTCAAACTATTCAGCATGTCACTCAATGATCTATCTCACCTCACACCTAATTCCCATCTCAGCTCTGTCCCGTCACATGAGACTCCTCACCTTTCCCACACAAAGCCCTAAGTGTCCTATTCTTGCTTTCTTCCTTACACTGTTCCCACATGTGGATCAACTCATTCCCCAAATCCATCTAACCAAATCTCATCACCACTCAAAATCCAGTGTAAATGAAAACATTCTCTATAATCTTCCCCAGTTGCTCTGGTTGAAATCTCTCTCTCTAACATGTTGTCAAGTGTTATTGGTACCAACATCATGGAACTTTGCATGTTTTGCCTGGTATCCCTCTATCAAAATTATCTGTGTATGTCTGTTCCTAGAGTACATTCTTGAGAGCAGATACTGTTTTTATTTTTCTCTTATACCCCAAAATTCTTCACAGATGTACCTTGAAATAATTGTTAAATCTTAAAATCTCTCATGTAATTTGCCAAACAGCATAGAATATACCAAAACTCATGGCTTCATCAACCGCGTATGTATTATTAGGCAACTCAAGTCTCCAAATCCCCAACCTCAATTTCCACACATTATTACTAATCACATAGTTGAACTAAAGAGCACACCAAAATAGCATTTCACCTGCCACCCACCTATATATTGTTACCAGTTTCTACTAATAGCTAGGCTGGCTGAGGACTGAGTCAGTAAGAGTGACATTTTCTGAGTCATTCACACCACTTCCGCTCTTGGTTTTCCCCAGTAAATACAAAATCCATGAACTGTCCTGCCCAAGCCAAACTATGTCCTAATAAATAAAATGAGTATAAAATCCAATAAAGTATGGCCTAGATGTGTCTCACTGAATGATCGTTTGCTATATAATTAATGCATACCTGAGTCAGGATAGAGGCACACATCATTAATGTCATGTTCTGGCTCCAAGGAAGTAAATATTTTTCCCTAAAAGAATAAACAAAATATGAATTATTAAAATAACTAGGGGAAGAAAACATTTGGCATTATCACTCAGAGAAAATAAACTGGAGACAGAAGTCAACCGCCTACTGCTATGTAAAGAAAGTAAAATCATATAACTGAAAACAAAGAATTTAAATTTAAAAGGATCTTGGAGAATTCATCTTATCAAAAGAGCAAATGTTTTCATTTTAAAGATGAGGAAACTGTGGCCCAGAGAGATGTGATTTGTCTAAAAAAAATAAATACAAAGTTTTAAGGATAATGTCTTCAGAGTAGGAAAGGATAAAGTTTAAAATTGTGCATCAACTTTTTTAAAGAAAAATTCTCATAATCTATAAATATACCTTATTTAAACCTGTATTCAAAGAAACCAAAGGAGGAAAGATGGCCAACATGGTAAAATAAAGTCATTATCTGCCACACCTGAATCAAAAGTTTTGAGGCTCAAGATAATGGATCTAAAAGAACTTATAAAATGAAAATCCTATAAATTCAAAAGGTAGAAATACTATTACATAGTTAAGAGACTAAGACATTTTTATTTTAAATGTGGGGGAAATGTGATAAATTTTTAAAAAAATTGAGAGAGGGAAAGTAAAAGAAAAAAAAGACAGAAGAAAATGGGTGTGGAAAAAGATGAAGGGAAAGATAAACAAGGAAAGCAAGGCAAGCAAAACCAAATAATTTGGGTGTTGGTCAAGGGGAAGTATTTAGTCATAAGAAACCAAAAAAACACCAAAATAAAATTTATTGTAGCAATTATAGCACCACGATTTCAAGAACTGATACTGGAAATTTCTGCTAGCTCTTGCATTTGTAACTCATCATTAGAAAAGCAACACTAGGATGTGGCTAGCTCCTATGGCAAAGGGAGGAATATAATTAAAAGCACAATGAGGATGGTTATTTCATGCTCAATTAAAAATAGCAGTTACGTTCTAATTCAAGACAAAAAAAAAAAAAAAAGATAAAATTCACACAGTTAACTCCTTTTTCTCCCAAGTTCCCAATGAAACCATAAGCAAAAAAGGAAGAAAAGGGAGAAAGGAAACTATAATCACATGGAATAAAAAAGATGTCACAGGTTAAATAATATGGGAGTCACATTATGGAAAACTATGCAGCAATTAAAGGTGTCTGGAAGTACACATCCAAACTGATAACAATCATTACCATTAGGGAAGGAAGTAGGCCACAAGAGGGTCAAGGATAACTTCTACTTTGCCAGTATTTTGTGAATTTTTATAAACAAAAATGCACGCATTTGTGATATTAAAAACAAGTAGTCTTGGGAAGCAGATGTGGCTCAAGCAATTGGGCTCCTATCTACCATATAGGAGGTCCAGGGTTTGATTCCCGGGTCCTCCTGGTGAAAGGCAAGCTGGCCCGTTTGGTAAGCTGGCCCAAGTGGCAAGCTGGCCCACGTGGAGTGCTGGCCCACGCAGAAGTGCTTCCACACAGAGAGCTGGCGCAACAAGATGATGCAACAAAAACAGACACAGAAGAGAGACAATAAGATGCAGCAGACCAGGGAGCTGAGGTGCGAAAGAGATTGAGCACCTCCCTCCACTCCAGAAAGTCCCAGGATTGGTTCCTGGTGCTGCCTAAAGAGAAGACAAGCAGACAAAGAAGAACACACAAAGAGCAGACAGTGAGTGCAAAACAACGGGAGGGAGGAGGGGGGAGAAATAAATAAATATATCTTAAAAAAAAAAAAAAAGTAGTCTTAAAGCAAATTAATTTGGATTGCCAGAAAAAGAACAAAAAATTCTGATCCAAGATACCAAACAATGAATCTGCTTACAAAAGCCTTTGAAAACTTCCAAATTCAGAGGCATAAAATGCAAACAGCATAGTACAATCCCAGTCAATCATGAGGGTAACTCTTCCAAGAATTTAGAAAACCTGGGATGCCCTAACATAAACAGAGTCACAAGGATATGAAGGTATTGGGGCTTGAGAGAGGCAGACTACACCTTGAAAATAACTTTCAATCTTTGCAACAGAGCCAGAGGGGAAAAGAAAGTAACTTAAGTCAATATTTCAGGAGTTAAAATGAAATAAAATAAAACAGAAAGTAAAGGTACAAGAAGCCAGGGATTTTGACAGATAGCTGAATTGTAATGGAAGGCTCCCTGGACCATCTCGTCCTGAGCACATGCAACTCCCAAAGAGTAACACTTTGCCCTCTGGCAACTACGCTGAAGCTGATGGATCTTCCACCCACTTCATCTAAAAAAGGAATAGAAAATAAGTGTTCAAGATGCATGATGTATGCAACCTATTCTCAAATGGTTAGAAGATAGATAAAAAATGATATAACAAAACAAATGTGGCAAAATGTTATAAATATACCCTTTATCCAATATACCTGGATAAAGGGTACATTGGAGTTCTCAGTATTAGTTCTGTATTATTTTTGCAACCATCCTGGAGGTTTGAAATTATTTCAAAACAAAAATTAATTTTTAAAATATGAGTAAAGGGCAGCAGATGAGGCTCAAGCAATTGGGCACCTGCTTCCCACATGGGAGGTCCCAGGTTCAGTTCCCAGTGCCTCCTAAAAACAAAACAAAAAACAACAAGCAAGCAAATGAAAAAAACCAACTCAGGAGAGCCAGTGTGGCTCAGTGGTTGAGCACTGGCTTCCCACATGAGATCCTCGGTTCAATCTCTGGCCCCTGGTACAAAAAAAAAAAGTGGGAAAAATGATACATTTTCTTGACTAAAGACACTAAGTTTCTTATTAATTAAATGCAAAGAACTCTTAAAATCACTTCTGGAAGCATTTTTTTTTTTTTGCATTTATTTTATAAACTAACCTTTAGTATTCTCACAAAATACTTGTTTTAAAATGTAAAATGTAAAGCAGAAGGTGGATTAGCAATAGGTTTATTACTTTTTTTTTTCCCCTTTTTCCCTCCCCACCCCCAGTTGTTTTTGCGCTGTCTGCTCTCTGTGTCTATTCACTGTGTGTTCTTTCCGTGTCTTCTTGTCTTTTTCTTCTCGTCTTTTTCCTTAGGAGGCACCCGGAACTGATCCCAATACCTCCAGTGTGGGAGAGAGGTACTCAATTACTTGAGCCACATCAGCTCCCTGGTCTGATGCTTCTCTCCCTGTCTCTCCTCTGCGTCTGCGTCTCCCTTTTGATGTGTCATCTTGCTGTGCCAGCTCTCCGCAGCAGGGGCCGTCAGCTCTCCATGCCAGCTTGCCTTCACCAGTAGGCCCCAGGAATCGAACCTGGGGTCTCCCAAATGGTAGACAGGAGCCCAATCGATTGAGCCACATCCGCTTCCCTAGTATTACTTTTTATTTTATTTTTATTTATTTATTTTAAAGATTTACTTTTATTTATTTATCCCCCCCCTTACTGCTTGTGCTCTCTGTGTCCATTTGCTGTGCGTTTTTCTGTACCTGCTTCTCTCCCTTTGTTGCGTCATCCTGCTGCATCAGCTCACCACACAGTGCAGGCTGGCTTGCCTTCACCAGGAGGCCCCGGGAATCAAACCCAGGGCCTCCCATAT
>JAKSZT010054462.1:20910417-20934576 GCA_026826555.1 Tolypeutes matacus | reverse complement strand
CCCCTATTATTACTTTTTAAATGATGAATTTGAGAGGAGAGAAAATAAAAATTCTCAAGATAATATTGTTTTTAAGAAAAATATTTTAAGAAACTACAGTAAAGGTATCATTTCTTTAAAATTCATATGTTTGAAATGAGGAAAAGGGATGAAAGGCATAAGAAATAGATGTGGAAAGGTAATTAGAGGCTCATAAAAACTTTGCTAAGGTTATAACAGAGCCTCAAGATGAAGGGGGGTGTCTCATGATAAGCTTTTTTAAACAATGATTTACTCTCTAACTGGACATCTACAAATATGCATGCTAGTTTCAGCAAATCAGAAAAACTTCAACCATGACTACTTTATCTGAAATGGACATTATCTACCCTGAAGTAACTCACTTCCTACTAAGTTCCCAAATGGATACTCAGTATCTTTTTCAAGAACCCACATAACTAAAACAAGGCAATGGAAGCATGAGGAAAACATGCAAAAAAGTAATTTCAACAAAAATACATACTGAATTCTTATTCCACATTTTGATAATTCGAGAGTCTGCAGACAAAATTAAATCTAATGAGTCCTGGAAATGAACCGACTTAATGGGCAGACCATACTGGTGATCCTTAACTAGCAGTGGCTTATCAGATCGAAGATCATATAATAAAACCTAAAAGGAAAAAAAAAAGTTATTTGTGCTTAAAACAAACTAAATATTTTATCTTAAAAAGAAACACTTAAAACTTACCATAAGGATTGCTATTTGTTTCACTGCCTTTTTATGAACACAATGAATGCCCTTGCTCAGAGTGCTGAGATTAGTGCTAAAGTCAGCCAGCAGAACTACTCTAGAAAATGCTCTTCAGAGTATAAGGTTTTATTTTATTTATTTTTTTTTTACCAGGAGGTCCCGGGGATCGAACCCAGGTCCCTCCATATGGCAGACGGACGCCCAACCATTTGAGCCACATCCGCCCCCACCCCAAGGTTTTATGAATGTAACCCTAAGTCACTCTCTCCCACCAATGCAAGTTTAAGAATTACTAAGCTATCCTTATACCCAAAGCACATGCAACAAAAGAAAAAATAGATAAATGGGACCTCCTCAAAATTCAACACTTTTGCACCTCACAGGACTTTGTCAGAAGGGTGAAAAGGCAGCCAACTCAATGGGAAAAAAAATATTTGGAAGTCATATATCTGATAAGAGTTTAATATCCAGGATATATAAAGAGATGTTACAACTCAACAATAAAAAGACAAACGACCCAATTGAAAAATGGGCCAAAGACTTGAGTAGACACTTGTCCAAAGAAAAAATACAAATGGCAAAAAAACACATGAAGAAATGCTCAACATCACTCATGATTAGGGAAATGCAAATCAAAACTACAATGAGATATCATTTCACACCTATCAGAATGGCCACTATTAAAAAGACAGAGAACTACAAGTGTTGGAGAGGATGTGGAGAGATAGGAACACTTCTTCACTGTTGGTGGGAATGCAGGATGGTACAACCACTATGGAGGACTGCCTGGCAGTTCCTAAAGAAGTTGAATATAGACTTGCCAGGTGACCTGGCAATACCACTACTGGGTATATACCCAGAAGAACTGAGAGCAGTGACACGAACAGACATCTGCATACATAATAACATTATTCACGATTGCAAAAAGGTGGAAACAACCCAGGTGTCCCTCAACAGAAGAATGGATAAACTGTGGTCTATTCACACGATGGAATATTATGCAGCTGTAAGAAGAAATGTCATAAGATGTCATAAAGCATATGACATCATGGAAGAACCTGGAGGACATTATGTTGAGCGAAGCCAGCCAGACACAACAGGACAAATACTGGATGATTGCGTTACTATGAACCAAATATATTGTGTAGCATATTGTTTGATTCAAAAAACAAATTATAGGGGGTCGGATGTGGCTAACTGGTTGGGCGTCCGTCTCCCATATGGAGGGACCCGGGTTCGATCCCCGGGACCTCCCGGTAAAAAGTAAGTAAGTAAGTAAGTAAGTAAGTAAGTAAGTAAATAAATAAATAAATATATATATATATATATATATATATATATATATATATCCTTGTTTAAAAAAAAAAAAAAAAAAAAATTTATATGTATCCAGTACATTTAACTGAGAAATGTATTTATTTATCTGTGTTTACTTTTTAGTTTTTAATTGTTTATATTTTCAATTATTAAATGTACAAAATAAAGTTAAAAAAAAAAAAAGAATTACTAAGCTATACTGAAAAAGGAACAAAAGGAAAGCCCCTTAGGATTTATTCCTTCTTTGGCTCAATAAATGTATACTGAGAGCCTACTATGCACCAGACACAGCCACAGGGACTGCCGTCCTCGGGAAGGGGAGGCATAACGTAGAAAGTCCTGGCAGATTTAAGACAGATGGTGGTGGCAGGGCTTGGAGGAGGGGATCTCTTCTGACTCCTGGTGATAGAGGCAAGGGGTTCTGAAGAAGCTAGATGGCAGGTCCCTGCTTGACTCATAATGATGAAGGCAGTAAATCTACAGGAGGCAGGGTATTGGACCCCTTCTGGGGATAGGGCAAATTTGCAAACATGTGGGCTCTGCCCTGACATATATTGACAGAGCTGGCACTTAGCAGAAGCCAGGACAGGTCTTACTCACAGAAACAAACAATCAAATCAGACCTCATTTAGATAACTCTCAAATAGGAGATGGGTGGAGAATTCGAAGTTTTATACTTACTGTCCATACTGGGTTTATTTCATTCTGTTATATTGGAAGGCAGCAGGACAGAGGAGAGATGCATGAATGGATGGATGAATGGATGAATGGATGAATGGATGGATAGATGGATGGATGGATGGATGGCAGATCTGCTATTAAAATCATTAAATTAAATAATATATGTGACAGGAAATCTGTATTTTATGTAAGATTTTTCCGTAAATCTACAACTTCTCTACTAAAAAAAAAATATGTGAAAACAGCACAAGGTAAAACACAGTGAATGTTCCCAAGTGTCTGCTGGCTTTTAATACATATCATTTAATCATACTCAAATGCATATTACTTTCTGAAAAGTTACAGAGAACAAACTTGGTCACTTGCTTCCTATCTTTCCAAACTGGTATTTCTAATTGTGGCCCAACTCTTATGACTGTTGACAAGTACAGTCCAATTCCTTCTGGGTTAGATTCTAAAGTCAGCAAGAAGTTAAATGTTTTTAAGGTAGAACTATGCAAAATTTTTCACTTATCCCAAAGAAACAACAGGTTCTTTTCTAAAAAATAAAAAGAAATAGCTGTGTTTTTTGTTTTTGTGTGTGTTTTATTTTTTGAGGTACCAGGGCTGGGGGTTGAACCCTTGACCTTGTACATGGGAAGCAGGCACTCAACTACTTGAGCTACATCTGCTCCCAAAAATGTTTTTCCTGCTAGACTGAGAAAGCAAGGAGAGAGAGAAAATGGCCAAAGCCCAGGGGAAGTGGTAAATTTCCTGATAGTAGTTACCTTCCTGGACTCTACTGACTCAAGTCTCCTGCTGATCCATATTATAGATTAGGGAATACAGACAAATGCCTAGGATCTTTTCAGAGATTTATAGAAATATTTGAAACGAAACTTTTTATCCAAAATTACAAAAAGAAAAAAAACTAAATTAATAAACATTTAATTAAATGTGAAAAAACAAAAAAAAGAAAGAGAAGAAGAGGAAGGAGGAAGAATGACCCAGATTAATTCTTTGCAGCTATTTCATTTCTACCCCTCAGTTCAGCATTTTCTAAAGTGTGTTCTGCTGACCACTCATTACATGGGATGTGGTTAATAGTACAATGTGAAAAAGATTCCTCGTATAAGCAAATTCTGGAAATACTTTTTAAACACATTTCTTCTTGTCTGTAGGAATTCTCAGAGCCTTCAATGTGTATTAAAACACACTATGAATCTCCAAGAGTAGGAGTTTGGCAGAATTCCAACGGTCCACAAACTCTTGAAAATGTTCCAAACCACTGCCAAGAGAATATGTGAGTCCTACCCCATTGTAGCTCCAGCTATAGAGTCTCTCAGAAAACCACTAGGGTGAGAGTAAAAATTTCTCAAAGTGTTAGAACTCAGCATACTAGAGTACCCTCTCTACTGTGGCCAAAACAATAATGCCTCAATTCCAAGTCCCACAGTGAGAAGACAGGTGGATATTTCCCACAGCATATGCACTCCTCTGAAATAGTAACTTAAGTGTGAAGTTTCCAACTCAAACATATTTACCTGCCCTGTGGATGTTCCAACTGCCATGGTCAAGGCACCATTAAATTTCAAAGCTGAGATGGTTGGTAAACTGTTTATCCTGAAATGCAAAATATTCGTGCTCCATGAAAATATGGCCAAATCACCATCCAAATAACAGGTTCCTTATTAATCTTCACTTCAAATCTAATGAGGAAAATCATATTTCTAGTCCTCTGTTTAAAAGGTACTGAATCCAAACTTTCATAATCAAAATAAAAAATAAGCTTTACATACAAATGTGATCTACCTTCAAAAATCTGTACATTATTTTCTTGGGGAAAAAAAAAAGAAATATTCCCAAAGTAGCTACAAAAAAAAATCTCTGAAAATGTATAACCAATGGAAAAGCAGCAGCATGACAACATCTTCCATTTTAATTAGAGCAGAATAAGATATTTACAGAGATATCCCCTTTTTTACTTAGGAGGAATCAATTTTATATTTGGGCATGGGTATACTCATTTCCATTTCAAAGTTAGCCATGTCAAGCTAACTAAAAACCTAGACCCCAAACGGGTACCCCAGAAGCTCTGGAATGTGCTTCTCACTCACCAACCAAGAGTATCAGCACCAAAACAATAATTATGGCGGAAAGTGTGCTAGCATAAATCAGAAGCAGACGACAGTCCTGATTTCAATACTTACTGTTCACATGCCCTTGGACCAGGACCTACAGTCCAATCTGCTGACTATTTAGCATCATCAAGTCTCTTATGCCACCTAAAGACTCAACTAGTAATTACATTGATGCATCTGTTTGGAACCTTGAGGCCTCACATCTACATCATTTTGGATCATTTACTCTTCAAAATGAACTTTAGAATCATTTTCTAGTAAAGGGCATGTTACTTTTCTCCAGTTATTCAAACATTTTGCTTACTATCTAGGTTCTTTCTAATATTTAAATATTTTCCGTAAGGCAATTTAGCAGTGTGTACCAAAAGCCTTAAAAACACACACTCTCTAACCCAGGAATTCAATTTCTAGAAAGTTTCTCTTAGAAAATAATCATAGAACTATAAACAGACATATAATAGTAAAAAACTATATTATACCAATTGGGGCCTGGTGACTTAAATTATAGTTTTATCTGCTTGTGCATGCAGAGCTGATTTTTTTTTTTCTTTTTGTAGTTTTGAAACTGCTTAACATTTTTACAGTAAGAATAAATCATTTTTACATGATATAATATTATTCTTTTTTTTTTTTTTTTTTAAATCTACTTTATTTATTTTATTTTATTTTATTTTTATTTATTCATTTATCCCCCCCTTGCTGCTTGCGCTCGCTGGGTCAGCTAACCACGCCATGCGGGCGGGCTTGCCTTCACCAGGAGGCCCCGGGAACCGAACCCGGGGCCTCCCATATGGTAAACGGGAGCCCTACTGATTGAGCCACAGCCGCTTCCCAATATTATTCTTTAAAAATCAACAAAGGGTCATCATTTAACCTTAAAATTGACAGCTGAAAAATAATTTTATTTTAAAAAATATATGCAAAATAAATATTTCCATGTTTTTAAAGACTACAGTCAAGATTATTTTCTCCCATCCCTTCTTTAAATTTTCTACAATGTTACTTTTATCACATCATTAAATTTTAAATAGAAACAGCCTTAAAATTTCTATTTGGAATGATGGAAAAGTTTTGGTAATGGATGGTGGTGATGGTAGCACAACATTGTGAACATAATTAACAGCATTGAATTATATATTTCAATGTGGTTAAAAGGGGAAATGTAGGTTGCATAAAAAAATCCACGGACCTTCAAAACACAAATAGTGAATCCTAAGTTAAACCATGGACTATAATTAATAGCAAAATTATAAAAATGTGCTTTCATCAATTGTAACAAATGTACCACACCAATGCAAAGTGCTAATAATAGAGTGGTATATGGAAATCTTGTACTTTATGCATGATTGTTCTGTAAACTCAAGTTCTCTGATAAAAAAAAAAAAAAAAAAAAAAAAAAAAATTGCCTTGAGATATAAATAACTCCTACTGGCCTGTTTCCTTAAATGCCTTTTTCAAGATAACACACAATTAATGACAAAGTTTGTCCAAGAAACAGACTGTCTGTTAAATTCAAAGATAAGTTACTGCTCCTAGGTAGTAACTTTTACTTACAATCAGTTTTCTAATTTCTGTAAATAACCTTATTTCTGATTCATTTTATTTCATGCCTATATGATGAAATACTGATATACATTTTCCATTGGTTAATTATATTAACAAAAACAGAATGAGTGAATTTTCCAATTTAAAATTGTTTAATATACAATCTTCTATACCATGATTAATGAAGTTTATTAGCTTATTTTAATAAAGTTCAGCAATAGTTAGAAAGAAAATTATTTTCTATGCGTACTTTAAATGCCATAATTAAAAGATGAAAAACTATTAATTCATTCATTCTTTACTTACATGGGGAGAAATATATAAAGGTACAGAGATATTCTTCTAATGCTTAGAAAGTGATTCCTAACTTTTTCTAGGTCAAGGCTCCTTCACATAAATGGATTTTTTAAAAAAGAGAACTACAGATTTTCTCCCCCAGGAATGTGCAAATCATGCAAAATTTCACAATAATTTCAAGAGTTCCCAGTGTCTCTGTACCCAGCCATTAAATATCACATCTTCCTTATGATACAACCATAGATAAATGTTGGCTCAAGTGAAGCAAGTATATGCTAGCAAAATCACATTACTTTGAATAGCAACAGCCCAGAGAAAAGGTGTTCCTAAAGTGATTATAGCAAATAATTTCATGCCAAGGATTTGACCAATATGCCTGTATATGTGTTAATATGAACACAGAAAAATATCTCAAACGATATATACCAAACACAATAACCACCTCTGTTGAATGGGAAAAGCATGGGGAACTTGTACATTTTACTTATTTTAATTCCATGCTTTATTTTAGAGTATTTTCCCCCCAAGTGTGTGTTACTTGTCTGTTTTAAATGTAGGAATTAGGAAAATAGGAACAAGAAAATATTGAAAATGCTTACTTCCCACTACTTTAGAAATCGAAGCATATCCTTTTGCTTGCTAATCAGAGTGGAGACAAGCTCCTGGTTCAATCACTAGATCCTACAGAACTGGATATATAAATCCCAGCAGTCTACTTGTTTTAACAAAATTCCACTGCAACTACAGAAATAAGGCATTCTATGTAACACTGTAGAAAGGAATTTTATCTGGTTTACCTACTTAGTGAGGTTTACAGGAAAGGAATTTTAAGTAAAACAACCATAAAAAAACAACCTCAGATCTAAGTCTTAAAAGTTTTCACCTTTAAGAATTTATTTTATTTTATACAGTTGCTTGAATTGGAAGCTGATGAATGTTTCAACTATAAATTAGTCTCTACTTACTCTGAATCTGCTGTGACACTACTTAATGCACAGTCTAACAGGCCAACTCTATTTCGAATTCTTGGGTCCCAGCACTCCACGCGACCCTAAAAAAAACAAGAAGTAATCATTTCAGTAATAGCTGACATTAGAAAAAATTTAGACAAATACCAAATAAAATAAAATAAAAAATATACTTAATAACATTGATTATCTCATGGAGAATAAAAATTTCATCTTTTACCTTATATCCTTTTAGCACTGTTTAAATTTTTTACCATAAGCTGAATTTCTCTTATAATACAAGAAAAAAAACTAGTTAAGAAAAAAGATACAAAATGCAATATAGGATCCTAGATTGGATCCTAGATTGGGAAGAGGGTGTTGTGGAGAAGAAAAGCTCTGAAAGTTTGAAGGACATTTTTAGTATAACTGGAAAATTTTAAATATTTAAATGTATAAATGTTACATATTTAATATATAATATCATAATATTCATGTTAAATTTCTTAGGGGTGATAATGGTATTGTGATTTTTTAGAAGAACGTTCTTGTTTTTAGGAAATACATTTTGAAGCATTTAGCTGAAATAAAAAATAAATATGTATGTAAATTTATATTTACAGAGAAAGAGGAAAAGCAAATAGGTGAAATGTATATAAGTGATTACTGAACTATGTTTTCAACTTTTCTGAAAGTGAATTAAAGAAAAAAGCTGGGAAAAAATTAAGTTAAAAAAAAAAAAAGATAAAGAACTGCCCACAATAGAACAAGGTAGCAACTGCAGTATCTGCAGTCAACAGAATAGCAACATAGCCACTAAAAAGAATAATGGAGAGATACATATACCAGAAAAACATTCACAAGCTGTAAAGTAGAAAGCAATTTATCTTAAAAAATAGTATGAGCCCACTGGTCTCTTTAAAAAAAAATTCATACAAACATAGGAAACCCTGTGAAAGGATAGAGAACAAACTATTAACAGCATTTATCTAAGGGAATAGGATTAGAGTAGTGGAGAAGGAAACTATAGTTCTCATTTTGTACCCTTCTATAGTCTATGATTTTGTAATGGTTAAAAAAACATAAACATACACAAAGATTTTCAAAAATTGTTTAATATAAGAACAGCTTTAAAAGCAAAGCAAGATCTCAAATATACTTAGAGGGCTTGATCTCATTTCTCTTTTATAATTATTACAAACGTGTATGTCACAAAGCTGAATTAAGAAAACCCTTACAGCAGGTGGTTCTAAATGGTCTAGTGTACATCTATGTATTCTTTTTTTTTTTTTTTAAGGAGGTACAGGGATTTAACCCCAGGACCTCATACATGGGAAGCAAGTGCTCAACCACTAAGCTACATCTGCTCCCCTATGTATTCTAGAAGTTAACAGACTTTAAGACCATAAAAAAAAGTTTTCTATAACCTAAATTTGAATATTTCTATTGCTAAAACCTCCTTTCTTATACACTTCTAACAGCACAAAATGCCAGCACTTAGGTCTGCTCTTGGAAATAATAATACCAATTGTCACAAAAGTCAGCAAAACCTAACATATAATGTCAGAATTAATGTAAAAATAAACTCTTTAAATCTAGTCTGACTATGCACATCAATTTTCAAGCTTCCAATAAACAAAGAAGTTAGTAATTCCAGATTAAAGGCAGCACTATCTACCCCTCCCCAAAATGCCTCAGGGCTGGTCTTAAAACAGTTGATGAAAGAGTAGCGCAGTCTAATAAATAATTTCCCTTACAGAGTATGTTTCCTGATATCTAGTTTGTATTGCTCTCTAAGAACCCTATTTAAAAACTATTTTCTCACAGCAACTATTTTAAAACCTCCCCTTGGTAATCAAGTAAAATAATTGTCAAGAGAATACTTCATTGGCCTGATTTAGGCACAGAAGTATTATATTCAACATAGTTTTATATATTTCTGTTACACCAACTTCATGTGTCCTGTTTCAAATCATAACTCTTACCATAAAAATAATTTGAGTAAAGGAACTCACATTTCATCCACATGGAATTGGATTTAATAAATTACAGTTTATTTAAACAATGAACTGCTTTCAATTTAGAAAATTAGTTTGGCAGTATAAGTACCAACATATAAAGATGTTCTAATAGTATATACTGTTATATTAAAATAAAAAGCAATATGGAGAACTACTAGAAAAAACTTTAAAAAAAATAAATTTTTTTTTTTTGAGGTACTGAGGCCAGGGATTGGGAAACCGTATGTGGGAAACCGGTGCTTAACCACTGAGCCACATCAGCTCCCCTGAGTTGGTTTTTTCATTTGCTTGCTTATTGTTTGTTTTTCTGTATTTAGGCTGCACCAGGAACCGAACCTGAGACCTCACATGTGGGAAGGAGGCGCTCAACTGCTTGAGCCACATCTATTCCCCTAAAAAATATTATGTACACATATAAATACATTATGCACATTTGTATATATATAGAAAAAAACCTAAAGGATATACTTTGCACATTTGTATATATATAGAAAAAAACCTAAAGGATATACTTCAAATCATTTAAGAGGTAACTCTAGGATATAGGATTCAGTGGCTGGATACTTTTTTATTTTATGCTTCTGACATATTTCCTCTTTTTATGAGTTTTTTCAGTACTACAATTAAAAATGCAAATCAGAAAAATTCTTGGCAAGTACGATGGATACATTTCAAAGGTGTACTGTAGTATAAAAAGGAAAATACTGTGTATTTTCAATTCAGTATTTATTAAGTGCTGCTATAGAAGTTGTACAAATCACTATCCTATACACCTTTAGAATTTATAATGTTTCCATATAGGTTATTTCACATGATTTTCACCAGCATCTTGTGGGCTAAACTGTGTCTCCTAAAAGGTTATGTCCAAATTCTAACCCCCAGTACCTATGAATATGTCCTTATTTGAAAATTAAGTCTCCACAGATGTAACCAAGTTAAGATGAGGTTGTATTGGATTAGGGTGGTCCCTAAATCCAATGACTGGTATCCTTATAAGGAAAGAGAGATTTGGAAGTAGACACACACAGGAAAGAGGCCATGTGAAGATGGAGGCAAAAACAGTGTAATGATGCGAATATTCTCGCTGTCCTGATTTTGTGATAATCAGGGTAGGCCAAACATTCGCTATATTAGAAACCACGCATGTGTCCCCAGACTTAGTTTTTCTCCCTTGGTCTGGTTTTTAGAATGCTGGTGATAAACTAAGCCTGATTTAGTATATGACCATCCTGTATGGGAAATGACTAACTCTAGCTATCTTTGGTCACCCTTAAGAGATATAACAGAGGGACGGATATGGCTCAAATTGTTGGGCGTCCATCTCCCATAAGGAGGGACCTGGGTTTGATCCCTGGGACCTCCTGGTAAAAATTTAAAAAAAAAAAATATATATATATATAATGTGTGTGGGCCGCCAGGCCCCATGCACAGGTGTGCTGTGAGGTCCTGTGAGCAGGTGAGCCCCCCAGGCCCCGTGCATGGGTGAGCTGCCAGGCCCGGCAAGTCGGTGTGCCGACAGACCCCATGCACAGGTGCACCGCCAGGCCCTGCAAGCGGGTGAGCTGTCAGGCCCCGCGAGCCATGCAGCAAGATGATGACGTAACAGGAGAGTGACACAAGGGAGACCCAAGACGAGATTCTCCGAAAAATCAGGAACTAAGGTGGTGCCGGTGGTAGGACGCCTCTCTCCGATATCAACGGTTCCGAGGATCGAATCCCAGTGAAGACAGGAGGAGAAGGATAAGAAGAGGGCAAAAAACAGACATACAGAGTTGCCCAGCGAATGCACACAGAAACAGCAAGAATGGGTGGGGGGAGGGTAAAAATGGATAAAAGTAAATAAATAAATCCTTGGGGGGAAAAAAAAGTATAGGGGAGTAAGATACGGACTATAGTTAGTAGTAATACTTTGACGATGCTCTTTCATGATTTGTTAACAAATGTTTCACAACAATGCAGGGTGTTTGTGGTAATGTGTGGGAGCCCTGAATGATGTTATGCATGTTTGTTTTGTAAGTTCACGATGTTTACTAAACACTTATAGTTTATGTATGTTCATGTATGAATGACATATTTCAATAAATTATTTATAAAACAAACAAAAAAACAAAACAGAGTAATGCAGCCATGAGCCAATGAATGCCAAAGGCTGTTGGTAACCACCAGAAGCTAGGAGAGAGGCAGGGAACAGATTCTCCCTCAGATCCTACAGAAGGAACCAAGTCTGCCGTCACCTTGATTTTGGACTTCTAGCCTCCAGAGCGTGAGAGAATAAATTTCGTTTGTTTTAAGCCACCCAGTTAGTGGTAATTGATTAAGGCAACCCTAGGAAAGTAAGACAATAAGCATTATCATCTCCATTTTACAGAGGAGGAAACTAAGCCTCTGGGAAGGTAACTAATTCACAGTCATGAAACTACCAACAGGTAGTCCCAGCAAAAGCTGGGACAATGTGGCATATAAAGCAATGCCAGCAGTGCTCCCATAGAGCTGACAATTCAGCTGTGGTGGTGAGCTGTGCTCAGCTACTTAGACCTTTTCACTTAGTTCTCCAACACCCCCACCCCACCCCCATGAATAAGAGTGAAATCTGCCATGCTTCCCTGGAGCTGGCAGTCCAGCAGTGATAGTGAGCTGTGCTCAGCTATCTAGACCTTTCCATCTAGTTCCCAATGATCAGCGTATATATCCCAAATCAGAGGCACAATGGGACACAGTCTACAAGGTGACATAGTTGTCTTTGTGTGGAAAGGCAAATATTACCAACAAAAAACAAACCAGTGGTTGTCACCTTATTATAATAGCACCCTGCTTTAAGGAACCAAGCAACACTGTCTATAATTAAAATTCCATTCATTAGTGAATGTAAAACAAATTAAAAAAAAAAAAAAAAAAAACTAAAGTCAATGTATACTTACCTCTATTGTTCCTGTGGCAAACAAGCCATGCACAGGATTTATGTCACAAACATTATTCTCCCTAAAACAGTAAAGCAACAAGGGAAAAAGTACTGGTTAGCATATACATGAGGAGCAGAGGAGTATACAATAAACTTTCTAAACAAATTCTGTGGAGAGAGAACGCATGCAGATACTCCCTTATTCATCTGCAAATGATAAACACCAATGTCAAAAAGGGTCAAACGCTTGGGTCACAGTCTGCAGAGCTTCTGGCCTCTCTTCTGGAACTCTGGCTGGCCAGACGAAGGATGGAGGAAGGAGTTCCTTCTGAAACACCATCCTATGCCCAGGAGAATAAAGGTCCATTCCATTTTCTCAATTTATTTTCTTCCTAGGCAAGGAAGCATTCTGGAAAGAATATAGTCTATGACTATTATAATCCCGAGATTAGCCTGAGTTGAGTATACTGACCTAAGCCTCCATTTCCTCATCTGTAAAATGGATATTTTACCTACCGCATTGGGTTGTGCTAAGGATTAAGTACTCAACACAGCCCCCAGAGTACAGAAGATAACTTTTTATTACTCAATAATTCATCATGAAGTTATAATTTTTGTTACATTTTAATTGCAGATTTATTAATACAACTGGCTGCTTTGTATGGATTTCTGAAGGATGTTATGGAAACTGGGAACAGGCATAGAGCACCTTGTAGAACTGACAACACTTCATACTAAGTGGCAAGAATGTTACACACAAACACTTGAAAAAGAGCAGAGCGTAACAGAACATTCTTGAGCAGTTACCATAATTTTTTAAAAAGAAAATATTAGCACTTCAAGCTGATGAGGAAAAAAAAAAAGCTCAAGAGTTTTCTTGGTTTTCATCACTTCATGTTCTTCTAATCTTTAGAAACCCTCAAAAAGCGATAAGGATAATGCAACAAAGCTCCTCATATTCACAGATGAGAAGTAAACCAGTTTCCACCACTTAACTAGCTGTGTGATCTTGCACAGTCTACTTACTCTCCCTGAGCCTCTGCTACCCTATTTATAAAATGGAGATGGTAATAGTACCTATCAAAAGATTTGTTCTGAGATTAAAATGGATTAATAAAATAAAATGACTGAATAATGCCTGGCATATAGTGCTTTTACTCTTATTATTAGTTATTATTATTATGACATATTCATTCTTAAAGAATTTCTCTTTAAATAAAACAAGAATATAAAATGCATAAGAAAAAAACTGGTCCTTAAATGTCTGCTAGTGGAAAAAAAAAAAACAGAACTCAAAGTTAATTCAGGGAAGCAGATGTGGCTCAAACGATTGGGCTTCTGCCTAAAACATGGGAAGTCCTGGGTTCAGTTCCCGGTGCCTCCTAGAGAAGGCAAGCTGGCATGGCGGGCAGGCGTGGTGAGCTGATGCAACAAGATGACGCAACAAAAGAAACACAAGGAGGAAAGACAATGAGAGACACAACAAACCAGGGAGCTGAGATGGCTCAGGGGATTGAGTGCCTCTCTTCCACATGGGAGGTCCTGGGTTCGGTTCCCAATGCCTCCTAGAGAGAAGAGGAGCAGACACAGAGAGCACACAGCAAATGGACACAGAGAGCAGACAACAACTGCAAATAACGGGGGGGGAGGGGCTAAATGTGCGTTTAAAAAGTGAGTTTTTGAAGTTTTTAGTATATATATTTTTTTGGTTTGGTGGTGGTGGTTTTTTTTTTTTTTAAGGAGGTACTGGAGACTGAACCTGGGACCTTCTACATGGGAAGCAGGAACTCAACCTCTGAGCTACATCTGCTCCCGTGAAGTTTTTAGCACATTAAAAAACTTCTTTAAATTAAAATTTGCACAAAATCACCAGGTTTTTAGTGAATTTTTGTTTCAGAGAAAACCTATCAGTACTCTTTTTAAATATTGTTGCTCAGAGTTTTGCTTAAATATTCTTGCCAACATTATCTTGTTACTTGTTAACAACTTAAGCATCTGTCTCCATCTCCTGGCCAAAATAAATACAGCAGTATTACCAAAAATACTCACGCAGCATCAGTTTGTAGAGGATTCAGGTATCGCCCTTGTTCTAGGTTTAATCTGTAAACCTCAGAGCTACAGAGTAAAAAAGTTAAAACTGTGGTAAACCACAATGGACTTTTTTTTTTTAACAAATCAATTTTTATTGATACAATGGACTTTTTTATTATATTTAGAAATATATCACTCATAAGGTATCATTTCCCTTTGTAAAACTGATACAAATGTATTCTAAACCTAAAAAAATAAATCAGTTTATCTGTGAATCTGTTCATATATAAAAGTGATTTAAATCACGGTGCCAAGAAAATATTATGAAGTCATTAAGTAGAATGCTACAAATAACATAGGGAATGCTCACTATAATAGCAAATAAATAAAAAAAAAGCAAGATCCCAAAGTATACATAATGTATCTATATATGTATATAAGAAAGGACTAGAAGGAAATACAATAAAATACTAATAAGAGTGTCCTCTAGATGGCATAATTACTAGTGATTATTTTTTTTTTCTTTATACTTTCTTTATTTTCCAATTTTCTAAAATGAGTATGTATTTTTTATAATCATAAAAAAGGTAGCATTTAAGCATAAAAAGTTTAAAAATACCCAAGCAAAAGGGCTAAGAAACTGACTCTATCAACAATATGACCCTGGTTACCTATGTCTCTGCCTCCAGACTTAGAGCACCAGGATAAGAAAAGTCAAGGATGTAATCTTAAATGAGCAGTCACTTCGGGACTATACATACCTTAAGCAAGCTAAGGACAGGGATCATGTCATATACTTGTTTAAACCCCTCCCTACCATTTTTTTAACCAGAGCCCATAACCAACCACATATAGCCTTAATCACAAACTGGTCCAGATATAAATTCACTGCTGATACTGAAATAAATTTAAAGCAGGAGCTACAAGTTTTGGAAATAAAAAGAAATCTGGGAAATAAAAAGAAATTCTAAGCACTATTGTATCTAATAAATTATGGCAAACAGGCTATGTTAAACAGGCTTGAATATTTCCCATCATATATCCTGGTTTAATCACTGGGACATGTAAATATCATACATATTTTTAACACTAAAAAATATGTATTTTATTAAGTCAGACAAGAGGTGTTAAAACAGTACATTATAATCCCACTTAGAAATAAAATGCACCAATATTTAGGCAATGGACTTTTTTTTTTTTGCTTACCCCTTACCTCTAAGGTTTTTTCAGTAACCTTGTGTCACTTTTAATTATTTTTTAAAGCAATCTATTTAAATAAACAAAATGTAATAGAAATTTAAGAAACAGAAATTGTTTTAGAGCGGTGGAAAGAAGAAAAAGAATGAGATAAAATACCTTGCACCAACAAAGTACAAGTCACAGGATGGGTAGTGGTAAGAGAAATCTCTCCCAAACTTTGGTATTCTGGTTTTGTAATAAAAACCTTGTTGTGAATGAAATTCAATATATCTATCACTATGTAAGAAGACAATCTGAAAATGAAACAAGAAAATTAGCTGGCTTAAGTTTCTAGGTAAAATGTCTATTTCATCATCATCACTAAACTAGGCAAAACAAAAACAAAAATATTCTGATCTTTCTCACTCTCCCTCTTTCTTTCTCTCTTTCAACACACATATACATACACAACTGCCTCTCTAGTGGTTTCTTAATGCCTTTTTGCATCGTGGATAGTTTTCTGCAAATCTTCACTTTTAATTGAGGTGCCAGCATTTTAAAAAGTAAAGCATTGCACAGTAACCTCAAAGACTAATTTTTCATGTCAGAACAACATTTTAATAATCCTACAATAATCACCCAAGCTTTGATAAACTTATATATCTTTTACTTGAATGCATTAGAAAGGTATCTTTATAATCTGAAGGAGGTATTTAAAAGCAAATTTACCAATATTTAGAAAAAATACATCATAAAATTACATGTTCCAAACATATGATAAAAGCAAAAGAATAAACTATACCCCATAGTTTTCAAAACTGAAGACATTACATAAAGCCATGTCAACTAAGAAAATTCAATTTGCCTTTAAGATGACATTTGACATGACAAACGTTTTAAAACTAAGGATTAAATGGCAAATATGTAACTACTGAAAATGGCCATAAAAAATTGAAAGATGGACTAATGGTACCAAGAGAAGAAAGAAAAGAGACAAATCTGTTTAGCTGTGTAATGAACTGTTTTAGAACATATCACAATAATTTACAGGGTTAAGAAAATTAAACATACAGCAGTGGTATTTTACTTTTCACATTTGAATAAGAAAATGAAAGCAACCTGGCAAATGTATCTATTTTTAATACAATAATCAGAACCACAAATCTAGAACATAAAGGTCTAAAAAAGATGACTGCTACCAATTCTTAAAGGTTTCATTTATAATACATCATCTATGATAAGATATGGAAAAACTAATTTTCCAATATTAGAATGGCCAAAGGATATTACCATCACTGTTGTTTTAAAGGGTATTAAGTATCATACATGTCACAAACAAAAAATAGAATAATAGAAAATGTTTGGTTCTATCTTACTACACAGCTATCTTTAACAACAGAAATATCATAAAAATTATTATCAACATACAAGTCCACTCATTCATTTCTTAAATATAGCCATTACAAATCAATTCTATAAAACATACCTTTGAATAGTCATCAGATAAAATTTCAAAGGTGACAACTGAAAAACAGGTAGTAGGAATAAAATGCATTTCTCAATGAGAATTTTTAATGAAAATGCAAACTTAATGCAAAGGACTCTAATTTAACAAAGAAAGTATACACAAATATTGTTTTTTGCTCCTATCTAAAACAAGAACATAACTTCCATCTTATAATGCCCCCAAAACACCAAACAGGAAATAAATATACAATTTCTCAGTACAGATCAACTAGATTGTCTGCACAATTGAAACCAATTAGAAGTAGATAAATTAACAAAACATAATGATTTTTACACACTTCCACAGTTTTCCTGAGATGTTAGAAATAAATTAATTTTTAAGAAAAGACTTTCCAATGTACATTAAGGAACAATAAAAAAATGTTACTTTAAAAAAGATAATTTTTTACCCTATCATAGTATACCTGCTAAACAAAATAAAGAGCTAAAAAGCCCACAGGGAGAGAGTGCAGACCACAATGTGAACTATGGTCCATGCTGAATGGCAAAGCCCCAAGATGCGTTTATCAGCTGCAATGAATATGCCACACTAATGAAGGATGTTTATGTGGGAGGGTGTGGGAGGTATGGGGAGTTGGGCATATGGGAATCCCTATGTTTTTTGTGTAAAATGTATGTAATCTAATTATCTTTTAAAAAGAAAAAAATAATAATAAAGCATAAATGTGTGAAAATTTTTTAAAATAAAAAGCCCACAGGGTTTCTACTGTTTTCAAAAAGCAAAGAGTGAAACAAGTTAGGGGAATATACTTATAATTCAGCAGAACCCATATTCCATTAACTCAATTCCAAACACTAGACCAACTGATAATAATACATGAAATTTCCCATTTTCCTTGTCATCTGGAGTAGGCAGACTTCTAAGAATGACCCCTATGACCTTTGCCCTTGTATAATCTCTTCCTCTTAGAAAATGTGGGTAGAACCTGTGAATAGGATGAGACACCACTCCCTTAATTACATTACATTATATGGCAAAGGGAGGTTATTGGGATAGGCTTGATCTAATCATACCAGTCCTTTAAAAGAGGTTTCCTTGGGCTGGCAGGAGATGGGGGAAGCCAGATATGTGAAGCATGAAAAAGACTCACACTGCTGCTGGCTTCAAGATGGACGGGGCTATGTGATCAGGAATATGGGCAGCCTCTCAAAGCTGACAGTGACCCTCGGCTGACAGCGGGCAAGGAAATGGTAGCTCAGTCCTAAAACCACAAGGAATTGAACTCTGTCCACAATATGAATAAATGTGGAGGCAAATTCTTTCCCAGAGGCTCCAGTTAAGAGCCCAGCCCAGCTGACACCTTCTTTGTAGCCTTGTGATATCCTGAGCATCAGAACACAGCAGATTCTGCATAGACTTATGACCTCCAAATGGATGTCATTAAAAGCTGCTAAATTTATACCATCCATTTCCATTTTAATGTATACCATCCATTCCATTTTAAAAAAGAGAAAAGTAGCCAAATATAAAAAGTTATTTTCATGAATTAAAATCTAACCTCTTACCTTCTGAATCTAAACACCTTTCAAACTTCAAGGATAATTGATAGGTGTCATAACATCGAACCCGAGGTTTATATGTTCCTATAACAAAATTAATGTGATGTGAAACCTTAAGAACGTACTTTTCATAGTCAATAGTCAATACCCTGCACATATGCCAACTATACTTTTTGTTCAGCAATAGGTACGATTAATTATACCCATATCAAAGGAAAAGGATTTAAAAGCAGCTCCTCCCAAACATCCCAAGAAGAAAATGGGCACAGTCATAAAAAAGGAATACAAATAGCTAATAAATATCACTAATAAGCTAACCAAAGCAGATTAAAACAAACTAGTGGGCAATTTTTTGTCTATCAGGCTGGTAAAGATTTTAAAATGGTGCTGGTAAGGGTGCTGAAAAATAGTACTGTCATATATTTTTGGTATATTGATACAACGGTGAAAGACAACGTGGCAATATCTATAATATGTGATGTTATACATCTTGTATTCTAATTTATACAAATTTATGGTACAGACATACACTTACAGTATACCAAAGACATGAAGAACGTTCACTACAGCATTGTATATAAATAGCCAAAAATTAAAAGTAAAACGTCCATCAATAGAGAAACGGTTAAATAAACCACAGTGAGTCCATACAATGGAGCATTATATATACAGTCCATGAAGAGGATGAGGCAGCCTGGATCCACTGACATGGAGGGCTGTCAAAATGTATGACAAAATAAAAAAGAAAGAGTGCAGACAGAGCACCAGTGAGTGCTGCAGAACAATGCATATATGATCTTATTTTTGTAAAATTAAACAATAATGTCAGTATTTTGTACAGAAAAAAGTTGGAGGATTTTCATAAAACTTTTATATGTTTATCATGTTTGTAATCAGAAAACGAAATAGATCAACTTTGAAAACCAATAAAGGCATTTTTAAAAGAAAAGAATGAGGCAGTCCTATGTTTGCTGACTGATCAAAACACAAGATTTCATTAGAAAAGGGAAGTTAAAAAAAAACAACAGTAAATATATCATAAGCCAACTGATGTATGATGACAATTTGAACTTGACAATTTTAATGGATTTGTGGGACATGCGTGTATGTGTGTGTATAAAAGATTTGAAAGGCCATTTGCAATATAAAAAAAAAAAAAAGAACCTTCACTTCCTTTTTTGTGTGTTTATTTTTGGGTGTGTTTTTTGTTTGTCTGTTTGTTTGGTTTTTTTTGGTTTGGTTTCTACACTGTTAAAGATTAATGCATTACTTTAGCCATCAAAAAAACATTGTGACAGAAAATATAAATATAAATGAAAGCAGCCCCTCTATTTACCTTGTTCTTTCACCCAGAAAAACTAATAAGATTAACAAGGCCCTAAGAGTAAGAATTGAATCTGGCAGGACCATGTATCTGATGCTTCCAAAAGGAACCAAGAGGCTGGTTAACTCTGTGACAAATCAATACACAGCACATTTCCCTGGATCATTTCCTTGGATAGTCTCCCTAGCTAGATTAAAATTCCTTCAAGTTCTGGGCCACATCTTATTCAATATTTTCTTAGCCACAGTGCCTAACCCACTGAAGGCAATCTAAGGTAGAAGTAGAGAGATCGAAAGAAGAGAACCTCTATTGTGTTACATAAAGAAGCAAGTGACAACCCACGTGCACTTCCCCTACCAATACCAGAAAAAGGACCCTCTAGAAAAGTTGAGTCAGAAGACTCTGGATTCTAGAACCATGCTATCCAATATGGTATGGCTATTTAAATTAAGTTAATGAAAATTAAAACTTCAGTTCTTCAGTCATACTGGCCACATTTCATGTGTGATTTATTTAATATTGTTTTTAAGATAAAAAATAAAAACTAAAGGTTCTGAATGAGAGGGAAGCAATGAATTTTGCCTGGAAGTAGAGGATGATCTTTTAAAGAAAAGTATAACTTAATAGATATTTAACCTCTTTTTAATTCGTATGCTAGCACTGTTAAGTACTAGATCTGTGAGCTTGGACAAGTCCTTATTATTGTATCTATAAGATTTTAAAAAATTTAATTAACTCTCTAAGATCTTTCCAATCCTCAAAGAGGTATCCATATATCTTGCATTTCCTCAATTCTATTTACCAGTTCCTAAACATAAAACTGTAAGCTAAGAAACGTGGACAGTTCCAATGCTAAGGCTACCATTAACACAAAATAAAGAGACTGGCATGTATATATGTATAAAGTTCTATCAAATATGAAAGTGGTTGGTAAAAGGATATAATAGATGGATACTGTTAAACCAGCAGAAAAATGTATATGGACAACACGTAGGACATGCACACCAAAATCACAACCAAAAATGGTAGGTAATACTACTCAAAATTATAAAATAAAACGTTCCCTATGCTTCCTGGCTTTTTGATAATGATGAACATTCCTAACGTAAAATCCTAGAGATATAAAAAATCAGTAGTACATGATACAAAAAATCATTATGTTAAAAGTGACCTTTCCTTGGAACCCTTATTCATTATTGGTGGGAATATAAAGTAAGACCACTTTGTAAAAATGTCTGGTAATTTCTTATAAAATTAAACATATAATTGTTTCATTGATTGTAGCAAAGGTATCACACTAATGCAAAATGTTACTAATAGGGAAAACTGTGTGTGTGAGCAGGGGGTAATATGGGAACACTATACTTTCTGTATGATTTTTCTGTAAATCTCCAAATCTTCCAACTCCAAATCCACAACTACCCTACAACCCAGGAATTCTACTCCTAGGTATTTATCAAAGACAAATGAAAGCATAAGTCCACAAAAAAGACTTGTACAAGGTTGTTCATGTTTTTTACTAACAAGAGACAAAAAATAAAAATAGGCCAGGTGTCCATCAAGTGGAGAATGGATAAATAAACGGTGGTATATTCATACAGTGGGATACTATTTGGTGATAAAAAGATAAAAACTACTGACACATGCAAGATTATGGATGAATCTCAAACACAAAATCCTGTATTGAACAACACTTATACAAAAAGAATACATACACAGAATTGTGCACTTGAAAGTGGCTAAAATTAGAAATTCTGAGTTGTATATATGTTACTACAATAAAAAGTGTTTTTTAAGGAAAAAAAAAAAAAAGAATACATAGTATATGACTGCATTTAGATAAAATTCTAAGGCTGGATAAACTCACCTATGGTTAAAAAAAAAAAAAAAAATCAGAACTGTAGTTGCCTTTGTGTGGGTGGGAGCAGGAATTGACTGAGAGGTGAATGAAGGAATTTTGGGGGTTGAAAGGCATGTTCTGTATCTTGACAAGGGTTTGTGTTACAAAGCTGTATGCATTTGTCAAAATTCATTGAAATGGTATACTTAAGACCTATGCATTTCAGTGGATATAAATTTTACCTCAAAAAAGAAAAAGAGTTAAAGGAAATATTGAATTATACTCAATAATGAACTCTAATATATGCCAAAGTATTTAGGGCAGAAGTATACTGATACCACACTTTGAAATGAATCAAAAAACAAGATAGACTCGATGGATACAGAGACTGATGGATGAATAGATTTGTGATAAAGCAAATACAGCAAAATATTTACCATGGAATCTAAGATGAGTGTTGGGGATTTAATCACGCCCCCCACATAAGGCTGTTCAGGTTCCAATCACTGCACCTGTGGGTGTTAACCAATTTGTAAATAGGACCTTTGAAGATGTTATTAGTTAAGGTGAGGTCAAACTGAATGAGGGTCAACTTTAATCCAATATGGCTGGAGTTCTTATAAGCAAAGGAAATTGGACAAAGAAAGAGAAGCCATGGGGAACAGCCAGTAGTTGGAAGTCAACACGTGCATTGCCATGTGACAGAAAAGCCAGGGACCAAAGATCTTTGGGGAGAAAGTATCGCCTTGCTGATGCCTCGATTTTGGATTTCTCCTAGCCTCAAAACTGAGAGCCAAAAAATTCCTGTTGTTAAGTCAACCCACTCTATGGTAATTTTTTCAGTAGCCAGGAAACAAAAACTATAGATGTTCACTGTACAATTTTTTCCACAGTTTCTATGTTTGAAATTTTTTATAATAAAAAATTTTGGATTAAAAAAGTGACCTTTCCTACCATAACATGTCCTGCTATAAAATGTGTGTAAATCATAACCAAAAATTACTTACCAGTTGCTAAAATATACTGTCCGTCTTTTGACACCTTAAGAGTGGTACAAACAGTAGGCATTTCAAAATCCTGAATAAGTTCAATTCTCCTACGAACATCTACAAAAAGATAAAATAAATCACTGTTTTAACCCAGTCCTTATTCTATAACACAGGAGGCCAAAGTGTGCAAAACAGTCACAGCAACTAAAAACAGGTAAAAGAATTTCCCAATGCTTTGAAATTTTGGGAAAGAACACTCATACAGTCCCACTCATGCTACTTGCTGTGCCTTGAATAATAAAATTCCTTGTCTCTTACTCAGGGGTCTTATGTCTTCTGCCATCACCCATAGAACAATGGGCTAATTTATTAGCTTATAAGTACGGTAAAAATCAAATCCCACACCTAACAAGGACATATTAACAACAACAGAACTTTCTTAAGGAAAAGGGAAGGAAAAAAAAAAAAAGCTTATTTTGCACTGTATTAATTTCCCCGCATTTTCATAAACCTTCACATAAATACAATAGCAGTAAATGAATGAAGAGCATTATGACATGGATCACCATAATAGCTGAAGTAGAAAAATAATTTATACTCACCAACATCTTTCTTCTGCAATGCTCTCTTCTTCCTATCAGAAAGCCACTTAAAGAAAATGAAGAGACTTTATTTTAAAACCAATTTCCCTAAAATGTTTTTCTGCTTGCAAAAATAATATATGCTCACATTAAAAAGTTACAGAAATATAGAACATAAAAATATTCTGTAATCCTAATCTTACTGTTAATATATCCTCTGGTTTTTTGTTATGGTTTTTTTTTTTTTTTTTTGTATATATCTATATACATTAGACAACAAGTTTTTAGAATTATTCTGTTTTATACAGGAGAGAATTAATTCACCTAGTCAACCTATGGAAAGGAGTTAGCCTCAAATATTATGGGTTATAATTAATATATGGAATGACATCATCTTTTTAAGTGAAATTTTAAAAAGCAAAACATTAAAATGAGTTACTTAGAGGTAATACATTTTTAAAAACTGACACTTGACAATAAGGAAATGTTACTTTTTAAAGTCATATTCATAGCCAATGAGGTTTATCCGAGGCACGATTATTGCTCATTGAAAACTTTTCCCAAGTGCCAACTGGCAACACAACTGGAAAAAGACCTTGAATAAAAGGGGGAAATGGTAAAGACAAAT
>JAKSZT010054462.1:20786008-20910017 GCA_026826555.1 Tolypeutes matacus | reverse complement strand
CAGATGCTGCCTACCTGCTAAGTCCTCTCATTAAAAGCTTTGTTTAAACTCTCAGCTCCTGGTCTGATTTCTAAGACACCTCCCTTCCTTGGCTTCCCTCCGAACCTAACAGTATATATGTTACTACAATAATTTTTTTAAAAATATTCATTGGTATATTTTGTTTGTTTGTTTGTTTTTAGGAGGTACTGGGGATTGAACCCAGGGCCTCATACACACAAAGCATGTTCTCAACCACTGAGCTATACCCACTCTGCTGTATTGCATTTTGAATGGATCTTTTGCCCATGCATGATTTTGTAACATCACACACTGATCATTTGGAAAATACTGGTTCACTGAATTATGCAGATTTATCAGATGCTGACACATTTAATTAAACAATGTCAAAAATTCACATTCATCAATAGCACCACCAATCTCATCAGTAAAGACCTGGAAAGCATCAATAATTGTTGGGAAGTTGTCAAGCTCATGGTGGTAGATAAAAAGTTTTCCAAAATTCTAATTTTCACTTGAAAATGCAAATTTTATCACTGGCAGCAAATGTCAGCTGTTTTCCTTTTAAGTGGCAGGCTCACTGTGACAGTTAGAAGTTCTTTTAGAATCCCAAAAAGAAAAAGATATGTCTTTTAACTAATCCATTCCTGTGGGTGTGGGGCCCTTTTCACTGGACTACATCAGTAAGGTGTGACTCAGGTTGGGTTTCCACCCTCTTGCTAGGTCTTACATAAATGGAGGCACAAAGGAAGAGATACACAGAGAAAGGAAGCTGCTATTTTTTATCCTGCCATGTGAAAGTAGATTTGAGGATTGCTAGCAGCCAAAGCATAAGCATGAAGCACCCCAAGAGGCTGGGCCCACAGGACAACTCAAGGCTGAAGAGATGAGCCATATGTCTGAGAGCCCACAGCTGAACTCGGGAAGAAAGAAGAGCAGATGAGACTGAGAGAGGAAACCCAGAAAGAAACAAGCCCTATGCCAGGGTGCCCAGAGCTGAACTCCAGGAGATGTAGATTCTGGAGGGGAAGGCAGGGACCTCAACAGAGACTGGCCACCATCCTCACCATGTGGCAGGACACCAGGATCAACAGTAGCTGACTTTGGTGAGAAAGTATCTCTGATGGTGCTTTGATTTGAATATTTCACAGCCTCAGAACTGTAAGTTTTTACCCTAAATAAAATCCCCATTATAAAATCCAACCTATTTCTGGTACTTTGCAGAGTGGCAAACTAAGACACTCATTTGTTCATTTTCAAGAAAATGCCTGCCAAATACCTAAGTGTGAATAACAATTGTTTGTCTATAAGTCATTCTTTCAAGTAAAACTTGCATTTCATGCAAAAAGCTGCTAGTTTAGCTTACAACTCAAACAACTGCACAGTGCTTTCCCTCAAGACAACCACTGTACTTTGGTATGCAGAAATGCCTTATGCATACTTCCTATTTCATTGCAAATATCAAGGATTGAGATTTAGTTAAATTAATACTCTTCAATGTTTCTCAGAAACATTCTTAGTAAAACTAGAAATTTTTTTTTTTACATCAAGTATGTGGCAGAGAATACAATGATTACTAATACAGTTTGGAGTCACTATTTTGATTTGTAGTAAGGCACCAGCAGTTTTACCCACCATTGCTTTCATATCATCAGAACAAATATCAATATGGAAAAAAGCAAATAACACCTTAGCATTACTGTGAAAACAGTTTGTCCTCACAGGCTCCCTGAAAGGACTTTAGGAACCTCCAGGGACTCAGAAACCTTGCTTTGAGAACCACTGTATTAAAAATAACAGTAAATATGTGAATATTCTTGCTGTCCTGATTTTGTGGTAATCAGGGTAGGCTAAACATTCGCTACATTAGAAGACATGCATGTGTCCCCAGACCTAGTTTTTCTCCCTAGGTCTGGTTTTTAGAATGCTGGTGATAAACTAATCCTGATTTATTATATGACCATCCTGTAAGGGAAAAGACTATAACTCTAGGTATCTCAGGTCAACCTTAAGAGATATAGCAGGAGAACGGATGTGGCTCAAATAGTTGGGCGTCTGTCTCCCATATGGAGGGACCTGGGTTCAACCCCCGGGACCTCCTGGTAAAAATTTTAAAAAGAAAAATATAGAAGGCGGGTGGGAAACCAAGCCCCGTGAGTGGGTGAGCAGTCAGGGCCTGCACACCACCAGGCCCCGCAAGCGGGTGAGCTATCAGGCCCTGCAAACAGGTGAGCCCCCCAGGCCCCATGCGCAGGCACGCCATCAGGTCCTGTGAGCCATGCAGCAAGATGATGATGTAACGAGAGAGTGACACAAGGGAGAACCAAGACGAGATGCACCGAAAAATGAGGAAGTAAGGTGGTGTAGGCAGTAGGACGCCTCTCTCCCACATTTTTTAATGAACAAAATGAATATCTAAAAATAGGGGCAGAAATTATAAAAAGGAACGAAACAAATATTATAGAGTTGAAGAGCACAATAAATAAAATTTTAAAATTACCAGGAAGCGGATATGACTTAAGTGATTGGGCTCTCGTCTACCGTATGGGAGGCCCTGGGTTCGATTTCCGGGGCCTCCTGGTGAAGACAAGCTGGCCCGCGCAGCGTGGAGAGCTGACAGAAAGCAAGCGCAACAAAATGACGCAACAAAGGGAGATAAGCAGACACAGAAAAACGCACAGCAAATGGGCACAGAAGCAAAAGCAGCAAGGGGCGGGGATAAATAAATAAATAATTTTTAAAAATCCCTAAAGGCTTTCAACTACAGATTTGAGCTAGCAGAAAAAAGAATCAGTAATCTTGAAGACAACTGAAATTATCCAGGCTGAGGAACAGAAAGAAAAAAGAATGAAAAAAGTAAACAGAGCCTGACACATCTGTGGGACACCTTCAAGTGTACTAATACATGTATTATGGGAATCCCAGAAGAAAGAGAGAAAGGAGCAGTCGGAATATTCAAATAAATAATGGAAGAAAATTTCCCAAATTTAACAAAAGACATGAATATGCACATTCAAGAAGCCCAACAAACCCCAAACAGGGTAAACTTGAAGAGAAACCCCCACACACACACAGTAATCAAATCGTCCAATGCCAAGAACAAGGAGAGAATACTGAAAGCTGCAAAAGAAAAACAATGTGTTACATATAAGGAAGTCCCAATAAGATTAAGTGCAGATTTCTCAAAAGACACCATGGAGGCAAGAAGGCAGAGACAAAATATTTAAAGTGCAGACAGAAAAAAATTACCAACCAAAAATTTCATATCCAGCAAGACTGTCTTTCAAAAATGAGGGTGAGATTAAGACGTTCCCAGAGAAACAAAAGCTGAGGGAGTTTGTCACCACTAGACCTGCCCTACAAGAAACACTGAAGGGAACTCATCAGACTGAAAGAAAAGGACATGAGAGAGAGGATCAAAAGAGGATAAAGAAACAAAAACCTGCAGTAAAGGTAATCATATGCCAGGCCTATTGTATGGTATTGTTTGATATGTAACCCCCTTTTTAATTCTTACAGATTCTAAAATGCAAATGCATGGAAAGTAATGATAGGGAAACGGATGTGGCTCAAGTAATTGAGCTCCCGTCTACCATATAGGAGGTCCAGGGTTCAATTCCCGGGGCCTCCTGGTGAAAGTAAGCTGAACCATATGGTGAGCTGGCTCACACGGTGTGCTGGCCTGCACAGGGGTGCTAGCCTGTGTGGAGTGCTGGCCCATGCAGAGAGCTGGCACAGCAAGATGACAAAACAAAAAGAGACACAGAAGAGAGGTAATAAGAGACACGGCAGACTAGGGAGCTCAGGTGGTGCAAGAGATTGAGCACCTCTCTCCCACTCCAGAATGTCCCAGGATTGGTTCCCGGTGCCGCCTAAAGAGAAGACAAGCAGACACAGAAGAACACACAGCAAATGGACACAGAAAGCAGACAGCAAGTGCAAAAAACAACAAGGAGAGGGGAATGAAAACATAAATCTTTTTAAAAAGTAATGATAACTTTTTGGACATAAAATGTATAATGTTATAATTTATAACAAGTACAACAAAAAAAAATGGAGGACAAAGCGGTATAGGAACAGTGTATGTGTATGCGACTGGAGTTAAGTTGGTATCAAATCAAATGTGACTGTTGTAAATTTAGGATGTTAAATTTTAGTCCCATGGTAACCACAAAGAAAATAAATGAAAAACATATACAGAAAGAACTGAGAAGATGGTGATGGACTGACAGGCAGAGCTGAATGCTCTCACAAAAACAACGGAGAAAGAACCAAAAGCTGTCCAGGGGAAGTGCTTTGCGGGTCAGCAGACGAGGATAGTGCTACACAACTCCCAAAAGGGCAAGGGACAGAGAGATGAAGAAGCCAAAAAGACAAACAAGTCACCAAGCACGTTCAGCAGGCAGGAAGGGCTCCCCTCCCCCACCCCCAAGATATTAAGCTGGGGTAAAACCTGTCTCATTGTAGTTGACTGAGAGGGGAACAGACATCTTCCAGCCTGTCAGCTGTTTCAAGGTAAAAGGGAGAGGAGGTCGGGGTGCTTTTCTTCAGTGAATTTGGCCAGCAGAGTATGCTTTGAATCTCCAATGTGGAGATTCAACACAGGAACACAAGAAAGCCCAGACTGAAACACCTCCATGGGAAGGTGCATTGACTAGCACCATCTGCTGGCCTGTCTGGAAACTGCATGGACAAAAACTGTTCCCGCTCTCTGTATCCAACCCCTGGGAGAAAATCTGTGCCCCATAGTGAGTCCTTGGCCAGATTTTGAAAACTTAAGCTGGGCAATTTTAAAGACTGAAAATAAGTTGAATCAAATATCAAAGAAAAGCTGTGTGAGGGGGGACAATAGGCAAGAGAGAGAAATTAGCCATCAGAGTAAATACACCAACTTCTGGAGTGGGAGAGAGGCGCTCAATCTCTTTTGGCCTAGATATCAGCAAAAAATTACAAGCCATACTAGGAAATAGCAAGAGATGGCCCAGACAGAAGAACAAACCAAATATCTTAAAGAGATACAGGAGTTAATACAATTAATCAGTGATAATCACACAACTCTCCTAAATCCCTTCAAAGAGTTTAAAGAAAATATGATTAAAGAAATAAAGGATATTAAGAAGACACTGGGAGAGCATAAAGAACAATTTGAAAGCCTGTAAAGAAAAGTAACAGACCTTATAGGAATGAAAGGCACAATGGATGAGATAAAAAATATATTAGAGGCACATGAGAGCAAATTTGAATTGCTTAAAGACAAAATTAGTGATTTCAAGGACAGAACATCTGAATTGGAAACAATAGGAGAACAGAAAGAGAAGAGAATGGAAAAAAATAGAACAGAGTCTAAGGGAATTGAATGACAATGCAAAACGCACAAACATTTGCATTATTGGTGTCCCAGAAGGAGAAGAGAATGGGAAAGGGGCAGAAAGAATATTTGAGGAAATAATGACTGAGAAATTCCCAACCCTTATGAAGAACATAAATATCAATATCCAAGAAGGACAACGCACCCCAAACAGAATAAATCTGAATAGATCTACCCCTAGATACCTCCTATTCAAAATAACAAACATCAGAGATAAAGAGAGGATTCTGAAAGCAGCAAGAGAAAAGCAAAGCACCACATACAAGGTGTGGCAGTTTGATGTAATTATGAATTCCAAAAATGTAATTGAATCATGCTTGTAAACTGATCTGTTAATCTGGGCATGATTAGGTTAGGATTAGAGCATTGAGCCCCACCCCTTGGTGGATGTGGAATTGAATATAAAAGGCAAGGCAAAGGAAAGTTGAAGCAGTCTTTTAAGAAGCCGTTTTGATGTTGGAAAGAAGGCCCTAGGAGAAGAGAAGCAAGCCATTTGCCTGATCGTCTACAGCTGACCTTGTGGAAGAAACAGGAGCTAAGCCCGGAGAGAAATGCAGCCCTGGGAAGAGAGGAACCCCAGAAGCCTGAACCCCTTTGGCTGACTAATACAGAATTTGGTACCAGGAGTGGGGTACTGCTTTCGTAATTACCAAAATGTTGGAACGGTTTTGTAAATGGGTAAGGGGTATTTTTTGGAGGAATTGTGAAATGCTTGATGGAAAAGGCCAAGATCGCTTTGAAGAAACTGTTCATAGCAATATGGATGCTAAAGAAACTTTCTATGATGCCTTGGAAGTAAATGATGAAACTATTATTGGAAACTGGAGGAAAGGCGACCCATGTTTTAAAGTTGCAGAGAACTTAACAAGATGAACTCCTGGTGTTATATGGAAGACAGAATTTAAAAATGGCGAACCAGAGCATTTAGCTAAAGAACTTTCCAAGGTAAACTCGGAGAATGTGGCTTGGCTTCTCCTTGCAGCTTATAGCAAAATACTAGACGAGAGAAATACACTAAGAACTGTACTTTTGGGCAAAAAGAAAACAGAAACTAATTCTGGAACTTTCAAGTTTCGGGAAATCAAATTCCCAGATGAAAATGCCCTATTTGAAGACTTTACTAAACTTGGAACTCATAACTCAGAATTGAAGATGCAGTTATCTAGGAAAGACTTGTGGAAAGTCTTACTGTCTGATGGCTTAGACCCCTGCTTCCTGCATGCTAAACCAACAAAGTTTTTGAGAGAGCTGTATGAACAAAACCACTGTCAGCTTGGACAAAAGAGGACATGGAAAGGAGAGATTGTAGGAGAATCAGCTTTAAGAAGAAAACCGTGGAAGCAAAGATCCGGACTTAAGACATCCCCTTGGGCCAAGGGAGGAGCCCCACCCATGTGTACAGAGAGGATGAGTTTGCCCCTGCAGTTGAAGAGGGTGGGTGTTCCTACCCAATGTTCTGAGAAAGTTTTGATGCCGCATGGTGCAGAGAGGGTAAGTTTTCCCCAGCAGTTGAAGAAGGTGGATGTCCCCACCCGATGTTCAGGAAGAGTTTTGCCACCCCAGGGTGCAGAGAGGTTGGAGCACATTCCTCAAAGATTAGGGCGGTTAAGGTCAACACCCCATTGGTCTGAGAGGGGTGTACCTGTCCCCCATAGATTAAAGAAAGCCAGGTGGTCAACCCATTGCTCTGAGAGGGTTCAGCCTGTGTGCCAAAGGTTAGGGAAGGCCAGGTGGTCAACTCGTTGCTCTGAGAGGGTTGAGCCTGTATGCCAAAGGTTAGGGGGAATGTTATCTTCACCTCACTGTACTAGGGGGGCTAAGACCCTAACCCAAAGATTGGGTAAGGTGTGGCAATCACCCCAACACTCTTGGAGGGTGAGGTCTGGAGCTTGGTCGACACCCAGATGCTTGATGAGGGTAGAACCAAGAAAATGGCCGTTGGGCAAGCCTGTGGAAAGGGTGGGTTCCCATGTGGCTCCAAGGAAAGAAAACATCTTAAAAATGACTCTCAGACTTTAAAATCGAATGGAGGATGCCCTGCAAGTTTACTGAACTGTAGAGGATCCATGACTCATGTTTAACATCCCAATTTCTCCTTATAATATTGAAAATGTTTATCTTTTGTCTTTACATTTGTGTATTGGAAACAGTTAAATGGTTTTATAAGATTCAGAGGTCTACAGCAGATGGGACTTTGCCTGAAGACAAACTATATTTCTTTAAAATGATTTTGATATGATTTTGTACTTGGATTGTTATTGATTTAAGTTTTTTTAAATACTGTAATGTATTTTTGAAATTCAGAGGGTGGAATGTGGCAGTTTGATGTAATTATGAATTCCAAAAATGTAATTGAATCATGCTTGTAAACTGATGTGCTAATCTGGGCATGATTAGGTTAGGATTAGGGCGTTGAGCCCCACCCCTTGGTGGGTGTGGAATCGAATATAAAAGGCAAGGCAAAGGAAAGTTGAAGCAGTCTTTTAAGAAGCCGTTTTGATGTTGGAAAGAAGGCCCCAGGAGAAGAGAAGCAAGCCATTTGCCCGATCGTCTACAGCTAACCTTGTGGAAGAAACAGGAGCTAAGCCCGGAGAGAAACGCAGCCCGGGGAAGAGAGGAACCCCAGAAGCCTGAACCCTGGCAAACGCCGGCAGCTGTCTTGCTCTAAAACATGGCAATGAACTGTGGTGAGAGAAGAAACTTAATGCTATATGGCCTGGTATTTGTGAACTTCTACCCCAAATAAATACCCTTTATAAAGACCAACCCATTTTTGGTATTTCACATTAGCACCCCTTTGGCTGACTAATACACAAGGGAAACTCAATAAGATTAAGTGCCGACCTCTCATGAGAAACTATGGAGGAGAGAAGAAAGTGGTATGATGTATTTAAGGTACTAAAAGAGAAAAACTGCCAGCCAAGAATCCTGTATCCAGCAAAGCTGTCCTTCAAAAATGAAGGTGAGTTCGAAATCTTCGCAGACAAATAAAAACTGATAGAATATGTTACCAAAAAACCAGCTTTGCAAGAGATACTAAAGGGGGTGATGCAATATGAAAGTAAAAAACAAGGGTGAGAGATCTGGAGAAGAGTTTATCAAAGCCTGATGAAGAAAAATGCATAGTATGAATTATTTGAATCTGTTGTTTTTGATTATCATTTAAAGTTTTAGACACAGGGACATTTATTCTGGAGAAACAGGACAAAATTCCTGTTTGTAAGATAAATCTTTCAGATGAAGCATATAAATCTAAAAGGTAGCATTATTGTATAGTATTTGGACTATGCTTTGATAAGTTATGGTTTATACTTAAGATTAGAATTCTGAGCATGTTTTTGATGTATTAATTTAATCCAAATATATGGATGGATACATTTTAAAGACACAACTTGAAAAGCAAATTCTTGAATAGAAAATGACTTGGTCAAAAAAGAAAATAACTTGGTCAGTGTTATTTAAATAAGAAAGAAAAGAAAGAAACTCAAAATGGTACGATACAAAAAAATCAAATAAATATGAAAGTAGTCATTAATGGAGGAATTAAGGGGAGGAAAGGTATAAAACATGTAAAACCATACAGCAAAATGGCAGAAGAAAGCCCTGCATTATCAATAGTTACATTAAATGTAAATGTACTAATCTCTCCAGTCAAAAGCAGAGATTGGCAGAATGGATTAAAAAGTGGGACCCATGGCTCTTCTGCCCCTTCTATTTGAAACTATAGTTAGTAATAAAGTTGATAGGTGTATGTACAAGATAGGTGTATGTACTAGTTGATAGGTATATGTACAAGAGACTTAAATCTGTGGGCTTCCCATGTGCCAGTCGGGCCCTGAATCTCAAGAGGGTTGCAACACCTACTCTCCAGTTCATTGGACTTACCCAGGACAACTAACAAGGAGATGATGATGGACAACGACTATCCCAAGGAACAGAGAGAGTCTGCAACTGCAAACAAGATAGTCCCATCCATCTGCCCCATGAGATCTAAGCCCACTCTAAATTAGAGGCAGAGCGGCAATCACCATCCCAGAATCCTCAGGATTGGGGAATGAACAATGGACTAGTGTAGACTTACTGGTATTCTACTATAGACTTTTTGTGATTCTAACAACAGAAGAACTTTTATAACTGATGTGGAGGCAGTGGCCACTGGAAGTTCTGAGGGGAGGAAGAGGGAAAAACAAGTGTAATATAGGGGCATTTTCAGGACTCAGGTATTGTCCTGAATGACACTGCAATGACCAATACAGGCCATTATGTATCTTGTCATAACTTACATAATTGTAGAGGAGAGAGTGCAAACTACAATGTAACCTATAATCCATGCTTAGTGGCAATGCTCCAAAATGTGTTCATCAATTGTAACAAATGTATCACACTAATGAAGGAGGTTGTTAATGTGGGAGGGGTAGGGAGGGAGGCATATAGGAATCCCCTATGTTTTTTATGTAACATTTATGTAATCTAAGTATCTTTTTTAAAAAATTTAAAAATATATTAAAAAAATAAAATAAAAAGTGTGACCCTGCTAAATGCTGTTTACAAGAGACATCTTAAATTCAAAGACACAAGTAGGTTTAAAATGAAGGGATGGGTGGAAAACTCCATGCAAATAGTAACCAAAAGAAAGGTGGAGTAGCTATACTGATGTCAGATAAAATAGGCTTTAAGTCAAAACCCATTACAAGGGACAAGGAAGGAAACTATATAGTGATTGTGGCAGTTTAATATTATTTATGAATTCCAAAAAGAGATATTGATTATGTTTCTAAACTCATCTGCTCCTCTGGGCATGATACCCTTTGATTGTATTAGATTCAGCTGAGACATTTGATTAAATTATGTTAAGATTAGGACTTTGATTCAACCATGACATTAGAGTGCGATTCAGCAGAGTCCCAGTCCCCTTTGTGGGCTGATAAAAGACTCTCACATGCAAGTAGACACAGAGAGAAGATACAGAGAGGAAGTAAGACAACTCCTTAGACATGGCAGAGGCCCCAGGAAGAGAGTTGAGCCATTTGCCGGATAGTTTACAGCTGACCATGTGGAGAGATCAGAGCAGCTAAGCCAGGAAAGAAACAAGACCTGGGAAGAGAGATGAGCCCTATGCCAACCTACAGAGATCATAAGAAGCAGGATCCACGTAGCCTTAAGAGGGAAGAGAAAGGCTGAACCCTCACAGGCGTTGCCCGCCATCTTGAGTCAACATGTGGCAACAGACTTTGGGTGAGAAAGTACTTCTTATGGTACCTTGAGTTAGACTCTTTAGGGCCTTGTAACTGTAAGCTTCTACCCCAAATAAATACCCTTTATAAAATCCAACAGATTTCTGGTACTTTGCATCAGCACCTCTTTGGCTGACCAATACACTGATTAAGGGATTAATTCAACAAGAAGACATAATTATAAATACAAATGCACCTAAGAGTAGAGCTCCAAAATATACTAAGTAAATATTGACAAATTTGACAGGACAAAGGCCCTGAAGCAGGGAGCGTGCCTGGCCCCAAGCAGTAGGAAAACTAGTGAGGATAGTATAACATGAGGAAGAGTAACAGGAAATGAGGTCAGAGAGGAAGGCAGAGAGGATACAAGATCAGATAGGGTTTTATAGGCTATTTGTATTATTAACACAAAAATGTTAATAATAGGGAGAACTCCGTTTGTGTTATGTGTGTGTTGGGGGTATGTGGTAATTCTGTACTTGTTGTATAATTTTTCTATAAACCCACAACTGCTCAAAAAATTAAGTCTATTAGGAAAAAAAAAGGACTTCGGTTTTAAGCAGAGGAGTGATGGGTCTATCTTACATATTAAGAGAATCACTCTGGCTGCAATATTGGATAATAGACTATAGAATGCAGCGGGAGTGAAGGAACAGGAGGAGGTGGGCCAAGGGTGAAAACAGAGAGACCAGTTGGAATTCAACAAGAGTCAAGTGCAATAATCTAGATGAGAGGTGATGATGGCTTGAATCAGAGTAATGGTAAATGAAGGTGACTGGATTCTGGATCCAATCTGAAAACAGAATCAACAACATTTTCTGGTGGATTGGATGGAGGACATGGGAGAGCAAAGAGTCAAGGATGACTACAGGGTTTTTGGCATTAACAACTTGACAATGGACATGTCACTGGCTGGGAGGGAGAACACTGTGTGGGAGGAGGTGAAGGATTTTGGAGGAAAGAGCTGCTGTTCATTTTGGACAAGTCTGAGGTGTCTATTAGACATCCAAGTGGAGATGCCAAGAAACAGCTGGATAAACAAGTTCAGTTCAGAGTAGAAGTAAGGGATGGAGATATAAGTTTGGTAGTTATCAGTATGTAGATGGCATTCAGGGGATAGGATCAGATCACTTAGACAGTGCATGTAAAGACCTAGTCTGCCTTAATAAAAATATAAGGTCCAGAAGAAAAGAAGCATTATTTTGTGTAGATCAGACAACAACTGGGGTTCTATGTACAGCTTGAGCACCACACTTAAAGGGGAATAACCAGAAAACATTCACCAGGATCATCAGGAGTTTCCAAATGCACTCAATTCAGGCTATTGTCTATATACTCCCCTGATACTACTCACCAAGGTCATCAGTTACCTCCATTATGCCAAGTTCAATGGTCTCTTCTCTGTCCTCATCTTACTGGCTATTTCAGCAACGTCTGACAGAATTGACTACCCTGTCCTTCTTGGAACACTTGCTTCCATGAAACTACACCCTTCTGATTCTCCCCTTACTTCAATGACTACTCTTCTTGGCTGGATTCTTCTCTTGTTCAAGACTAATCTGAAGAGTATACACATACCCTGTTCTTCTACTCCTCCATCCCACCTATTTGTTGTACTTGTTACAAAGTATATCTTTACTAACCTCAGCCCAATTCTCTTCTCTCTTCAGTCTCTTACAATGTGATTTTACCTAGTCCTAGCTAATGCTAATGACTCCACCTGTAATCTCAAGACCAGTATATATACAACTGTTTATTCAACATTTCCACCAAATGTTTATTATAACTTCAAACGTTGAAGTATCAAAAATAAAACATTTTATTCCTTTTTGCTCACTACCCCATCCCCCACCAATCCCAATGTGCTATTCCTAAATGCTTCCCCATTTCACTTCCACCACCATGCACCCAGTTATTCAGACTTCAAATCTACGAGCTGTCTCTTGAACTCCTTCCTTTCTCTCACCTCAATTTCTCCCTAGCATCATCCAATTTTGGAGATGGAGCTAATGGACTAAGTCCCTTCAGCTCCATCTCCAAAATATATCCGCATCCCACCATATCTTAGCTTCTCCATTCTACATCCTGGCCTATGCCACAAATTTCTCACCTGGACTACTAACACATGTCCACTCTTATCCTTCCCAGCTACAATCATTTGCCACACAGCAGCCAGAGTGATCTTTTCAAAACAGTAAGTCAGATCACATCCTTTCCCAGTTTAAAAACCAGCAATGTCTTCCCACAGCACTAATAAAACTCTAACTTTCTTACTTTTACCTACAAGGTCTAATCTGTTCTCTCCAGTCTAATCTGTCCCCACTCAACATACTACAGCCACATTGTACCTTTTCTGTTCCCCAAACATGACAAATGCATTCCCACTTGGGGACATTTTCTGTTCTCTCAGCACTGCAAACTCTTCTCCCCTATCTTCACACGATTAGCTTCTTATCATCATTCAAAAATCTGTTCAAAACACAGCAATCGCAAACAAAGAGGGGGTGGGGAGAAATAAATAAATAAAATAAAATCTAAGAAAAAAAAAAAATCTGTTCAAATGTCACCTCTTCAGGCTTTATCCAAAACAGGTCTCTTCAAATCCCTCATCATTCAAAACAAACAAATAAACAAACAAACAAAAAACACTTATCACATTAATTGAAATTGTCTGACTATTTCTTCCCTTGCTTATTATCCCTTTCCCCAACAGGCGACCTTATCTGACATGTTCACCACTGTACCCCAGTACTTGAAACTGGGCTGCCTGCACATAGTAATGTTTTAATAAATGTGTTGAATGAAAGCACAAAATGAGAAAAATCATATTATGTGAAGAACAATTCAAAGACTGGATCTGTTTAACCTGAATTTTGAGAAGAAAGGAACACTATGATCGTTAGCGCCAAATTTTTCAGGGATTGACACATGGAAGAACTATATTCTCTGTTTTCCAAGGACAAGATTCAGACCAACAGTGGCACACTATAAAGTGGCATATTTTAAAACAACTTTCTAACAAGTACAGATACTCAGAGTGGAAATAAGCTTCCTCAAAAAGCAGTTTTCTCTCTCTCTTGAAGTTCTTGAAATAGAGGCTTGATGATCATTTATAAGAAATAAAAGCCAACCTTCAGATGCTAGGTGTATGACCGTTCCACTCTCCAGGCCTCCTTTATTCCATTTTAAACATGAGGGGATTGGAAAAGAATTACTGCTTTTCTAAGCCCCTTCCATCTCTGATGTTCTAAAATCCATGGAATCAAATTAGGTTCCAGAAGGTTCAAAAATACTGTCATCTACACCACAAATTTCTGCAGGTGCAAAGCCCGCGTCTCTTCTGTTCACTGCTCTATTCCTAGGACCTGGCTTATAGTAGGAACTCAACAAGTATCTGAAGACCGGGTATTAAAATGGGTGGGGGAGTTGACAGAGATGGCTAGCAACCAATCTGCCCAACGTTTGACTCCTCGGTGAGCGAGCGGCTGTGACCATCCAAAGAAGCCCAATAGGACGTAGCCTCTATTTTAGAGACCTTTACACAAGTTCAGGGAACGTTCACAGACTCTGATCACCTCTCGGCCCAGCTTCTGGTACGTCTAGCAGTGCCGACCAGCTCCCTCGTCTCTGAGCCTCCCCCAGTAGGGGACCGGCCAGGGCCCAGATCAGAGACCAGAGACAGAGCTGAGGAGTAGGGTGAACCCCGAAGTGTTCGAGAGTGAGGGGAACTGGAAGGGACTCACCTCAGGAAGGGACTTGCCGCAGCTGAGACTGTAAATCTTCACCTCGTTGAGGCTGGACACCTGCATGGCGGCGCCGAGCAGCGGCGAAGCGCTTTGCAGCCCTGGTTCCTCTAGCCCGGCTCCACTCGAGGGTCAGAATCTCAGGTCCTCCGCCGCGCGGTTCTCTAGCGGGCGGTAACTGGCGTTGTCTGATGACGCACTTCCGGGCGCCGGAGACGCGCAAGTTCCCAGCAGAGGGCAGGTGGAGGGATTAGGAAAGGGGACCGACCCCAAGCCGAGCCGGGGAGTGCCTGGAGCCTGACGGCGACACTGACAGGGCGAGCGGCAAAGTCCCGAGCTGCAGGAAGCGAGCTTAGAGTCGCTGCTAGGCCGAAATCGGGGTCCTGGGTGGAGCGGTGCTGGCAGGGCCTCCCAGACGCCTTGGGGCTTCGTGGGGGAACTCAGCCAGCGAAGGCGGCAGATGTGCGGATGCGGAATGCGCTGTAGTCATTTCTCTGCTACAGTGTTTCCGCAATAAATGCTCTAAATCTGGTGTATTCTGCTGATTTATAAATGTGATTGTAGGGGTTAAAAGGGGGGTATGCGTTTTTCCTTTTGGAGTAATGAGAACGGTCTAAAATTGAGGTTATGACAATAATGAAAATGTTCTAAAATTCTGTGATGAATATGAGAGCCACTGAGTGTACACTTTGAATGAATTGTACAAAGCATGGGACTGTATAATATAGTGACTCCTGTGGTGGAAGGTGGCCTGGGATTAACAGAACAAATATCAGAACGTTCGCTCATGAAGTATAACGAGTATATGATACTAATACAGGGTGTCATTAACAGAATGGGTTGGGGGGAAAATACACCAAATGTAAGATATTGGCTATAGTTAGTAGTAATGCTTTGACAATGCTCTTTCATAGTTTGTAACAATTGTTTCTCAACAATGCAAGGTGGTGGTGGTGGGTGATGTGTGGGAGCCCTATGTAATGATATGCATGTTTGTTTTCTTAGTTCACAATTTATACTATACACTTACTGTTTGTGGAAGTTCGTGTATGAGCGATAAATTTCAATTTTGAAAAGTTAAAAAAAAAAAACTTGGTGTATTAGAAGTACACTACTTTTTCTGGACTTCTTTGACATCCATCCGCTAACTAGTGAGAGAAATAAAATCAAAAGAAACTAAAACAAAAATTTGGTAAAACGGGAGGAAGTGGATTTAAACTTGGCGCCTTTGGGGGGTGGCTGTGGGACAGTAATCACAGACACAGCCCCTCACGTATGTATCTTTTTTCAGAATGTTTTCACAACTTTTCTTTCAATTACGCTGAGAACTGCCTGAATCTGAGGACCTGAAATTTCTTGGTTTAGCTAGATGAAAACTCCAGGGGGAAAGTGTGGCACTAAGTGAGCAGGGATACTGGTCCCTTTTGAAATTGGAACCTAGTACCCACTTCTCCTTCCAAGCAGGGTCTGCATTCTTCCAAATTACAGAATGGAGAAAAGAGCCCGTTAAAGGTACAGTGTCTCAACATTGCCTTGGTAGTCTATAGATTGCCTGGTTGATTTAGCCCCTCACTTTAGGGTACAGTGGCATTGCTTATAAGAGTAACCTTGTATATAATGCCTCAAATCAAAAGGGGTTTCAAATGTTATAATCTTCAAAAATAGAGACTACCCTGATCTCCAGACACCAGTTTCTTATTACCTATTTGAATATCACCACATAATTTCATACCAGCCCCCAGACTTAGCATGTGTACACCTAAATTCCTTAACTGAGCTCTTCTCTCAGCATTGTGTTTGTTCTTTATCTTGGTTAATAGGATTACTGTCTTCATGGTCACCCAGGGTAGAACCATCTTTTCTGTTTCTAGCCCCCATATTCAATCTCTAGACCTTGTCATTTCTAATTCTGAAATATTTCTTATAAACTCATTCTGTTTGTGTTCCTATCACCCAAGTTCGGATACTCATCATTTTTGGATTGTCACACACCCAGCTGATCTCCATAGCTCTTTTTTTTTTTTTCCCCTTTAATATAGCTATCCTTTTATTGAACTGCAAATTATCCTTCTAAAACACAAATGTAGTTATTTTACTTCCCTACCGAGAAAATTTTGGAGACTCTCAAATCCTACGTAACAAATACCAACACCACCTTATATCTGAATTAGGCTGAAAGTTCTTTATGGACTGTATACCACCCCAATGTCCAGACCAGTGCCCAGTCTATATTAGTCACTGCTAAATATTTACATTTAATAATATAAACAACCATAAGATCCTAAACTCTGTCCTCAAAATCAAGGTCCAAAGTGAAGTAATTTTCAAATTTTCTGTACTGCATATCTATTACATTTATAGTTAAGAAAATCAAGTCATAAACATCACTGGGGAAGGCAGTGTAATATAGCACTGAAGATCACAGACTCTGGAGCTAGGCAATCAGTGTTCAAGTCCTCACTCACCATTTTTAGCTGAATGACCTTAGGTAAGTTGCTTAACCTCTCTGTGCCTCAGTTTCCTCATCTGCAAAGGGAATAACAAGTGTATCTACTTCATAGAGTTGTAGTAGGGTTAAATACACTCATATTTATAGTGTTTGACACTCTGTACCTGGCAAATAGTAACTATCATATGAGTGTAAAATAAAACTGGGGAGTGGATGTGACTCAGGAAGTTGGGTGCCTGCCTCCCACATGGGAGGTCCCAGGTTTGGTTCCCAGTACGTCCTAAAGAAGACAACAAGGAAAAAAAACAAGACAACAAGCAAAAACAAAACGAGCAGGGAGCAGATGTGGCTCAAGCAGTTGGGTGCCTGCCTCCCACATGGGAGGTCCCGGGTTCGGTTCCCTGTGCCTTCTAAAGAAGAAACAAACAGACAACAAGCAACCAGACAAGGGAGCCATCTCGAGGGGGGTGGGGAATAAAAGAAAATAAAACTGAAAATAGATGCCATATATTAAATAAATATAAATTTTAAACAGCTTTATGGAAATATAATTTATATACCATAAAGTTCACCCATTTAAAGTGTGCCAATGTAATGATTTTTACTATATTCATAGTTGCACAGCCATCACCATAGTCAATTTTAGCACATATTCATCACCCCAAAAAGAAACCCAGTGCCTGTTAGCATCACTACATCCTCTGCCAGCTTTAGGCAACCACTAATCTTTCTGTTACAGTTTCTTATAACTTGATGTTCGACTTTATTTTCACAATTACTTGCTTTCTATCTGGTATTAAACATTAAGTCAAACATGTTTTCTTCATATAAGGGCTGAGATTACTCTCATTTAAGGTAATCTACAGAATTCAGATCTGTACATATGTAATAGAGGTGGATCTTTTTTTTTAATTAAAGAAGGTGTAGGTTTACAGAAAAATGCAGAAAATACAAAGTTCCTGCCTATCTCCCCATACATACACAGTTTTCCCTATTAATATTTTGCATTAGTGTGGTGCCTTTGTTACAATTGATGAAACGATATTATAAGTTAAACTATTAACTGTTGTCCGTAGCTTATATTCACTGTGTCAGTACATTCCTCTGATTTTTTGAGGTGGATCATTTTGAGCAACAGGTTGTACTAGTTGTGGTGGGATAAGGACCGCTGTGTTTAGCAATTTTGTTTCTATTATAACTGCCAAAGTCCCGGTCCAAATTTTGCCTTTTTCCTCACATTTTCTTTGAGGAAATATGCAGGACTGTCATCCTCCTTGGGTGGCAGTGTGCCACGGTAAAAAAAAAAACTTCACAGTGATAATAGGCCTTTTAAAGAAGCCAAAGAAAATGCTAATTTTCCAAAATAGGCAGGAAATACTCAAGAAATTATGTGTAATTACATAAATATACACACATTAGTTTTATTAACTCTCTTTCAAGAATGTATTGTAAAAGCCCATTGTCTGTAAAGCACTTAGAATAGCATCTGTCACAGAAGTGTTATGTAAGTGTTAGATAAAAGATATACAGAGAGATCCTACTCCAACTTTGGGGACCTAGACTATTTTGCTTTACTTCATTTAATCCTATTTCCCACTGACCCCTAGATTTGTCTTCTGCTTCATTAGCCTTAATTTCGTTATTCTGGGTTTGAATCTTTGCCTGGGCTGATCTGGACTCTGGAATGCCCTTCCAACTTCCTTGGGTCCAAATCCTCAAAACACACCTTTTGAATGTCTTGCTAATTCTCCTGTGCTTCCATTGTACCGTGGAAACTATTTTATGGTAGTTATATCCTTTTTTTCCCCTAACTGATAGCTTTTTATTATCAAATTACACAGTAACTGGAAACATTCTATAAGTACAATAATAATGCACTTGAATGCAAACCTATACTAGATGTTGGCATTTGGCATTTCTTCAGCCACTATGATTTCCTCAAGTTACCACATCACCTCAAGGCTAATTTAAAAGTCCTTTTTAAAGAGCCCGTAAAACTTCTTCCTTTATTAAACTTGGCATGGGCTCCTTTTGAACATGTTCTTCACTCTGTTACTTCCTTCCTCCCTCATTTTTATTATAAGAAATTTTAGACACACTTAAAACTGTAATAGTGTGGTGAACTCATGTATGTAGCCCCAAGCTTCAACAAGTAACGCTCTACCCTCACCAATCCCTCACCCTTGGATTATTTTGAGTTATTTTGAAGCTAATCTACGGCAGTTACCTTTGTGGCTTATAATTTTGCTTCTCTGACCTTCCTCCCCCCACCAAGCCCAGCCATTAGACTGGCACAGGACTGGGTTTTATGCATCTCTGTGTTTCCAGGGCCTGACCCAATGGCTGTAGATAGTACACTCCTGATATAAATGGACTCACTAAATGATCACTCCTCACCCTAACCCAAAATCCTAATTCTTTCTTCCATACATTTTGGCCTTTGGTAATATTTGAAACAGTATAGCTCTGTCCCTGATCGTTCCTTATTGTTTAAAATATGTCTATTTATACATCTTGTCTCTCCAACAGGAGTGTCACAGCCTTCGAGTCAGGGACCACACACAAGGGAACACAGTGTTTTCTGTGAAATAACATGAGGCATACTTGGTCCTCAGTTCCAGGACAACTGTTTCACCACAGTCATTGTTCTGTTTGACTTACTTCACTCTTGGTGGCTAGGCTACTTTCCACTGTGGGCCGAGCTACAAAGCAGGGATCAACTTCTCCAGTATTTCTAGCATCATCTCTAAAACAAGCATTCAGTCCTTAGGCAGTATAACTAAGCTAAGAGCACAGATTCCAGAACCAGACTGCCTGGGTCCAAATCGTGGCTATACCACTTGCTATTTGTATAGAACCTTAAACAAGTTAACCAAATCTCTCTCTGCCCCAGTTTCCCCACCTGTAAATGAAGATAATAGTATTACTTAACTGCAGAAGTTTGCTGTGAAAATAAAATGAGTTGATACCATAATGAGTATTCCAGGACTTTTTTTTTTTTTAACATCCCCCAAATCAATTGTCTTAGTTCAATTGACAGTGGTTTTTTCCCTCTAGTGGTACATGAGGCTATGGTGTACCTTATAATTAATGGACTTTTAGCATAGATTCCAAAGAATCTTAAATGTAATGGCACTTTGCCACCCTAGAAACTTTCAAGAAGTGTTCAAGATTCCTCTCCCCATTCTTTACCTCCACAGCCAATCAATTGTCATATGCTTTTGATTCTATCTTTCAAATGACAAAATAATTCTTTTCTGTTCCCACTACACAAGGAGGTCAAACCATAATCCTCTGCTACCTGGCCCATTGCAGTCCTTTTTACTGGTCTCCCTGCCTCAAATCTGTCTACCACAAGAGACAAAGTGATCTTTCTAAGAGGTAAATATGATCGTGTCATATTCCCACTCAGAATTTCAATTCTCCCCAAATGGAAAGTAAAAATTTTGGATACCTTTGCTTGCTATAGTCCCCTCTGCACCAGATTTCCTCTTACTTTTCCAGCCTCGGGACCTGAAGCTGCTAACTTTTCCCCCATCCCCCAAACCTCTGCCACTTATTACACTCTCCAAAAATACTTAAGTACTTACAGCTATAAAAATATGAGAACGGGAAGTGGGTGTAGCTCAGTGGTTGAGCACCTGCTTCCCATGTACGAGGTCCTAGGTTCAATTGCTGGTTCCTCCAAGTAAATAAATAAATAAACAACAAACAAACAACTGCATTTGTTTAAAATATATGTGTATATGAGACCCTCTCTTGCCTCCTTCATGCCTTTGTACCTGCTCTTTTGGCTTCTTATAGTACCCTCCTTCTGCCCACCTGGGTAACTGCCATTCATTCTTCTTTACCTCCAGGAGGTGTGAAATATTTATCTATGTTCTCATTGCACATTTAATATAATCATACTTCAGTGTTTTTTAAACTAGGACATAGTTACAGATATAGTCTCAAATTAATCCTTTGGGTTTTCCTCTTGCAATGACAATATTTTAAAAGTTGATATGTTGATATAAGCATGTCTAAGTTATCTGGTTGACCAAATTGTAAGTACTGCAACTTGAGGAGGTGATGTCACCAAGCCTGCAGAATGACACACTCCAAGGTTCAGTCCTCCACAGAAGCTTTAAACAACTAGCAAAAACTGGCAGAACTATCTTTCTCAGTGGTCCAGAACACAGCTAAAGGGTTGCAATAATTGGGTGAGCCCTCAGTCAAGAAAATGGCAATGTAAAAATGGTAGGAAAACCTATGGCACCCTTGCTGGCCTCTCCCCTACCCACATGCTACGTGGTACAGAGCCAGACTGTGCTTTCAGTGCAGATCCCTGCTCTAGGTTCCAAAGGGAGCAGGGTAACTGCTAAGAACATTCTGGTGTATATATGTCTACACCACTCTAATTAGTGGCAACCTAAAGGACTAAACCAAGACACTTGTCTCTGGCTCCCTGTCCCAGAACAAAATCAGTATAAGGAACAATCAAATCACAGCAACTTGGGACAAAGGATTACCAACTTTAAGACATACAATAGAGTGTCTCAGATCAGGAGGAAAAGACTATTTCATAGAGAGAAGAGGTGCATTCAGATCCACATAAATGGAGGAATTTCTAAAGTCATGAGTGCATGCCCAGGAAAACGACATGCTCAGAAAAGACTGGCTAAAGACCCTATGCTTTTACCTCAAGCTGTTTTTCAGGTTCATTCTTGGGATGGTTAAGCTCTGAAATATTTCACCAGCCTACATGGAATCAATCTGCAAACACTGTCAAGGTGTTTTTTATTTGTGTGTTTGTTTTTGTTGGCTCCTGAAATTCAATGAAATCTTTGTCATATCACTATTTGAACACAAACTTAAGAAACAGACACTCAGAAACTAGGTCCTAGAGTTGATATAATAAAATATTAAGGGAAGCGGCTGTGGCTCAATCAGTAGGGCTCCCGTTTACCATATGGGAGGCCCCAGGTTCGGTTCCCGGGGCCTCCTGGTGAAGGCAAGCCCGGCCGCACGGCGTGGTTAGCTGACCCAGCGAGCACGAGCAGCAAGGGGGGGATAAATGAATAAATAAATAAAATCTTTAAAAAAAATAAAAATAAAATAAAATAAAATATTAAAATGTCCAGGGAGCAAAAAATGATTAAATGGCAGGCAATGAAACAGGCCATCCAAAGAACCAAGATAAAATATTAGAAACCAACAATTGAGAAGAAAAGACTTTGTATATACCAGACAGTGACTTTTTTTAAAAAATGCTCTTAATTATGGTCTAAGAGCTAATGGAAAACATGGGCAATTAACTAAACAATATCAGGAAGATAAACAAAATTAGAATCTCAATAAAGAGATAAAAAGTATGAAAATGAGCCAAACAGAAAATTCTGAAGGCAATGACCACAATAAAAAATTCCCTAGAAGAGTTCAACAGCAGATTGGTACTGGCAGAAGAAAGAGTCAGTGAACTTGAAGATAAGATGTGAAATTATTCAGTCTGAAAACAGAAAGAAAAAGGAATAAAGGAAAATGAAGGGAGTCTAAAAGAACTGAGACACTAAGCAAGCACACAAATATATACATTACTGGAATCCCAGAAGGAAAAGAAAGAGAAAAAGGACTGGAAAGAGTATTTGAAGAAATAATAGGGGGGCGGATATGGCTCAAATGGTTGGGCGTCCGTCTGCCATATGGAGGGACCTGGGTTCGATCCCCGGGACCTCCTGGTAAAATAAAAAAAATATATATATATAGAAGGCGCATGGGCTGCCAGGCTCTGTGTGCCGGTGAGCCACCAGGCCCCGGGAGCCATGCAGCAAGATGATGACGTAACAGGGAGAGACAAGATGAGATGCTCTGAGGGCTCTGAAAACCAGGAACCGAGGTGGCGCAGGTGGCAGAACACCTCTCTACTACATCAGAGGTCTCCAGGATTGAAGACTGGAGGAGAAGGATGAAAAGACATGGCAGGAAACAGATACAGAGAATTGCCCAGCGAATGACCACAAAACAGCAAAATGGGGAAGGGGGGGTTTAAAATGGATAAAGTAAATAAATAAATCTTTAAGAAAAAAAAAAAAAAAGAAAGAAAGAAATGATAGCTGGAAATTTCCCAAATTTAATGAAAAACATGAATATTACATCCAAGAAGCTTGGCGAACTCCAAACAGGATAAACTGGAAGATGTCCATGCCCAAACACATTATAATCAAACTTTTGAATGCCAAAGAAAAATAAAGAATCCCGAAAGCTGCAAGAGAAAAGCAATGCATCGTGTACAAGGAAGTTTGATAAGATTCAGTGCCAGTTTCTTATCAGAAACCGTGGAAGCAAGAAGGCAGTGGATGACATATTTAAAGTACTGAAAGAAAGCTCAGTGCTCCTGGAAGATAGAGTGGCCTTTCGTTGCCATGGCTTCTTGCTCAGCCTATCGTGGGCAGGAGGCATCCCAGATATGTATTTGCTAGCTTTGGTAGCAACTAGGACAGGGAAAGCAAAAGGAATCCTGTGCAAGAGCAGCCAGCCAGTGGAGCAGGATGGCAGTGAGCCACCCGATGAAGGAGCGGACCATCTCTGAGAACAGCCTGACCATCCTGCGGCAGGGCCTCCAGGACCAGGGAACCACCATGGACCTAGAGGACAAGAGTGTGGCCCGTGGACACATAGACAACGTCGATGCTTTCATGAGCATCTGCCTGCCAAGGTCACCAACACGGACCATTGGGTGCATCAGGTCAACTGGATGACCTCTTTGTGACAGATCGTTATGTCTGCTATGTCTGCTATATCCACATCCCAGATGACATGAACATCACTGCTATCATCGAGCAGTAGCTGCAGCTCATCCTCCTGGCTCGCAACTTTGGGAGCAAGGGTAAGAGCCAGGGCCGGTGCGAATTTCCTTCCAAAAACTATAAGTGAGGCAGTCTCCTCAGCAAGCCCCAGCCCCCACGCCGACTTACACCAGAGTTCTGAGCTACCTGCATGCCATGCCTCCCTGCCCAGATCCTGGGAAGGGAGCAGGGCCAGCTCAGAGACTGGTGACTGTCAGACACCTCCTGTCACAGCTGCCTTTCACAGGGTTCCACCTCCCCAACTCACCCTGGGACCCAGAATCCTATGTATCTGCCTGTGGCCTTGGGGTAGGGACAATCCTCTCCTCTGATCATTTGCATCTAAATCCTGATTTACTGATTTAGAGAATCTGCCAAATAGTTTTCAGTCTTCTCCCAGTGAAGGTGATTAAATGTGCTTGGCCTGAGGCACCCATAAGTGTCCCTTTTTCTCTGACAATTGTGTTCATTTTCTCATAAAACTAAATTTGGTACTGTATGAATGCGTTACTATGAACCAAATATATTGTGTAATATATTGTTTGATTCAAAAAAAATTTCTTTATATGTATCCATTACATTTAGTTGAGAAATGTATATATTTATTCATCTGTGTTTACTTTTTAGTTTTTAATTGTTTATATTTTCAATTATTAAATGTACAAAATAAAGTTTAAAAAAAGTTAAAAAAAAAAAAAAACCTAAATTTGGATACAAAAAAACCCCACTAAAGTACTGAAAGAAAATAATTGCCAGCAAAGAATTCTTTTCCAAAAATAAAATTTTATTGAAATATATCATTCATCCATGAACATACATAAATAAGTGTAGAGTAAAAGTTGTAAACTTACAAAACAAACATGCATATCATCACACTGGTCTCCCTTACATCATCCCACCACCAACACCTTGCATTGTTGTGAAACTTTTGTAACAAACTATGAAATAGCATTGTCAAAATATTACTACCAGCTATAATTTACTTTTTTATTTAAAATTTTATTTTCGAAACCATTTGAGAGTAATTTACAGACATAACGAATGCTCCTTTACCCCTAAATACATCAATGAGTATCTCATAAGATCAAGGACATTCTCTTACAGTTGCCAAAATCAAGAAATATAACATTAATATAGCATTATTATCTAATGTACAATATGTAATGTACAGTTTCACCAGGTGTCACAGTAACGTCCTTTATAGTATTTTCCCCCTGACCTAGGACCCAGTCCAGGTTCATGTATTACATTTAGTTCTCATGCCTCTGGGTTTTGTTTTTTTTTAACAAATCAATTTTATTGATACATATTAATAAAGCATAAATCCATCCAAAGTGTATAATCAATGGTATTCGGTGTAATCACATATTTGCATTCATCACATCAGTCATTCTTAGAGCACTTTAATTATTCCAATAATAATAAGCAAAAAACAAACAAACAAAACTCATCACTTCTCAATCTCTCTAGGCTTCCCCTGCCATATATAGCTGCTATTCTTTTTCCTTCTCTCTAGTATATTTGTATTTATATTTTGTAAAAACAGTCTTAAACATTCAAAGTCATCCATATTCATGTTTTACATGAAGTTTTACTATCTTATACAGTCCCATACTACAATTTTTAGCTTTCCTTCTAGTAATATACATGACCTTAGATTTTTCCTTTCAACCACTGTCATACCCATATAATAGCACTGCTAGTTACAAACACTATGTTATGTTTTCTATTCCTTCCCCAAAACAACATTTTTATCATTACTGCACAGGTTAACCCTCAGCTTTCCATTCTCTAACCTCATTTTATTTTCTGGTGACCCAGATTCTAGTTATTAACTCTATGAGTTTACATAATATATTTAATTCATAATAACACAATCATACAATATTTGTACTTTTGTGTCTGGCTTGCTTCACTCAACATAATGTCCTCCAGGTTCATCCATGTTGTCATATGCTTTATGACTTCATTTCTTCTTACAGCTGCATAATATTCCACCATGTGTATATATCACAGTTTGTTTATGCATTCATCAGTTGATGGACACCTGGGTTGTTTCCATCTTTTGGCAATCGTGAGTAATGCTGCTATGAACATCAGTGTGCAGATGTCTGTTCGTGTCACTGCTCTCAGTTCTTCTGGGTATATACCCAGCAGAGGTATTGCCAGGTCATGTGGCAAAACTATATTCAACTTGTTTAGGAACAGCCAAACAGGTCTCCACAGTGGCTGTACCATTCTTCATTCCCACCAACAGTGAATAAGTGTCCCTGTCTTTCCACATCATCTCCAACACTTGTAGTTTTCTGTCTTTTTAGTAGTGGTAATTCTAATAGGTGTGAAATGATATCTCATTGTAGCTTTGATTGCATTTCCCTAATCGCTAGTGAAGATGAACATTTTTTCATGTGTTTTTATGTCACTTGTATTTCTTTTTGCACAAATGTCTATTCAAGTCTTTTGTCCATTTTTAATCAGGTCATTTATCTTTTAATTGTTGAGTTGTAGCATCTTTTTATATATCATGGATATTAAACCCTTATCAGATATGTAATTTCCCATTGAGTCAGCTGCCTTTTCACCCTTTTGACAAAATTCTGGGAGGTGCAAAATTGTTTAATATTGAGAAGGTCCCATTTATCTATATTTTCTTTTGTTGCCTGTGCTTTGGGTTTAGGATCCAAGCAACCACCATCTTCAGAAGATCTTGAAGATGTTTCCCTACATTTTCTTCTAGTAGTTTTATGGTTCTGGCTTTTATATTTAGGTCTTTGATCCATTTTGAGTTGATTCTTGTATAGTGAATGAGATAGGGATCCTCTTTCATTCTTTTGTTTATGGATATTACAGTTCACCCAGTACCATTTGTTGAATAGACTGTTTTGTCCTGGTAACATGGACTTGGTAAGTTTGTGAAAAACCAGTTGGTCATAGAGGTAAGGGTTTATTTCTGGACTCCCAATTCTATTCCACTCATAGATGTGTCTATCTTTATGCCTATACCATGCTGTTTTGACCACTGTAGCTTTGTAGTATGTTTCAAATTCAGGCAGTGAAAGTCTTCTCACATTGCTTTTCTTTATTAGGATGCTTTAGGCTATTCAGGTGCGCTTTCCCTTTGAAATAAATTTGGTAATTACTTTTTCTATTTCTGTAAAGTAGACTGTTGGAATTTTGATTGGTATTGCATTGAATCTATAAATCAATTTGGGTAGTATTAACATCTTCTAAGTATTTAGTCTTCAATCCATGAACACAAAAGGTCTTTCTGTTAGTTTAGGTCTTCTTTGATTTCTTCTAGCATTGCTTTGTAGTTTTCTGCATAAAGCTACTGTACTTCTTTGGTTAAATTGATTCCTAGGTATTTGAGTCTTTTTGTTGCCATTGTAAATGGAATTTTATTCCTGATTTCCTTCTTAGATTGTTCAATACTAGTGTACAGATATATTACTGATTTTTGTGTGTTGATCTTCCATCCTGCCATTTTGCTGCATTCATTTATTAGCTCAAGTAGAAATGTTGTAGACATTTCAAAATCTTCTAAATACAGGATCCTCTCATCCATAAATAGTGAAAGTTTTACTTCCTCTTTTCCTATTTGGATGCCTTTTATATATTTTTTCTTTTCTAATTGCTCTAGCTAGAACTTCTAGGAAAATGCTGAATAACAACATCATAATTTTCTTGTTCCCAATCTTAGAGGGAAAGCTTTCAATTTTTCCCCATTGAGTACGATGTTGGCTGTGGGTTTTTCATATATTACCTTTGTCATATTGAGGAATTTTCTTTCTATTCCTATCTTTCAAAGTGTTTTTATCAAGAAAGGATGCTGGATTTTGTCGAATGCCGTTTCTACATTGATTGAGATGGTCATGTGTTTTTTTCCTTTAGTTCATTAATGTGGTATATTGCATTAATTTATTTTCTTATGTTGAACCACCCTTGTATACCAGGAATAAATCCCATTTTTGTCATGGTGTATAATTTTGTTGATATGCTGTTGGATTCTGTTTGCAAGCATTTTGTTAAGAATTTTTGCATCTATGTTCATTAGCTCATTAGAGAGATTGGTCTGTAATTTTCTTTTCTTGTAGTGTCTTTATCTGGCTTTGGTATTAGGGTGATGTCGGCTTCATAAAATGTGTTGGGTAATTTTCAGTTAGATCTATGATTTTAGCTCTTCTTTTTTAATATAAGTGTCTAGGGCTATACATTTCCCTCTCAGCACTGCCTTTGCTGCATCCCATAAGTTTTGATAAGTTGTGTTCTTGTTTTCATTTGTCTCAATATATTTACTAATTTCTCTTACAATTTCTTCTTTGACCCACTGATTATTTAGGAGTGGGTTGTACAGCCTCCACACATTTGTGAATTTATCTCTTTCCCATCTATTATTGATTTCCAGTTTCATTCCATTATGATCTGAGAAGGTGCCAATCTTTTCATATTTATTGAGGCCTGTCTTATGACCTACCATGTGGTCTATCATGGTGAAAGATCCATGAGCACTTTAGAAGAATGTGTAACCTGCTGATTTGGGATGCAATGTTCCCTTAGGTTTATCTTGTTTATCATATTGTTCAATTTCTCTGTATCTTTGTTGATCTTCTGCCTAGTGGTTCTATCTAATGACTTGAGTGGTGTGTTGAAGTCTCCAACTCTTATTGTAGAGATGCCTATTTCTCCCTTCCATTTTGCCAGAGTTTGCCTCATGTATTTTGGGGCACTCTGGTTAGGTGCATAAATATTTATGACTGTTATTTCTTTCTAGTGGATTGTCCTTTTTATTAGTACATATTGGCCTTCTATATCTCTTATAACTTTTTTGTATTTCAAGTCTGTTTTGTCCAATATTACTATAGCTACCCCTGCTCTTTTTTGGTTACTGTTTGCATGGAGTATCTTTCTCCAACATTTCACTTTCAGCCCGTTTGTATCCCTGGGTCTAAGGTGAATCTCTTGTACGCAGCATATGGATGGCTCATTTTTTCTTATCCATTCTGTCAGCCTTTATCTTTTGATTGCAGAGTTTAATCCATTCATATTCAATGATATTACTGTAAATGCATTATTTACTTCTACCATTTTATTCTTTAGTTTTCATATATCATATCTTATTTTTGTCTATCTTTTTACTCTTTTGGTGATCCTCTCTACTATTATTGCCTTCTACACTCCCCCTCCAAGCCCCTCTCTCCTTTCTTTTTCTTTTGGACTCTAAGGCTCCCTTTAATATTTCCTGCAGAGGCAGATTCTTTTTTTATGAACACACTTAGTTGCTGTCTATTTGTGAATATTTTAAACTCACCTTCATATTTGAAGGACAATTTTGCTAGATAAGGAATTCTCAGCTGGTAGGTTTTCTCTTTCAGTATCCTAATTATATCATACCACTGTCTTCTCACCTCCATGGTTCCTGGTGAGAAATCTGCACTAAGTCTTACTGGGTGTCCCTTGTATGTGATAGTTTGCTTCTCCCTTGCTGCTCTCAGAATGTTCTCTTTATTTTGACGGTTGACATTCTGAGTAGTGTGTGTCTTGGAGTAGGTCTATTTGGATTATTCTGAGTGGGTACACTGCACTTCTTGGATGTGTAAATTCATTTCTTTCATGATAGTTGGGAAATTTTCAGCTATTATTTCCTCAAATACTCTTTCTCCTCCTTTTCCCTTCTCATCTCCTTCTGGAACTCCCATGACATGTATGCTGTTGATTTCATATTATCATTCAACTCCGTGAGCCTCTGCTCAATGTTTTCCATTCTTATCTCTCTTCAATTTCAGCTATTCTGTCTTCTGTATCACTTATTCTTTCTTCCTTCATTTCAAGTCTAGTGTTGTATGCCTCTAATGTATTTTGTTTCGTTTTTTTAATCTCACCTATTGTGTTTTCCATTTACACAGCCCTGTTATTTTTCTATTCAGGTTTTCAAATTCCTCTTTGTGCTCACTCAGTGTCTTCTTGATGTCCTTTACCTCCTTAACTATATTGCCTTTCAACTCATTAATTTGATTTTGTAAATTTATACGAATCTTGTTGACTAGTTGTCTCAAATTCCTTGTCTCATCTGGGGCTTTGGTATTTTCCTTTGCTTCAGCATTTTTCTTCCATTTTCCTAGTATGGCTTATAATTCTTTGCTGATGTCGAGGCATGTGATTATGATGGTGAGTTTGCTCTGATGCTCAATTTCTCTTGCACATAGGGATTTAGTGAGGGGAGACCGTGTAACTGCCATTCTTTGGGTCTTGGTTCAGCCTGCTCTAAGTCTTTAAGATTGTCCCTGTTAGATATTCAAATCTGGGCCAAAGAACCTGTAATGGGTTGCAGACCTGCTCCTAAGGGACTTGGAGAGGGCAGCCATAAAGGCCAGGAAAAAAACTCTCTTTCTTATTTACTTTTAATTTCCTCACATGCACTTCCTTGGTCCACCAGAAGATGGTGCTCTTTGATAGCCCTCAGTTCAAAGCCTGGTTGGAGTGTGTTTGCTGCAACACCAATAGCAACAATATGACAGAGGATCCTGCCTTGAGGCTATTCAGAGCCTCACAATTTAAACTTTCTCAGAGGCTGTTCACCAAATTTTGCTGGCAGCTCCCTCCCTTTTCAAAGGTAGGAAATAATTCCACTCCCCTCTGTGTCCTCAACAACCAGTCCCTCTCAGTCTCCCTCCAGTCATTAGAGAGGGAGACTAAGAGGGTTGGATCTCTTTAGCCCCATGCTGGCTTCCAAGGCAAACTATGTTGCAGCCGCACCTGGCCTGGAAGTACTCATGGGACACAGCAGACTGAATTTGCTGGCCAAAAGCTGAATCAGTCTTAGACTGTGTTCCTCTCTCTCCTGTTTCCTGGGGAGGTAGATCCCTACAGCCCACTCTGTAGCCACTGGCCAAAGGCTGGAGAATTAAAAATTGTCTATGTGTAGGGTAGAGATAGAATGCTGGGAGCTGCAGTTGCAGCTTCTACTCATGGACATTCCATCAAGATTTTTTTCCTGTGCCCTTCTCTCTTCTGGATGGTGTCCAGCCTTCCCCTGTCCAAAACCCCAGAATATTTTTTCCAGGCCATTTCTGCCTGTCCTCTAGTTATTTTCCTGGGAGAAAAGAGAGTCCCATGTCCAACCAAGAATTCTTTTTTTTTTTTTTTTTTTAAGATTTTATTTATTTATTCATTTATCCCCCCCTTGCTGCTTGTGCTCGCTGGGTCAGCTAATCACACCATGCGGGCGGGCTTGCCCTCACCAGGAGGCCCCGGGAACCGAACCCGGGGCCTCCCATATGGTAAACGGGAGCCCTACTGATTGAGCCACAGCCGCTTCCCAACCAACCAAGAATTCTTTATCAATCAAAAGTGTCTTGCAAAAATAAGGGAGAGATTAAGACATTCCCAGATAAACAAAAGCTGAGGGAGTTTATCACCATTGGATCTGCCCCAAACAGTGCTGTAGCCATTTGGCAATTTGATGTAATTATGAATCCCAAAACTATAATTGGATCATGCTTGTAAACTGATCTGTTAATCTGGGCATGATTAAGTTAGGATTAGGGCGTTGACTGGGCCACGTCAGTAGGGTGTTAAGCCCCACCCCTTGGTGGGAGGGGGAATCAAATATAAAAGGCAAGGCAAAGGACAGAAGGAGCAGTTTTTGAAAAGTGGTTTTGATGTTGGAGAGAAGGCCCCAGGAGAAGAGAAGTGAACTGTTCGCCTGATAGTCTACAGCTGACCTTATGGAGGAACCAGAGGAGCTAAGCCCAGAGAGAAACGCAGGCCTGGGAAGAGAGGAACCCAAGAAGCCTGAACCCTGGCAAACATCGGCAGCTGTCTTGCTCCAACATGTGGCAACGGACTTTGGTGAAAGAGAAGAAACTTAAGCTTTATGGCCTGGTAACTGTGGACTTCTACCCAAAATAAATACCCTTTATAAAGACCAACCCATTTTTGGTATTTCCCATTAGCACCCCTTTGGCTGACTAATACAGAATTTGGTACCGAGGAGTGGGGAAGTGCTTTTGCATATACCAAAATGTTGGAACGGTTTTATAAATGGGTAAGGGGTATTTTTTGGAGGAATTCTGAAATGCTTGATGGAAAAGGCCTAGATCACTTTGAAGAGACTGTTGATAGTAATATGGACACCAAAGAGATTTTCTATGATGCCTTAGAAGTAAATGATGAAATATATTGGTTTAAGAGTTTCCTTGAAAATGAGTGTCATGATTTAAATCTTTTATGGGATCCAGAAAATTATTTTCTTAAGCTAACCTATTCCTCTGTGTGTAAGGTATGTAGGATCTTTCAGTTAGATTCATTTAAGAGCACTTTTGATTAGATCACTTCAGTTAAGGGCTTTTGATTAGATTGCAGGACCCAAGGTAGGTCCTAATCCTTTTATTGGAGTCTTATATAAATGGAAGAGAGAGGAGAAGAAAAGTTGCCATTTTACCCTGCCATGTGAGCGAAGAATCCAGGATTGTCTAGAGCTGCAGAAAGATAAAAAGACTGAGAAACCCCAAGAGGCTGAGAGGCCAGAAGCTTGAATCAGTGCAGCAGCCTGAAGTGAGGAGAAGAGAGAGATGAGCCATGTGATGATCACCCACAGCTGAGCTCAGGGAGAAAGTGAGCCTGGAGGGGAAGGTAGTGACTTCAGCAGAGACCAGCTTCCATTTTGCCTTGCAACGTAGTAGGACTCCAGGATCATCAGCAGCCAACTCGGTAAAACAGCACTTCTGATGATGCCTTAATTAAGACATTTTCATAGACTTGGAACTGTAAGATATTACCCCAAATAATTTCTCATTATAAGCCAACCCATTTCTGGTATTTTGCATTGGCAACCTTTAGCAAACTAAGTAGAGAGTGGGGTTCTGTTTGCAAGCACCAAAAATGTTGGAACAGTTTTATAAATGGGTAAAGGGAAGATTCCAAAAGAATTGTGAGATGTTTAATAGAAAAGGCCTAGATTGTTTTGAAGAGACATTTGGTAGGAATATGAACTCTAAAGTTATTTCTGATGAGGCCTTAGACAGAAATGATGAGTGTATTATTGGAAACTGGAGGAAAGGTGATCCTTGTTTTAAAGTGGCAGAGAACTTGGCAAAAATGACTCCTGATATTAGATGGAAGGCAGAATTTTAAAGTGATGAGCTTGGACATTTAGCTAAGGAGATTTCCGAACTAAATGTGGAAAATGTGGCCTGGCTTCTCCTTGCACCTTATAGATAAATGTGAGAGGAAAGAGACAAGCTGAGAATGTCTCCTGGGCACAAAAATGAAAAACAGAAATTGATGATTAGGGAAATTCCAAGCCTCCAGAAAGTGAGTCACCAGAGGGTGGTGCCCCACATGAGGAATTAACTGAACAGGGAACCAGGCAGCCATTTCCTTGCAAGTCAAGATTGGAAAGGCAGTTATCCAGGAAGGATTTGTGGGAAGTCTTACTGTCTGATAGTTGGGACCCTTGTGAACTGCATGCAAAACCAACAAGCTTTTGAGAAATCTGTATGAATGAAACCACTGTCAGCCTGGACTAAAAGGTAAAGAAAAGGAGAAATTAAAGGAGAAACCACTTCAAGGGCAAAACCATGGAAGTTAAGGTCTGGACTTAAGACATCTTGGACCAATGGAGGGACCCCACACATGAATGCAGAAAGGGTGACTTTGCCCCGGCATTTGAAGAGAGTGGGCCTTCAACCCCGCTATTCAGGGAGAGTTCTGCCATGCCAGGCTACAATGTGGGTAGGACACATTCCCCAGAGATTGATGAGAGTTAGGTTACCACCCCACTCTTCTGAGGGGGATGAGCCTGTTCCCAGAGATTGTGGAGTGTGTGGCCATCATCTAAAGTTCTTAGAGGGTGAGGCCTAGAGCTCAGCCATCATCCAGATGCTTAATGAGGGTGAAGCCAAGAAGATGGATGTTGGGCAAGCCCATGAAAGCTGTGGGACTCCTGCTCCAAGCCCTGAGAAGAAACCATTGTTCTACAGATTAAGGTCAAACTTTGAAATCTAACAGAGCATGCCTTGTGGACTTTTGGAACGGTTTGGCACCCATGACCCCTGTTTGCCTTCCTATTTCTCCCTATGGCAGTGGTAACATGTATCTTGTGACTGTTCCATCTTTGTTTATTTGAAACAGATAACTTGTTTTCTAAGTTTCACAGGTCTATATCCAGAGGGGAAACTTTGCCTCAAGACAGATTGCATGCCTATCACAGATTTTTATGAGATTTTGTAGTTAGCTTTGCTATGGAAATGATTTAAGGCATTTGAAATAATGTGATAGAATGAATGTATTTTGCATATTAAAAGAACAGGTATTTGGGGATCCAGAGGGTGAGATGTCCTGGTTTGAGTCTTTTGTGGACCCCAGAAAATTGTGTTCTTAAGCTACCCCATTCCTGTGTGTAAGGTATATGAGATCTTTCGGTTAGATTAAGTTAAGGGACCTTTTGATTAGATCACTTTTTTTCCTTTTTTAAAAAATTTATTGAAGTATATCACTCGTACATAAACATACATAAACAATAAATGTAGAGTAATAGTTGTGAACTTACAAGACAAACATACATAACATCATACAGGACTCTCATACCTCACCTTACCATCTATACCCTGCATTGTTGTGAAACATTTTTAGCTAATGATTAAAAAGCATCCTCAAAATATTACTACCAACCAAAGTATTTTCCTCCAACCCACCCTATTATTATTATTTTTATATAATTTTTACATGAACATACATAAACAATAAGTGCATAGTAAAAGTTGTGAACTTAAAAAAAAATTTTTTTAAGTTGTGAACTTAAAAAGCAAACATGCATAACATCATACAAGGGGTCCCATATATCAACTCACCACCAACACCATGCATTGTCATGAGACATTTGTTACAAATAATGAGAGAATATTGTCAAAATCTTACTACTAACCATAGTCCTTATCTTACATTTGGTGTATTTTTCCCCCAATCCACCCTATTATTATTTTTTAAAATATATTTTTATAACAGAAGTTGTAAAGTTACAAAACAATCATGCAAATGTGAAGAATTCCCAAACAACTCCCCTCTATCAACACACCACACTGTGTTGGAACATTTGTTACAGATTAAGAGATAATATCATCAGATTATTACCAAGTCCACAGCATACATTTGGCATGCTTTTTCCATACTCCTCCATTATCAACACAGTACATCTTTGGCATAGATGCATGAATATTACATTATTACTGTTAACCACAGTCCACAGGTCACTCCAGTTGTATTTTTCCCATGCTTCTCCACATTCCCACCACCCTGCAATACTGATTGATGTACATCTGCTCTAGCTCACAAATGACACTCTTGCATCTGTACCATCAACCACAATTCTCATCCACCTCTCGGTTTACTGCGCTAGTCAGTCCCTAGATTATTCTCTAGCTTTCTGTCAATTGGTATTTACATCCCTAGACTACCATTTCCAGCTACATTCCCATTTATAAAACAGCTGTTACTCACTATAATGTGTTACCATCAACTCTACATTTCCACACTTTTACAGTACAGTTAATTAAAACTTCTACATATGTTAAACATGAGTAGTCCATCTCAGTCCTCCTCTTATCTCCTTTAAGAATCTACCACCTACCACCAGGTCTTGAAGATATTTTCCTACATTTTCTTCTAGAAGCTTTATGGTTCTAGCTTTTATATTTAGTTTTTTTTAATCTGTTTTGAGTTAATTTTTTTATAAGGTGTGAGATAGGGGTCCTCTTTCCTTCTTTTGGCTATGGATATCCAGTTCTCTTAGCATCATTTGTTGAAGGGACTGTTCTGCCCGAGCTGGGTGGGTTTGACAGGCTAGTCAAAAATCACTTGACCACAGATGTCAGGGTCTGTTTCTGAACCATCAATTTGGTTCCATTGGTCTATGTGTCTGTCTTTATGCCAATACCATGCTGGGTTTTTTTTTTTTTAACCACTGAAACTAGGTAATATGATTTCAAGTCTGGAAATGAAAGTCCTCCAACTTGGCTTTTCCTTTTTAAGATGTTTCTGGCCATTCAGGACCCCTTACCCTTCCAGATAAATTTGGTAATTGTGTTTTCCATTTATTTTTAAAAATGCTGGTGGAATTTTTATCGGGATTGCATTGAATCTATATATCAATTTGAGTAGAATTGACATCTTAATGATATTTAGTCTTGCAATCCATGAGCATGGAATGTTCTTCCAATTATTTAGGTCTTTTAAAATTTCTTTTAACAATGAGTTGTAGTTTTCTGAATACAAGTGCTTTACATTGTTGTTTAAGTTTATTCCTGAATATTTGGGTTTTATCTGTCATTTTTATTTTCACCACTCTTTTGACACTTTTAGTTACTTTTATTGATATAATCTTCATTTCTAGACTCTCTTCCAGGCCTCTCTCTCCTGTCTTTCCTTTTCAGGCTGTAGCACAGCCTTTAGTATTTCCTGCAAAGCCAGTCTCTTGGTTACAAACTCTCTCAGTTTCTGTTTATCTGTGAATATTCTAAACTCGTCTTCATTTTTGAAAGACAGTCTTGTCAGATATAAGACTCTTGGCTGGAAGTTTTTCTCTTGCAGTATCTTAAATATATCCTACTACTGTCTTCTTGTCTCCATGGTTTCTGACGAGAAATTAGCACTTAATCTTATTGGGTATCCCTTATATGTTATGCATTGCTTTTCTCTTGCTGCTTTCCTAATTCTCTCTTTGTCTTTGGCATTTGACATTCTGATTAGTATGTGTCTCAGAGTTGGTCTATTCGGATTTATTTGGATGGGAGTACGACGTTGTGCTCCTTGGACATGGATATCTATGTCCTTCAATAGGGTTGGGAAATTTTCTACTATTATTTCTTCAAATACTCCTTATTCCCCTTTTCCCTTCTTTTCTCCTTCTGGGACACCCATGACACATATGTTTGCTTGTCTCTTGTTGTCATTTAGTTCCCCGAGACCTTGTTCAATTTTTTTCCATTCTTTTCTTCATCTGTTCACTTTCAGAGAGCATTTCTTCAAGCTCACTAATCCTTTCTTCTGCCTCCTCAAATCTGTTATTATATGATTCCAGTGTATTTTTAATTTCACTTATTGTGCCTTTCATTCCTCTAAGATCTGCTATTTTTCTATGTATGCTTTCAAATTCTTCTTTGTGCTCATCCAATGTCTTCTTAATATCCTTAATCTCTTTAGCCATCTCATTGAATTTATTAAGGAGATTTGTTTGAACATCTATAATTAGTTGTTTCAACTCCTTTATGTCATCTGGAGGCTTATCTTGTTCCTTTAACTGAGCCATATCTTCCTGTTTCTTGGTGTGGATTGTAATTTTTTTATTGGTGTCTTGGCATCTGGCTTACTAGAGTATTTATTCTGGGTGCAGTTTCTCTTTTCAGTTTAGGGCTTTCTTGTAGTAGGAGCCAAGGATGTAGCTGGTGCTATAAGCTATGGAGGCTCAAGCTGTGCTCATTGCCCCAGGGACCCATGAAGCTTCTCCCAACTTTCTCCTTTGCCAGGAGTCAGGAGAGAGCCACAGCTATGAGTAATAGTCCAAGTTGTGCAGGCTTAGACTGTAGCTGCCCAGAGAGACTGATGAAGCTTCACGACCTTTTCTCCCCTGCCTCGGGTGGGGATGGAGCTGCAGATGTGAACAGCAATCTATGCTGTGCAGGTCCAAGATGACCGCAGTTGCCCTGGCAGACTTCTGACTATTCAGTCTGTGCCAGCTGACTGTACCTGTAGTTACCCAGAGAGGCTGGTGCAGGGCCTGCCAGCTTCCTCCCTGCCAGAGGTGGAGCTGAAGCCTAGGCTAGGGCTGAAGTTTGATGTGGGTGAAAGAAGATGATCCCTACAGTCACCGTGATTTTCAATCAGCCCGGCTTCCCCTCATGCTGGGTATGGAGTCAAAATGGCAGCTACCAACCTCTTTCCAACTTGGACAGGTTAAAACTTTAGCTGTTCTTAGGGTTATGCTTTAGTCAGCTGAATTTACTAATCAGTAGCTGAAATCAGTGGCCAACCTTCTCTTTCTTCCGTTTTTGGGAAATGGAGCTTCCAACTCCAGCCACAAAATAGCTCCTGAGGCAGCTTGTGTCACCAGAGAAGAATGATCACCAGCCTTTGAAGTATGGCCTGTATTTTCCTGGAGAGGCTGGCGCAGGTCCCCCCAGCTTCCTTCCTGCCAGAGTTAGGGCTGAGGTTTATGCTAGAGCTGCAATCTGATCTGAATGGAAGGAAGCCAGTTCCTACCAGCACTGTGATTTTCAGTCTGCCTGGCTTCCTCTTGTGCCAGGGGAAGATTTAAAATGGCAGCTACCGGCCTCTTTCTGACTTGGACAGGTTCAAGCTTTAGCTGTTCTTGGGATTATACTTTAGCCCGCTGAAGTTGGTGCCCAACCGTCTCTTCCTCCCCTGTTTATGGGCAGTGGAATTTCCAATTCCAGTTATGGAATAACTCTCGAGGCTGCTTGTGCTGCCAGTGGAGGATGGCACCAGCCTCCAGTGTGTGGAGGGCTCTACTTTCGAATCTTCTCTGCAGATAGGCAGTCTCCTCCTTCCATTCTTTCAAGGATGTTGCAGGATGCACTTCTGGTCTCTGGAGCCCCCAGACAGGTGCTTTAAATAGCTCTAGGTGATTATTAATTGTCCTATAGCACTAGCTGACTCTAGGAGCTCCTTACTCTGCCGCCATCTTGCTGGTTGTCTCTGATTAGATAACTTTTGATTAGATCGTTCCAGTTAAGAGCCTTTGATTAAGATGCAGGATCCTTATACTGGAGTCTTATATAAATGGAAGAGAGAGGGGAGGAAAAGCTGCCATTTTACCTTGTCAAGTGAGAGAGGACTCCAGGATCACCTACAGCCACAAAGAGACAGAAACCCAGAGAGGCTGAGAGGCAGGAGGCTGGAACCAGCAGAGCAACTGAAGTGAGGAGAAGGGAGAAACAGCCATGTGCCTGATTGCCCACAGCTGAGCTCAGGAAGAAAGTGAGCATGGAGGGGATGGCAGGGACCTCAGCAAAGATGGGTCTCCATTTTGCCTTGTCACGTGGCAGGACTCCAAGATTGCCAGCAGCCAACTTTGGTGTGACAGCATCTCTGACAATGCCTTGTTTTGGACATTTTCACAGCCTCAGAAGTGTAAGATTTTACTGCAAATAAATTCCCATAATAAAAACCAACCCATTTTGGTAGTTTTGCATTGGCAGCCTTTAGCAAACTAACACAATGATGTACTAATTTGTTTTGGTTTTATAGTGATACAAGAGGCAAAAGCATAAGAAATTTATAGATAGGCTTTATATCTGTACATATTTAAATAACACACTTGGAAAGGGTTAAGTCCTAAAAGCAATGTGGTGTCCTGGATTGGATCCTGGAACAGAAAAAAAAAAGGACATCAGTGGAGAAACTGATAAAATCTGAATAAAATCTGTAGTTAGGTGATAGTGTTGTACCAATATTAATTTCTTAATTTTGATAAACATGCCATCATTATACAAGATGATAACAATATGGGGAGCTGAGTGGAGTGTATTTGAATTTAAAAATTTTACATGAAGTACCTCATTTAATTTCACCAAAACCTATGAGGGAGGTGTGGCAGTTTGATGTAATTATGAATTCCAAAAATATAATTGAATCATGCTTGTAAACTGATCTGTTAATCTGGGCATGATTAGGTTAGGATTAGGGCGTTGAGCCCCACCCCTTGGTGGGTGGGGAATTGAATATAAAAGGCAAGGCAAAGGACAGTTGAACCAGTCTTTAGAGAAGCAGTTTTGATGTTGGAAAAGGCCCCAGGAGAAGAGAAGCAAGCCGTTCGCCTGATCGTCTACAGCTGACCTTGTGGAGGAAACAGGAGCTAAGCCTGGAGAGAAACACAGCCCCAGGAAGAGAGGAACCCCAAAAGCCTGAACCCTGGCAAACGCCGGCAACTGTCTTGCTCTAATACGTGGCAATGGACTGTGGTGAGAAAAGAAACTTAATGCTTTATGGCCTGGTATCTGTGGACTTCTACCTCGAATAAATACCCTTTATAAAGACCAACCCATTTTTGGTATTTTACATTAGCACCCCTTTGGCTGACTAATACAGGAGGTTATATTAATTTTCCAATTTTCCAAATGAGGAAAATGAAACTCAACAAATAAGAAACTTGCCTTAAGATGTTATTAATTGTTGAATCTATGTAAGGGGTCTGTAGGTGATTGAAAATGCTGTTTTCTCAACTTTCCTGTAGATTTGAAAGCTTAAAAGTAAAAAAAGAACAAACAAACTTGCCCAATGTTGCATGAAAGAGGGAGGATTCAAACCCAGGCCTTTTTGCCCACAAAACACTCCCTCCTCTTCCTCCTCGCCTTTTCCCCCATCCTAGGGTCATATCTCATATCAATCAGGGGTCTTAGTGACAAGCAACAATCCCAGGCTCTGACCGATTTAAAAGGAGAAGTTTATAGAAAGTATGTTGAGAAGCTCACAGAATCTTCAGGAAGGCAGAGAAAATGGCTCAGAAAAAGAGCAGAAATAAGGGATGCTGGACAGCAGCCACAACCCTTGCCTAAACCTAGCCCAGAGAGGACACTGCTGCCATTGCCACAGAACCCAAACTCCACAGTTTGCTGCTCCTCAAAACTGGACATCCCTCTAGGAGGGTTGCTCCCCATTTTCCCTTCCTAATGTAACTTACTCCCATTTCTGAGTCCACAGAATTTCTGTTGGGCCAGGCCTAGGTCACTGACCCATGCACAAGCTGCATGGGAGGAGGGAGAGGGGAATATCTATTGTTCTCAGCTTCTCACCAAAATTCATTCCACAAACATTGGAAGAAGTTTCAAATGCTGAGCAGTCCAAGATGACCAGGGTCCACCACCCATGCAATCTGAGTCTTCAGTCAATGTGAATTCTCTTGGTCGCCTTCTCCTACATGATTCTGTGGGAGACCCTCCTAGTTCAGCATATCTACCCAGGGTCTATAGATAGGACTCCACGGTGGGCTTTGGGGAGTTCTAAAACCCCCAACAACTGATGCAAAATTTCTGTTTATGTGCGTTTTCCTATAGAACTGACACAACGTTTTCATCTGATTCTCATGGGGCCTGGGACTCAAAGAAGGTGAGGAACAACTACCTTTGTTTGGGCCTTGGGAATAAGCCCCATCCAGCCTTTCCAGAGGTACGCGTCGGACCAAACCAAGCTCTTCATACCGAAGTCAAGTTAAATGTTCCCTGGCCACGTTGCCAAACTCATGGAGGTCCCCCTAGCACCTGCTTCTTCATATTCTATCAGTGAAGCTTTCCCAACTTAACCTAGAAAATCAGAATTCTTGATTCCACCCCAAACCCCTGGCCATTCCTGCTCGGCCATGCCCATTTCAATAAATAGCATCAGGGGAGCAGATGTAGCTCAAGTAGTTGAGCACCTGCTTCCCAAATATGAGGTCCCGGGTTTGATCCCCAGTACTTCCTAAAAACAAAAACAAGCACAAACCAACAAACAAATGAAAAAACAAACTCTCACTGGGAAGCAGATGTAGCTCAGTGGTTGAGCACCTGCTTGCCATGTACGAGGTCCTGGATTCAATCCTCAGTAACTCCCCCCCCAAAAAAATAAATAAATAGCATCAATATCTACCCAATTTCTCCCTCCTCATCTAATCTTCTTTACCTCCAAAATAGCTCCCAAATCTGTCTAGATTTCTACATCACCATTGCTACCCCCTGATCCATGCCACCACCACCATCATCATTGCCTGGCTACCTCAAGAGCTTCCTAGTTGGTCTTCCAGCTTTTACTGCTTCCCTGCTGCAGTCATAGCAATATTGTAAAAACTGTGCCTCAGATGGGGAAGCGGCTGTGGCTAAATCAGTAGGGCTCCCGTTTACCATATGGGAGGCCCGGGGTTCAGTTCCCGGGGCCTCCTGGTGAAGGCAAGCCCGCCCGCACAGCGTGGTTAGCTGACCCAGCGAGCACAGGCAGCAAGGGGGGGATAAATGAATGAATAAATAAAATCTTAAAAACAAAACAAACAAGCAAAAAAAACTGTGCCTCAGATGATATTGCTCCCCTGCTCAAAACCCATTGCACTCACATTTAAATCTACATCCCTTACCACTGCCAGCCAGACCCTACACAAACCTGGTGTCAACCTACCTTTCTGACCTCTTCAATGACTCTTGCCACACTGTTTTCTTTCTTTTCCTAGTTTCAGGGTCTTTTCACTTGCTGTTCTCTCTGCCTGGAATGTTCTGCCCCCAGAATTTCCAAGCCTGGCTATTTTGAATCATTCAGATATCAGCTGAAATGTTACCTCCTCAGAGATGCCTTCTCTAACCCAGCAGCCTTGATCATATCGATAGGCTTTATCAGCTTCATTGTACTTATTATCTGAATTTACTTTGCTCATTGACATTTCTATCTTTTTGTGCTCTGATTCCTCCATGCTCCACTAAAATGTAAGTCCCATGAGAATAGGAACCAGACCCAACTTACTGCTAAGTATGCAATGCTTAGAATAGAACAAATATAAATATTTGTTGAAGGAATGAATCAGGAAGATGCTACTCTAAGTGATAACCATAGATTATGTTTCTGTCCTTCAAGATCTTGCTGATCCCATGGACTTCTCCCTTTGGGGTCTGCCTGCTACATCTGAGTTTCCCTGGAGTCCTGAAATGCCTACTGGCTAGCCAAGGCCTTTCTAACAGGATATCAAGTCCATCCATCTCCCTGTTTCTCCAAATCATCACTTAGATTTTCTCATGCCCTGTGGATGAATTTTTTATACCTTAAAAATATCATGAATTACTGTATTAGTTTTCTTCTGCTGCATAACAAATTACCACAAACTTTGGGCTGAAAACAGCATCTATTTATTAACTCACAGTTCGGGAGTTCAGAAGTCTGACATGGCATGGCTGGGTTCTCCATCCAGGGTTTCAGAAGGTTGAAATCAAGGTGATGGGTAGACTGAGTTCTCATCTGGAGGCTCTGGGGAGAAAATCAACTTGCAAGCCCATTCGTGTTGTTGGCAGATGTGGTAGTTTGAGTATTTTGTGGACCCCAGAAAATTATGTTCTTAAGCTAAACCATTCCTGTGTGTAAAACTCTTGTAGACGGGACCTTTTGATTAGATTCAGTTAAAGGACCTTCCATTTGATTATATCACTTCAATAGGGCATGACCCAGGGTAGGTCTTAATCCTCTCACTGGAATCCTTTATAAACTGGAGTAATACAAAGAGAAAAGGGATGAATAAAAAAAGAAACAAAAATAAAAACAAAGAGAAAAGGTCATAGAGACAGAGAGAAATGCCCAGATGCTGAGAGAGAAGGCCCCAGGAGCCAGAAGCTGACAGCAACAAATACAGAAGATGAGAGGAGCCACTTTAGCCAGAAGATGAAAGCAATGAGATCTGGAGAAAGGGGAGAGAGGAGCAGATGCTGCCATTGTGCCCTACCTTGTGCCTGATTGCCCCCAACTGCAGCTTGGGAAGAAAACATCTCCAGGTGATAACTTGATTTGGACACATTTTTGGCCTCAAAACTGTAAGCCTTTAAACTAATAAATCCCCATTATAAAAGCCACAAAATAGACTCCTGGCATATAGGCAAGATTTGAGAAATTAAATTCATTTGAACACACATGCGTTTAGCTGCTACTATGTGCAAACATCATGCTTGAGTTGAATCGAAGTGCCTTGAGGATTTACTTTAAAGTTTTTGTATGTTTGATTTATTTTAATGCTTCTTTACTCTTGCTCACATGTTCTGTAATGGTATTCATTCATGCGTTCATTCAACAAACAATCTTTTGAATTTCCAATATATGTCAGGCATAGTTTTGACATATGACCAAAGCAGGTTCATTCAATGAGATCTCACAATGTCCTGATCACTGGGGGTCTCACACGTAGTCGTGTTTACTCCAGTTTTCAGAACTGAGTAACTGGACAATAATACTAATGAATGTTCTACCTCCTAAGAGCATTCAAAACGATCAGCTTATTACAAAAGACAAAGCCACTGACTTTGAAAGAAAGCAACTCCCTTCATGGATGACTTGCCTGGGCCCCCTAGAGCTCTTGGGACTGCCCACTCCATAGAAACAAAGACAATGACAAGTGTAAAACGCACATGAAGCCCAGTGCCCAGGAGAGGCCTGCATTTGATGTAATGCTCTGCTGTCACCATCTTGACATTCTTGACAGTTCATTTGTTGTTATTGGCTATTTTTACATGTTTTTTTTTTTTTTCTACAATTCAAAACCAGAAGATAGAACAAAAGTAAAGAAACAACAAGTAGTTATTCATGTTTTTTTTACTGGATTCAGAAATTAGAATTTTTTTTTTTTTTTTTTTTTTTTTTTGTAGTTTAAAGTTATTTTTATTTCCCTCTTACAAGTTTACTTCCTGTTACAAGTTACAAGGGGAAAGGGAATTTGTCAGATTTTTATATCAATAACATTATAAAATATTTGAAACAATACAGAGAATAATTTAACACTATGGTTTTTTTTTTAGCTATTTTTTTTTATATTTTAAAAAGAAATTAGAATTTGACTAGATTTTGAATCTAACCCTATTGCATAGGTTTAACAAACATTTTAAAATGCAATTCTCTTATAGAGCCAAGAGAGTCCCAAGTCCCTTCTGATACCGGAAGGAGTGTCATAGAATAAGCGAAAAATATTAGCCGAGTGATAGGAAGGGGGCATCCTGTCAAAGTGACTTCCCTGTATCTAGTGACCTTTGCTCTTCTCCGTTAACATTGTCATAGCTCTCAGACTATTTTTTTCTAGGTCATTTCTATGACATTTTTTTAATCATTAAAAATATATACACATGAATCATTTTCTTAAACCCAAACTGGAATTACTCCCTCAGGGATTTGGAAAAAAAAAAGAGATCATGAGTTTTGTCTTGTCTTGGAGGTAGGGGTAAGGCTTGAGGAAGGATTTTGTCCCCCGTTTTACTGACACTGTCTTCTCTTTCAAAAACAAAATTTTATTGAAGTATATCATTCATACATGCACATACATAAACTATATAAATGTATAGTAAAAGTTGTGAACTTACAAAACAAAGATTCATATCCTTACACAGGGCTCCCATACATCACCCCACCACCAATGCCTTGCATTGTTGTGAAACATTTGTTACAAACTATGAAAGAGTCTGACATTTGTTTTGGAATAAGGGACTCTGCATTTTAATTTTGCACTGGGTCCTGCAAATTGTGTGGCCAGTCCTATGTAAAGAGCATAATGAGCACACCTAGGAGGGCCCTCACTCATTTGGAGGATGTGGGACTTTTAAAGGAGGAAGATAAAGATGAAACTAGGAAATGCAGCTGAAAAGGTAGGAAAGGGCCAGGGGTAGGAAAGGGCCAGATGGTTGAGCATGGTACATTTTAGATTAAGGCAATCAGGACTTCACCCTGGAGAAAACAGAGCTTTGAGCCAGAGTGGCTTGGTCAGATTAGCAAGCAAACAGACTCTCTGAGGCTAGCAGTCTAGCCTAGAGCAGAAAGCGAATTGAGAAGTGATTGCAGGGCAGGGTTTGTTTGGAAAAAAAACCAAAACAACAACAAAAGTGGTTGCAGATACCACTTCACATCCACTTGGATGGCTATAACAAGTGTTGGTGAGGATGCAGAGAATAGGAACCTTCAAGCATTGTAGGTGGGAATGTAAAATGGTGTAGCTGCTATGAAAAATAGCTTGGCGGGGCCTCAAAAACTTTAAGTATAAAAATCTCATGAAAAAGAAAGAATCTTATATGACCTTGCAATTCCACTTCTACTATATACTCAAAAGATTTGAAAGCAGGGACACAGACAGATATCTGTATACTAAGGTTCATAGCAACATTATTTAGAAAGCTAAAAGGTAGGAGCAACCCAAGGGTCTCTCAATGCAAGAATAGATAAACAAAATGTGATATATACATACAATGGAATATTATTCAGCTATAAAAATGAATGACATTCTTAAACATGCTGAAATATGGATGAACCCTGAAAAATATTAAAGTAAGCAAAATAAGTCAGACACAAAAGGACAAATATTGTATGCTCCCACTTACATGAAATAACTAAAAGAGGCAATTTCATAGAGTCAGAAGACAGATTACAAGGTACAAGGGGTGGGGCTAGGGGAAAGTTAATGCTTAATGGGGAGAGAATTTTTGCTTGTAATGACAGAAAAGTGCAGGTAATGAATGGTGGTGACTATAGTGTAACACTGTGAATGCAAATAACAACCCTTAATTCAATACCCGGAAGTCCTTAGAATGAGAAATGTTATGTTGTATATATGTTATTACAATCAAAGTTGAAAAGAAAAGCATGATTGCGGTTATCCAGGAAAGTGATGAAGAAGGCCCAAAACTGCATAGTAGTTGTACTAGGGATAAAGAGATGAGAATGAATTCACTAAATATTGAGGAAGAAAAATCAGTAGGCCTTAATGATTGTTGTTGGGGTTATGGGAGAAGACAGAGTTAAGGATGCCTCCCAGTTTCCAGGCTCAGGCATGACAATAGATAATGGTACTGAAGCAGGCTTCATATAGGGAATCAATAGATGTGGAACCTGGCGAAAGGACCACGTGGACATCAGTACCCCAAGATGGCTGCTGGAAGATCCTCGCAGAGATTTTCTCCTGGAAGTCAGGAGGAGCTCCAGATAATTCTCCCCGGACATTATCATTGGCCCCACCCGGGGGCTTGATGGGTGGGGTAATCAATCAAAACAGCAAACACCTGGACTCTTCCCATGCCATTAGCAAAGGGATGGAATAATTAACAGTTTAAAAAGCAGGTGCAAAGGTCAAATCACCCCTTTCTGCTCCTATTCCTGACCCCTGTTGCCCTGTTCCTGCTCCCGGCGGCTCCCGCCCAGCTTGGGGCCCTCGTGGCTTTTGTACCCTGCTCTGGCCATGTCCCCCCTGCACAGATCAACATGCAAGTAACACCTGGGCATTTATAATCTATAGTGGGAAATTGTAGCCTATAAATCAGCCCTCTTTACCATTCTTCAGCCCCTTACCCTCTACCAGGGACTTGTGATCTGTTATTTTCTCCCATTTCTCTTCCCTCCCTACCTTAATAAATTACTGGCCTCACTCACCTAATGTGCTCTGAAATTCATTTCTGCAGCATAAGTAAAAAAAAATAGATTAAATCCGGTAACAGTACTCTACCTGAAATAGAAAACACATCAGTAAGAGCCGGTTTGGATGGGAGCTAGGGAACTGGGAGAGATAAATAATTTAAGATGAGACTTATTGTTAAGATGTACAAACATTCTCACTAAATTAATCTGTAGATTCAACACAATCCCAGTCAAAATCCCAAAAGGCTTTGTTTGTGTGGTTTTTTAAAGAAATTAGCAGGCTGATTCTAAAGTGTATATAGAAATGCAAAGGACATAGAAGAGCCAAAACACTTTTGAAAAAAGAACAAAGTTAGAAGATTTACACTAGCTGATTTCAAGATATAGTGTAAAGCCACTGCAATCAAGAGAGTGTGCTTCTGGCATTAGAATCAACAAACAGATCATGGAAGAGAATAGAAAGCCCAGAAAGACACCCCCCCACCCCATTCACATAGTCCCTTGAATTTCAACAAAGGCACCAAAACAATCCAACAGGGGGAAAGGAAATCTTTTTTAACAGTTGGTGCTGGCATAGATGGTTAACCACATGGGAACAAAGTTGACCTTGAAATCTACTTTACAGTATACAAAAAATATTTAATTCAAAATGGATCATAGACCTAAACATCAAAGTTAAAACCATAAAGCTTTTAGAGGGAAACCTTGGAGAATTGCATTGTGACGTGAGGAATAGGCAAAATTTCTTAGGTCACAGAAAGAAATAACCATAAAAGAAAATTTGATAAGTTAGACTTCATCAAAATTAAAAACTTCTGATCATTAAAAGACACAATTAAGATAATGAATAGGTGAGATACTGACTGGGGAGAAAATGCTCCCAAAATATATATCTGACAAGGGACTGGTATCTAAGATATATAAAGAACTCCTACAACTGAATAGTAATCATAAAATGGACAAAAGATTTGAGCAAACACTTCACAAAATAAAATATATTAAAGTCCAATAGGCACATGAAAATGTACTGAACATCACTAGTCATCAGGGAAATGAAAATTAAAACCACAATGAGCTATCACTACACCCATATCAGAATTACTAAAATTTAAAATTCTGACAACATTTAGCATTGACACGAATGTAGAGCAATGTGAACTCTGACACATCGCTCATAGAAGGGTGAACTAGAACAATCATTTTGGAAAACTATTTGAAGTTATTTATATTTATCTTTTGATCCAACAATTCTACTCAAATATATTCTCAACAGAAATGTACATGTTCACCAAAAGACATGCACAAGAATGTTTTGGCAGCAATAGTTATAATAGCTTAAAACTTGAAACAGAAATCTGTCAGAATTCACTGTTTTACATCAGACAATGGAATACTTTGCACCACTGGAAACAAACCAACTATGGCTCTACCCAAGAACATGGGACTATCACAAGCATAATGTTGACTTAAAGAAGCCAGACACTAAAGACCAGAGACTGTATGACTCTATTTATAACAGATAAAACTAATCAAGGACTTTCGAAGCCAGGATAGTAATTCCTTTCAGGGTAGGGGAGAATAATGATTGAGAGAGGGCAAGGGGGCTTCAGGCCCATTATTATTTTTTTAATTTTATTTTTAAAGAAGTTTTAGATTAGAAAAAAGTTACATCAAAAATATGGGGGAGGGGAACGGATATGGCTCAAGCAGTTAAGTGCCCACCTCCCACATGAGAGGTCCCGGGTTCGGTTCCAGGTGCCTCCTAAAGAAGAGAAACAACGAGCAAACAAGGAGCAGACATTGAGCAAAAACAATGAGCAAACAATGAGCAGACAATGAGCAAAAACAAACGAGCAGGAAGCAGATGTGGCTCAGGCAGTTGAACACCCACCTCCTACATGGGAGTTTCCGGATTCAGTTCCTGGTGCGTCCTAAAGAAAAAACAAACAATGAGTAGACAACGAGCAAAAAAACAATGACCAGACAATGAGCAAAAACAACATGTAGACAACAAGCGCAAACAATGAGTAAAACAACGAGAAAACAGACAAAGGAGACATCTCAGGGGTGGAGGGGAATAGGGGGTTTCCATTTTAATAGGGGATTCTCATATTTTCCCCTATTAATAGCATCTTATATTAGTGTGGTACATTTGTTACAATTGGTGGACAAATATTGAAGCATTACTACTAACATGGTCAACAGTTTACATGATGGTTTACACTTTGCACCACACAATTTTATAAGTTTTGACAAAATGTATAATGACCTGTATCCTTCGTTGCAATAAAATATGGAGAACAATTCCAGTGCCCTAAAAATACACTATGTTCCACCTATTCTTCTCTCCCACTCCCCTCAGAACCCCTGGCAACCACTATCTTTATATCAATATTACAAGTTCTTCCATTACTACAAATTTATTAAGTTTACTTTGCCCATGGTTGCATTCCCCCCCCTTATGTTTGTTCATTTCTCAATCTTGAGGATTTGGGGATGATGATGCCCGCTCTGCTTCATTTGAGAAGGCATCTTATGGGGCAGATGGAAGGAACTGTTTTGCTTGCAGTTGTAGCTACTCTCTGTTTTTTAGGATGGGGGTTGTCCATTGTCATCATTTTCTTAGTTGTCCTGGGCAAGTCTGATGAACTGGAGAGTAAGTATTGGCTGCAACTCTGCTGAGATTCAGTGCTCAACCAGCATACGAACTGACCAAAGATTTAAATCTCTGGGGCATATGTTTTACAGGTATAGTGATAATTACAGGTTCAAATAAAAGGGGTAGAAGAAGCATGTAGGGAAATTATAAATGAGTCTGATTCTGTTACATTGGGGAAACGGGTTATTCCATATTCCAAGGTAAGGCCCACTGCTGGGGTGCTGATTTCATGAGGTTGTGTGCCTTGCCTATAAGTCCAGATGTCTCTAGAGTCTTCAGGAGCATCCCTGTTCGAGGCATTGTTTATTCTGGCAGTTGGTGAGATCTGCTGTGATGTATATAAGGGTAACCTCTGGAATGATCTCCCCACTCACTTTGAAATTTCTTAGCTGTAAAATTGGTCCTTTATTAATGCTCTCTTCCTTGACCTGGGTGATGGAGCACTGGGCATTCCCCCTTGTGATTTATCAAGCTGCACACATGTAATTTATTCTCTTACCTTTATATATGTTATACTTCAATATTTAAAAGTCATAAAAAAACAAAGAGTCTTTAGATAGTACTGTGAGAGTGGACGCAACCTTCCTGGGAGAGTTAGGAGAGGATGGAAGGGGCAAGAAGGAGTGCGTTAAATGAGGTGAAATGAAGCAGGGAAGACTAATAACCAGGAGACTGGCACCTGGCCATTGTGCTTAAAAATTAGAAATGCATTATTCCCAGTGAGGTGGTGTTGCAGTTGGGCAGTTTGATGTAATTATGAATTCCAAAAATATAATTGGATCATGCTTGTAAACCGATCTCTTAATCTGGGCGTTGACTGGGCCACATCAGTAGGGCATTGAGCCCCACCCCTTTGGTGGGTGGGGAATTGAATATAAAGGCAAGGCAAGAACAGAGTTGAAGCAGTCTTTTGAGAAGCAGTTTTGATGTTGGAAAGAAGGCCCCAGGAGAAGAAAAGCAAGCTGTTCACCTGATCGTCTGCAGCTGACCTTGTGGAGGAAACAGGAGCTAAGCCTGGAGAGAAATGCAGCCCAGGGAAGAGAGGAACCCCAGAAGCCTGAACCCTGGCAAATGCCGGCAGCTGTCTTGCTCTAACACATGGCAATGGACTGTGGTGAGGGAAGAAACTTAACACTTTATGGCCTGGTATCTGTGGACTTCTACCCCAAATAAATACCCTTTATAAAGACCAACCCATTTTTGGTATTTCACATTAGCACCCCTTTGGCTGACTAATACAGGTGGTGAGGGTAGAAGCCAGACCATGATGGGTTGAGGGGTGAAAGGCTCCTGCTCCCCCACCAAGTCATGTAGTTTCCCACATCTGGGACTTTGCCTTTACCGTCCCCGTGGCCCTAGATGCACTTCCCTCTACGCTTCACACATTGGGTTCATTCTAAACTTTCAGGCTCTATTGTTTCTTTTGAGAGAACAGTCCTGCTCACCCTATTTAAAGTGGGTTTTCCCAGTTGTTCCCAGTGTCATTAGTCCTTCTATCTTCTTCATAGATCTTTGTAATACTCTGTACATTTCTTATTTTCTTTACTATTTACTTGCATATTATCTGCCTTCTACACCAGTGTTTTAGTTTGCTAAATGCTGCCAATGCAAATATACCAGAAATGGTATTTTTATAGTGAGAGTTTATTAGGGTAAAAGCTTATAGTTCCTAGGCTATAAAATGTCCACATCAAGGCATCATCAGAGATGCTGACTCATCAAAGGTTAGCTGCCGACAATTTAGGGCTCCTGCCACGTGGCAAGGCAAAATGGCCTCTGTGTGTTTTCTCCAGCCTCAGTTTCTCCTCAAACTCAGCTATGGGTGATCAAACATATGGCTTGTCTCTCTCAAGCCTCATCTCTTCAGTTTCGGGCTGCTCCATTGATTCCAGTCTCTGCCTCTCTCTCAGCTTCTTGGGATTTCTCTGTCTTTCTGTGGCTATAGGTGATCCTGGAGTTCCTCTCTCACATGGTAGGATAAAAATGGTGGCTCTGTTTCTCTGTGTTCCATTTATATAAGACTACAGTAAAAGGATTATGACCCACCCTAGGTCCTGCAATCTAATCAAAGGTCCTTAACTGAAGCGACCTAATAAAAAGTGATCTAATCTAAAGGTCCCTTAGCTGAACCTAACCAAAAGGTCCCATGTGCTATAGGTGTACACACACAGAAATGGGTTAGCTTAAAAACATAATATTCTGAGGTCCACAAAAGACTCAAACCAGGACAAACAGAATGTAAGCTTCATGAGGTCTGTCATTATTGTTATCCCCAGCAATGAGCATCAAGGCAAGAAATAGGTCCTCCACTATTAGCTGAATGAATGTGTGCATGGCAGGCAGGAAAGGAAGAGATGAGTAAAGGCTTCCTTTTCAAGAAGGGAGATTGGGATCCAAGAAGCATGGGTTCAGGAAAGAAGACAGTTGAGCTTGTTTGCAAGCTGAGGGGAAGATTCAGGAGAGTGACAGTTTGAAGATAAAGGAAAGCAGGAGAGAAGCTTCTTAGGTGGGGAGGTTTCAGTCTTAAGTACAAGTAGTTGTACAGGACTTGAACCTGTTAACATCCTCTGAGACAAGAGGAAAGGAGGGGAGAGTGAGGGTGGGGGCTATGTGATAAATCAAAGACTGGAGGAATTAGAAGGGATAATACATATGAGAGTATTACTTTTCTTGAAGTAGAGGACAAGGTCATTGACAGAGGAAAGACTGCAAAGCCTAAGGAAGGAACTCTGGCCAGAATTAGGATTTTTAAAAAATATATATATTTATTTTATTTATTCATTCCCCCGCCCCTCGTTTGTGCTCACTGTCTGCTCTCTGTGTCTATTCGCTGTGTGCTCTCTGTGTCTGTTTGTCTTCTCTTTAGGAGGCACCAGAAACTGAACCTGGGTCCTCCCATGTGAGAGAGAGGCATTCAATGACTTGAGCCAACTCCATTCCCTATTTTCTTATGCATTTCTTTGTCTTTCCTCTTTTTGTCTCCTTTTTGCATCACTGTGTTGTGTCAGCTCACCATGCTTGCCTGTCACACCAGCTTGCTATCTTGTTCGTCTTCTCCAGGAGGCACTGGAAACCGAATCTGGAACCTCCCATGTGGTAGATGGGAGCTCAATCGCTTAAGCCACATCTGCTTCCCCAGAATTAGGATTTTAAACTGGCTGAATTACCTTGGTAATTATTTATTCACCTATTTTCTGTTTCTGTTCTCCCCTCCCCCAGTATATGAATTGATCCCCAGGTTCTTGAACAGTGCTGGCACAGGATAGGTGATCAATGTGCACTTACTTGTTGAATGTATAAATGGCCAAGTGACCAAAGGAGACAGGCAGCTGGAGAAAGTCTGCCAGGCCAGGGCCAAGCTGAGATGGAGGTGAAGCCAGGACATGAAGATGGGGTGGTGCCAATCGGTTCCAGTGTGTCAGACCCTTTCCAGCGCTACTTAGATGCTGAGATGTAGCCAGAGAGGACACATTATAAAATTGATCTAGGTTAGGGATTTGCTCAAACTGGGTAAAGGGTGCTTGACCAGTGGACCGAGAAGTACATAAGGACATCCAATGGGTTGATGAGAGGGAAGTTTAGACAGTCAGCTGGAGTTCAGGCCAGGCAGGGAGAGAAGCAAGTTGAGGAAGAGGTGACAGAGCAGAAGAGAGCAGAGGCATGAGTGTGAGTAGAAGGGTAGGTGTAGGAGAAGATAGGCAGGAAAGAGTGGGAAGAATAGCAGATTGTGATTAGAGAATGGGATATTGGTATTTGAGATTTCAGAGGTGGACCAGTTATAAATGATGACAACATCCAAGGTGTGGCCACAGGAGTGGGCAACTGAAAAGGGACAAAAATAAAAGAAAAAATCTATGTAGTAGAGGATATCAAGGATCTTCGAGGCCAGGGGGTTGCATGTTGTCCATGAGGACACTGAAGTCACCCCAGATGATGGCAGCTCTTAGAATGGAGTGAAATACAGTACCAAAGCCAGCCATCTAAGTCTGAGCAAGGGGGAGCAACACAATTATGACATTTCATTTTTTCATTCACTCAAGAAATACTTATTGTTGATGAGGTTCACCCTTGGGTGAAGCAAGCAGACAAGGTTCTTTACCTGATAGACCTCATCATCTCCCTAGGACCTAACATCTCATGCATGTGTCTCTGACTTTGCTTCTCCATTCCTAGAAGGCAGAGGTTGGTTGGCTGGAAGGAAGACCTGCAAGGGGGCTTCTACAGGGACATGAAGGCCTTGTGGTCTGGCAGCAGCAGTGGAATGCTCTGGAATGAGCAGGTTCCCCAACCGTGTCCTTGGGGGAGCGCCACGACAGGAGTCGGGGAATGTGGAATATGTAGGGCAGTTTGTTTATTGTGGAAGAGCACTCAGAAGATGGACTAGGAGAGGACAGAGCATTAGGAGAAGAATTAGAAAAGGAAAGGAGAGTAGGGTAAAGCAAAGGTGCTGCAAAAGTGAAGCAGGGTGGGATGGACTGGTCAAAGAAATGAGGGTCCTCAAGGATTTCACAAAATTATAGGGTAGCTTCAGCTATGGACAGCAGGCTCAGGGTCACACCCTACCCAGACCTAAAAACACTTTTCACCACCACACCCCCCCCGCGAGAGAGTCCGCAATTGTTTTCTACCAACATCTCAAAAGTCCCATTTTGCCTACTGATCTTCATGAACTGCTTGACTCTTTCGATGGACTTAGCAGGCTTCCAGAAAGCATTAAACTTGTACAATGATGCCATAGCTTTTATGTTGTTGAGAAGCATTGTTCTTTTATAAAATTCTTATTGAAAATTCCATTATACTTATTTTCCAAATGGATATACCTTAAAAATAATGGCATACTAAAAAATAATGCTATTAGTTCATTACATTATAGTAGATCTATCTAATATATATGTGTATATGTGTGTGTGTGTGTATATATATATATATATATATATATATATTTCAGGAGGTAGTGGGGATTGAACCCAGGATCTTGTACATGGGAAGCAGGTGCTCAACCACTGAGCTAAATCCATTCCCCAATGAGAATTGTTTTTTTTTCATTTATTTGTTTGTTTTGTTTTTAGGAGGTACCGGGGATTGAACCTGGGACCTCATACATGGGAAGCAGGCACTCAACCACTTGAGATACATCTGCTCCCCTCTATCTAATATACTTTGCTAAAGGCTTTCAATACAATATACCAGAAATGGGTTGACTTTTATTATAAGAATTTATTATATTAAAAGCTTACAGTTCTGAAGCTGTGAAAATGTCCAAACCAAGGCATCTTCAGAGATGCTGTCGCACCAAATTGCAGCTGAGGGCAATCAGGCACATGGCAGTGCCATCTAAAGATGCTTTCTCTTGGAGCTCAACTGTGGGCGATCAAGCATATGGCAGGGCATAATGATGGCCCACTGGTCTCTCACCTTTCCTCTGGGCCTCTCTCTCAGTCTCTTGGGGTTTCTCTGTCTTTCTGCAGCTGCAAGTGATCCTGAAGTCCTCTCTCACATGGCAGGGAAAAATGGCAGCTCTCTTTCTCTGTGTCTCTGCTTTCTAATCCTCAGCTTATATAAAACTCAAGTGAGAGGATTAGGACCCACCCTGGGCCCTGCAATCTGTTCAAAGGCCCTTAACTAAAGCAATCTAATCAGAAGCTATCTAATAAAAAGGTCATTAAAGGAATCTAACCAAAATGTCCTACATACTATAGGTTTAGACATACAGGAGTGGGTTAGCTTAAAAACATAATTTTCTGGGGTCCACAAAATACTCAAACCAGGACATTCCACCCCTGGACCCCCAAAATACATGTTCTTTCTATATGGAAAATAAATTCATTCCATCACAATATTTTTAAAAAGCCTTAAATCATTTCAGTAGCAATGCTACATGTACAGAATCTCATAAAAATCAGTTATAGACATGCAGTCTGTCTTGGGGAAAAATTCCCCTCCGGCTATAGACTTGTGAAACTTAGAAAACAAGTTATCCGCTTCCAATATCCAAAGGAGGGACAGTCACATGATACATGTTTCCATTACCATATGGAGAAATTGGAAGAAAAACAGGCATCATGGGTACCAAACAGTTCAAAAAACCTGCAGGGCATAGTCCATTAGATTTCAAAATCTGGGAGTCATCTATGGAATGATGGCTTCTTCTCCACGGGGCTTGGAGTGGGTGTCCCTTTCCAAAGGCTTACCCAGTGGCCATCTTCTTGGTTCCACCCTCATCAAGCATCTGGATAATGGCCGAGTGCTAGGCCTCACCCACCAAGAACAATGAGGTGGGGCATGTGCTCAACCCTCTCAGAATAGTGGGATGGTGACCTAACTCTCCCTAAACCCCAGAGAAGCCTGGGGTGGCAGAACTCTCCCTGAACAACGGGGTGGGAGGCTCACCCTCTTTAAATGCTGGGGCAAATTCACCCTTTCCATTCACATGGATGGGGTCCCTCTCTTGGCCCAAGAAGATGTCTTAAGTTCAGACCTCGGATTCCACTGATTTGCTCTTGAAGTCATTTTTTCCTTCAATCTCTCCCTTTTCTATCCCTTTTAGTCCAGGCTGATAGTGGTTTTGTTCATACAGATCTCGCGAAAACCTTGTTGGTTTCGCATGAAGTTCACAGGGGTCCCAACCATCAGAAAATAGGACTTTCTACAAATCCTTCCTGGATAACCACAGTTCCAATCCTGACTTCCATGGAAATGGCTGTCTGGTTTCTAAGCTTAATTAAGTCCTCACATGGGCCCCTATTCTCTGGGGACTTGTTTTCTGGAAGCTTGAAATTTCCCAAATCAACAATTTCTGGTTTCTTTGTGCCCAGGAGACAGTTCTCAGCTTGTCTCTTTCCTCTCACATTTATCTATAAGCTGAAAGGAGAAGCCAGGCCACATTTTCCACATTTAGTTGGGGAATCTCAGCTAAACATCCAAGCTCATCACTTTCAAATTCTGCCTTCCATCTAATATCAGGAGTCATTTTTGCCAAGTTCTCTGCCACTTTAAAACAAGGATCACCTTTCCTCCAGTTTCCAATAATACATTCATCATTTCTGTCTAAGGCCTCATCAGAAGTAACTTTAGAGTTCATATTCCTACCAACCATCTCTTCAAAACAATCTAGGCCTTTTCTAGTAAACATCTCACAATTCTTCTAGAATCTTCCCTTTACCCATTTATAAAACTGTTTCAACATTTTTGGTGCTTGCAAGCAGCACCCTACTCTCAGTGCCAATTCCTGATTTAGTTTGCTAAAGGCTGCCAATGCAAAAATACAAGAAATTGGTTGGCTTTTATAATAGGAATTTAATAGGATAAAAGTTTACAGTTCCAAGGCTGTGAAAATGTCCAAATCAAGGCATCATCAGAGCTGCTGTCTCACCAGATTGCAGCTGCAGGTGATCAGGCACATGGCAGCACCATCTAAAAATGCTTTCTCTAAGAGCTCAGCTGTGGCAGGGCATAATGGCGGACTGCTCTTCTTTCCTCTCTCCTCTGGGCCTATCTCTTTCAGCTTTGAGATGCTCCCTGGGCCTAGTCTCATGGGATTTTGTTTCAGCTTCAGCTGCTCTGTTAATTCCAGCCTCCGGCCTCTCTCTCAGCTTGTCCAGGTTTCTCTATCTTTCTGAAGCTGGAGGGATCCTGGAGTCCTCTCTCACATGGCAGGGTAAAAATGGCAGCTCTCTTTCAGTTTTTTCATTCTTTTAAGATGATTCCTTAGCACGAATCATTTCAATTGTCTTATTTTAGGGTTCCCTGAGGATTAAGAATTAACAAATGATTATGATTACTGAGTCGTTATATAGATGCATTTTTCCCCTTCTTCTTCCAGTGTATTATAGAATAGCCAAAAGCTAATACCTGAAATTACTGAAACCAACTAAATTGACCTCATCTTTGTTTATGATTATTTCAAAATTAGGCTCACCCTTGTATGTATTTACTATTGTGATGGCTATTCTAGACTGATCTTACCTTTGTTTAGGGTTATTTCAAACTAGGGGTTGGATGTCTGCTCTTCCAGTCCAGCATCCGCCAGAGTTCTGTTACCTACAAGGACTGAGGAAGGGGATCCTTTACCCCAAGCACTGAGGATCCTGAAACCTGCAAGTCACAATAGAAACCAGTTCTCCCTGAGACTTCACAGACCTCAGTGTGTATAAAATTGACTTGGTTTTGGGGTGAAGGTTTAAATCTCTTGCCAAAGGTGCAAGTGGTGAGCGCACACTTGGCTTCTAGGTTTCTGGTATCAGGGACCAATCATGTCTAAGGACTGTGGGTTGGAATCTCACCCAGAGACCCCTTGCCATCCAACGGGGAGCAGCCCTTGGGTACAGGAGAACTTATCCTTGGTCCTAGACTTAAAAATAAATATATTTAAATTGGTTTTACTTATACAAGTTTTGTCCGAAAGTCGAAATGGGAAATAAGCAGAGCTCTGAAGTAAAGGAAAAATGTTGTCCTCTAGATTGTATTTTAAAGCACTGGGAACAATTTGGTTATAAGCCAAAGACTAAAAAGAATGAAATTTTTGTACAAAACCATGTGGCCGCAGAGCAAGTTAGAGAATGATCAGGAATAACTTTCAAAGAGATCTCTTGAAAATAATGTTATTTTACAGTTAAACTTATTTTGTAAGAGGATGAGGAAATGAAATGAAATCACATATGTACAATCTTTTGTGTCTTTGTATCAGAATAAGAATTTGCAGAAGAGGGTGCAAAATTATGATTGACACCAGAAAGTTTTATATTTCTGTATTCCTGTTTTCCTGTGTCAAACTTTCTATTTGTGTTTGCCTGTCTGTTCAACATATATTTTCATAACTCCGGATGGTAATATCAAATTAACAAATGAAAATTCTTAAGAGAGCACTATTCAAATTGCTAAAAGTTAAGTAAGTGCTTATGTATTTGTAAATAAGTACTCCTAGAGTCCTAAAATTAGAAAAACCAAGCTTCTGGTGCCCACTTAAACTAAAATACTCAGACCTTGGCCAACTAAGTTTACAGGATGAGTAATGAAAGTCATAGAGATATCTGAATAGAGAAATTGGAAGAAGAGAAAAAAAAAATAGTTTTTTTCTAGATCCTTGACTTGCCCCCAGGGCTTTCTCCTAACTTTAACTGAATTCAAAGCTGAGTTCAAACCGGTTGAGGGAGCTATGGGGGAAGGGCTGGGTGAAGAAAGATGGGGGAGAGGTGAGTTTAACCTAGAATTCTTTCTATCAGGCCTGGAGATTAGGAGTGTTACCAAAAGAGGGAATATTACAGAATAAGCCTTGTTTTGCAGAGTTTGTCCTGTAATTCCCCAATTAAAAAAGAAATTAGCAGCCTGGATATGAGAGTAATTAATAACCCAATTGCCAATTTTCAGTAAGTAAAGGAAAGTGTCCTTGAAAACTATGGAAAGGTTTTTTTCTAGATTATGCTTGAAACAAATTGAACAATTATAGTATATTCTTCAAAGCCTAGTAATCAGTATGCTTCTGAGGTTTTTTATAATTTTAAGGTATTATGAAAACAAAGAGGTTTTAACTTCCTATGGAGGAAAATTTTAAAAAACATTTCTTTTATAAACTATCATTATTTTTATTTTATTCTACTTGGGTGAAATATCCCTAGATTTATACGGATACTAATAAAATAAGTTAGCATTAAGTCTGTTAAATCTTTAAAATGATGAAAATTGTAAATTTGTTGTTAATGAAATTGTTATTATTTTTACAAACATATTGTTGAAAATAATTGTTTTGTAGGACATGGGAAGGCAGTTCAAAAAGATCTTTTTGGTACGAAGTATGCAGATGGGTAAAGTATGCACAATATGCTTTGTTGAAGAAGGGAATGTAGTTTGTCCTAAAGTGAAACAGCTTGTTTTTCACAAAATAAGAGGTAGAAATATATAATGTGAGACCCGAGTAAACAGGGAAAGTTGTGGAAGGTTTGTGGAAGTGAATTGTGCTTTGGTCAAGTCTGTCTACAAGAACTGAATGGATATGGAAGGTTGTAGAGGGTTTGTGGAAGTAAACTTTGTTTGTTGTAGCCAATACTGAATATAATCTAATAAGCTTATTTAAAGGTGTAATTTTGCCTTAAGGTGAAATAGCTGGTTTTTGCAGAATGTAAAGCAGAATTGTGGGGAATGAAATCTAAATGAATGTGAAGAGTCATAGAAAGTTTGTGGAAACAAATTTTATATGTTATGATCAATACTAAGGTTTGATAAACTTATTTATCCGATGGTATACTGACAGAATTAAAATGTAATTTTCTCTCTGTTGAAATAACACTGTTTTCTCAACATATTAGTCTATTCTGGGTAAATGGATATGAAAGTTTTAAAAAAAATAATCGATATAAAAGATCGAGTCTGTGCCTTATCAGAATAACTTCTTGTACATCATGTTGACCTTATCATATCCTTAATGGTTTAAGAAAAAACAAAGTCTTTACTATTTTCAAAAGTTAAATATTTTATTTGCCACTCGATTGAAGAGAGGCCTGCTTAAACATAATGTTCAAACTTGACAGCATTTAACATTTTAAATCATACCCTTAAAGATATCTTTAATTTCAAACTGTTACAAAAGAATTTGTTCTTTCATCTTGTAAAATGTGAGGCACTAAAAATATATATGTTAATGAAAATTAACATTTTCAATATATTTTTGTTTTAATTCACAATGGAAAAATATATTCCAAAACTAGAAATTATAATACTTATTTAAACTGGAAAATGTTGAATTTGATTTTATTGTAACAATGTTTTAAATTTTAGAGTCACATTTTATTCTGACCAGAATTTTTACCAAGGTGTTAAACTTCTGTATTTTTTTTAAACTAGTTTGTCATAAAATACTAAGCATAATGACAATATTTATTTCCTACGATTATTGTGAATGTGTAGACTTATGCTTACTACTAAGGGAAAAAATGTTTATGAAAATAATATTAAATCCAGTATTAGCTGCCTATTTTCAGACACTTAATTCTTGGCAGAGATCCATTTTGCATTTACCACTCTGAAGTTGTTGTTGTTTGTAATCTCCCTCGTTGAAAGTAGATATACTCTTAGGACAGGGTTATTAGTGTTCCTATAAGCATGTAATTATAGGGGTGGTAATGGGAAGATAATCTTGATTTCATTGGGAATCTTAGGTTTTTGCAAATTTCTGAGGAAAATCGTCTTTCCTGTACTGCTGAAGTTTCTTTCTGGTAGACACTATCTTTTTTTTTTTTTTTTTACCGGGAGGTCCCGGGGATCAAACCCGGGTCCCTCCATATGGGAGACGGACGCCCAACCAGTTGAGCCACATCCGACCCCCATAGACACTATCTTTCTAAAAGTGAAAACATGAAAGAGAAATTAAAATGTGTGCATCTCCTCAAATAACCATTGTATTTGTGAACACTGTATATCTCACAATGAACAGTGCAAAAGTTGTTCATTTTTCAATCTGAAGTAAAATACTCTCAAAAAATTAAAAAAATAGTTACATGAGAAGTGTTTGTGAAGTATAGTAAAATTTAAGGAAATTCATAAGCCTCTGTTGGTTACATCTGTATAAGGAAATGCTATTTATGTTTATATATTTAGAGGTTATATAAAATTCTTAAAGACAAAATGTTTTCACTGTCCATATTCTATCCTGATACTGATCTGCATGATGATATAGTTGGTTATAGTCTTAGTTTCATAACATGTAAAATAACCAGATTTCCTTATCAGTTACACTGTTCTGCTCTGATACTTCTCTAAAAGGGCATGCAGTCAGCTCATCTTCAACAGAAAGGGACTTTGAAGTAGAAGCAAGGCAAACCTGTAAGTTATGTTCTACCTGTTGATTAACATAATCCTGGGAAAAGTGTAAAGTAAACTGAAACAAAGCTTCTACTATTGTCTGTAGTTAATCATCTCTAGAAACAACTTTATTGAAAATAATCCTAAGGATTCCCTTATGGACCTAGATTGTAAGCTCTTGTGACAGTCACATTTATCCCTGGGCTTTATTGTTATTTCTAAATCCCTCCTATCCAGAAGATCAGCATGAGGTGAAAGTGCGGGATCTTCTCCATCTTTTCTGAGCCTGTGTTTTGTCCTGGGCTTGAGTTCCTTGCCTTAGAAATTCTCCCACTTACAGGAATCAGAATTCCCTCTGTACTTCCTATGTAATAGACACCACCCCCCTTTCCTGGATGCACTTTTGTATGTCGTAAAGCCTGCAATTCTTTGCCTCAGGACTCTTGGATTTCATTGGGTTTTTTTTGTTTGTTTTTTTGTTTTGTTTTGTTTTGTTTTTACTGGGAGGTCCCGGGGATCGAACCCAGGTCCCTCCATATGGGAGATGGATGGACGCCCAACCGTTTGAGCCACATCCATCCCCTAATTGTTTTTTTTTACACTGCTTTAGCTGTCCACAAGCTGCTTTTACCTGCAGGGCAAGTACTGGAAGGGCAACACAGAGATGAGTTTCCTGGTTCAGACTTTCAGGCTGCCACCTGATAGATAGGCACTGACACATAGGCACCCCAGTATGTGCAATAGGGGTTACACTGCTACTACTGAAACAAGGCCAGGGACCCTGTCTTAGTTTGCTTAAGCTGCTGATGCAAATATACCAGAAATGTGTTGGCTTTTATGAAGTGAATTTATTTGGGGTAAAGCTTACATCTCCAAGGCTGCAAAAATGTCCAAATCAAGGCATCTTCAGAGATGCTTTCTCACCATAGGTCAGCCACTAGCAGATCCTAGAGTCCCAACATGTGGCAAGGCAAAATGGAGGGTCTGCCGGTCTTTCTCTACTTTCTCCTTGAGCTCAGCTCTGAGTGATCAAGCATCTCTCCCTGCGCCTCATCTCTTTGAGCCTCTTGGGGCTTCTCTGTCTTTCTGAAGCATTAGGTGAACCTGGAGTCCTCTCTCTCACATGGCAGGGTCAAAATGGCAGAGCTCCCTTTCTCTGTGTCTCTTCTTTCTCTCTGTTCTCAGTTTATATAGACCCAGCAAAAGGGTGACCTCACTGATATAGTCCAATCAAATACCTGAAATTGATCTAATCAAGTGATCTAATAAAAGGTCCCTTAACTGAATCAAATCAAAAGGCCCCATCTACACTGCATTTACAGACACAGGTATCATTATCTTAAGAACATAATTTTCTGGAGTCCACAAAAGACAAATCTGGACAAACCCCTAATGGGAGTGCAGCCTGGCTCCATACCATGGCAGAAAGGGGTTGGGGGAAGAGCCAGCAAGGGTGCCATGAGCTTCTCCTACTGATTTTAAGTTGTGGTTTCTTGATTCAGCACACATCCAGTTAAAACCACAACCCTTTAACTGTTTTCTTGAGTTTTGAGGAGATGGCTCTGCCAGTTTTTTTGACTAGTTGTTCAAAGATTATCTTGGCATACGGAACACTGGAGGGCCTATGCTGCCATCTTGGTGAAATGAATGTTGACTCCAAAGTTTTTGGACTGAGCCAAAAGACTGTTTTAGCCCTTTCCTGCAATGGGAAAATCTGTGGGTTTGAGACACATGAGATGTATACGATGCATCTGAGTAAAGATGTTGGGTAGGAATGTGGAGAAATGAATGCGAAGTTTGGGGAACACTCTCCTGGGAGACAACTAGGCAAGGGGGTATATATTTGCAAAGAGACATTTGGGAGCCAAGAGCATAAAGGAAGTGTTGAAAGCTATGAATCTGGATAAAATCACCTTAGGAGTAAATATAGGTGAAAAGGGGGAAAGCTTCAAGGACTGCATTCTGAGTCTCAACATGAGATGCAGAAGTGGTCAGTGATGTAGGAGGAGAACCCTGAGCCTGGTAACTTGGAAGCAAGTAAAGAAAGTGTTTCAAAGAGAGGATGAGAACTGACCACAGGACTTAGCACAGTGGAGGTAATTAGTGATTTTCTTGAGAGTCATTTTGGTGGAGCAATAGGGGAAATCTGCTTGGAGTGGGTTAAAGAGAGTATTGGAGGAGAATAATTAGAGACAGGAGAGACTCTCAAGGAGTTTTACTATAAAGAGAGTCCTTATTTGCAGTGGTAGCTGGACGGGGAGGTGGGTAAAGAGACGTGGGTTTTCTTTTTAATGGAAATACTGGCATGATTATATGCTGGTGAAAATGATCCAGCAGGGAAGGAAAATTGATGATACAGAGGAGACTAGATCTTTAAGGCAAGAAGAGGATATGGGATCAAATGCCCATGTGGTGGGTTTGCCTGAGAAAGAAGCCCAGCATTATCATCAGTAAAAGAAAGGCAGCTTCAAAAGACAAATCAGTGTTGAATTTGCAAATTACAGCATTTTATTTGGGATGCTCAATGTTTTGTTTCCATGAGGAAGCCGAATCACTTGCAAAAATGGAAGTAGCTTTGGTTGTCTAGGGATGGCAAATGATTTGTATAGCCATAAAAAGAAAGTTGGCCTGGCTCCTACTGATTGGAAAGAAGTTTGCCCATCTTACAGGGGCAGGTTTAGGGTGGATGTGCTCTAGTTTGTCTTGGGGCTTGACTGGCTGTCTGGGTTAGCTGCCTTGGTCAAATTTCAAAAGATATCAAGAGGAAACTCAAGAGGGAGCTCAAAGAAAAAGTAGGGCATGGGTTTTTTGTTTGTTTTTTGGCTCTCAGGGGTCCCTGGATCTTTATATAACTTATCAGTAGAATATGTGGACACATGCTTGTGGGTGTGTAGATGTAGTGGGGAGGGGTTGTGGAGGTTCTCTTTCGATTGTTTTAGTTGTCTCAGAAAAGTAGGAAGTCAAATCCTCTACAGAGGGTGTAGATGGGAGACAAGGAACTGGACATAGAAGGAGAGAAGAGAGGGTTTGTAATCCTTGTCTAGGAGAGTGGGAGAGAATGGATCTTGGAAAAATAGTATGGTTACTGGACTGTATTAAAGGCTGCTTCTCATAAATTGAAGTGAGAGCAATCAGGATAGTCCTGAGTTTTTCTCCAGCTGCATGATGGTTTCACCAGGGTTGTTGTTTTTTGTTTGTTTGTTTGTTTGTTTGCCAAACAAGTAAAATGAAGCAAAAAAGGGGCAAGAGCATTAAGAGGGTAGGCAAGGGAGTAGTTATAATGATGGGACATTTGTAAATGAGGAGACTGGGGTACGCAGAGATTGAGAAACCTGGAAAGGGCACAGCTAATAAATGGCAGAACTGAGACCTAAAGTCAGATCTTTTTGACTTGAAAGCCAGGGCTCAAAAGTCCTGCAGGGACCTCTTTGCTGTAGTCCAAAGACTTCCCAAAGCACTAGCTGCATTCTATTTCTAATTTTCTTTTCTTTCTCTGACTCAGGACTTGGAGCTTCCTGAGGCCAGGGACCTTTTTCTTCACTGCGGTATCCCCAAGGCCCAGTCAACTTACCTGGCTGAGAGCAGATATGGTTGAAATGACAATGCAAAAGTGACAAATGGGCCAAGAGTTTACAATTGGGCAAAACCAGTATCTTCCCAAATCATCTTGTGGGGGAAACAGGAGCTTGGAAATCTGAAATAAAAGGAGAAAAAGAAGGCGAGAGGAATGGAGCCTTTGAAGATAGCTAATCCTAATAGTTCACCTTTACTGATTGCTTAATAATACTGGTCCATCTCAGTCTCCAGAGAACACTTATTAAACAAATACTATTCTTATCCTCATTTTATAGGTGAAGAGAAAAGCCCACTGAAATTAAGTAACTTGTCTAAGGTCACTCCGTTAATGAGAAGAGCCAGGAATTTAACACCAAGCAGAATGTTAATAATTAGTTCTTTAGATAGGACAGTCAAGGGATAGTTTAGATCTTGTAGTGCAATAAGCACTTGGAGGTAGAAGAATGAATTTCAAGTCCCAGTTCTATCACTAATTGCATTCTTGATCAATCACTTAATGTCCTTGAGCCCAGCCCATTTCCTCATCTGTGAAATGAGGATCATGGTATTTTTTGAATGCTTGTATCGCATTTTTATGCCTGTATCACATCCTGCTTTGTGTTTTACGTTCCTAGTTTAGTACTAGTCTTTAGTAAAACCTAGAAAAATCCACCTGACTCTAATGGGATGATTCCATTTTTCTCTACCATAGAACTATCCCTCTAAAAAAAATAGGCTCCAGTAGAGCCTAGAAAAACCCACCTGAGCCAATTGTAGGTACAAATAGGTGTTTGTGCTAATTTGGAAAGAGAATCCTGTTGATGGCTGTCTCTATGAAGTAATAGTTAAAGAGATCCAAAAAGTACACCAGGGAGTGGCTGAAGACCAACTAGGCCAGCCTCGTCCTTCTGGTTCCTAAACCTGATAGGACTGTCCCATCTTGCAAAGACTTTGGTTGGCTCAATGCATGACCAGTGCCAGGTGCAGAAACATTTCTGGAATATCTAGCCAAAGCCACACTCATAATAAGCTAGAAATGATTCAAGGCCCATGGCATTTCCTCCTTATCCTTTATGCCCAGGAAAAGACCAGGTTCTTTATGACAGGATTGTGTAAATGAAGCCTTTTTCCTAACCTGGGGAATATTTTTAAAGCAGTGGTCAAGGCACATAAATTGACAGTCATTTAGCTGCAGATGTGCAGATTTCAGAGATTGTGGTAATGGTGGTCTTGGAAAACAGGTTGTTTAATGTTGCTCCAGGCTGATAAGTGGAAGGTTAATGCTTTAGTTAGAGAGTGGGAATGCTGTTTTATATTCTCCTAATATAAAGGCAGTGGGTACCACAACTTTTGGTTATTTCTCCCATTTATCTGTGTTAAAGATTGATCTCACTTTATAGGGAAATCTGAGAGAAAAACACAAGTCAGTTCAAAATTGATAAGCATATGTGGATGCCTTTGATAACTGCAAATCAAAACCCCTTGGGCAAGCCAATGTTGTTACTCTCTCTCTCTCTCTCTCTCTCTCTCTCTCTCTTGCTCTCATTCTCTCTCATGCTCTCTACCTCTCTCTCTCTCTCTCTTTTTCAAGGTCTAAGTTGTCCAACAATGTCTTTGGCTTTGAATTAAACTGTATCTGATTCAAGGTCAGCTGTAGTAAATTGCTGGTGACACTGGATTAGCCTTTACTAATAAGCTATATCTGATAATTTTTGATCTTTAAAAAGCAATCAACAGCAGGATGCAAAACTATGTATAATATATAATCTCAACTTTGCAAAATATCCATGTGTATATTTGTATATGCGTTAAATAGTGACAGAATTTGAACATTAACAGTGATTATTATCAGATAATGGAATTACAGATGGTTTTTACTTTATACTTTTCTGTGTTTTCCTAATGATCTGTAAGAAGCATGGCAGGACATTTATATGCAGGAAAAAAAAAAGGTAACTGAAAAAAGTGAAGCTGCCCTTGTAGCAACCAATATGAACTATTATAATAAATTCAAATATTTAACAGGAAACTTTAGATGTGAAAGACCAGAAAGATTTTATTTATTTATTTATTTTTAAAGATTTTATTTATTTATTCATTTATCCCCCCCTTGCTGCTTGTGCTCGCTGGGTCAGCTAACCACGCCGCGCAGGCGGGCTTGCCTTCACCAGGAGGCCCCGGGAACCGAACCCGGGGCCTCCCATATGGTAAACGGGAGCCCTACTGATTGAGCCACAGCCGCTTCCCTAGAAAGATTTTAGATCTTGCGTATGGAGATTTTGAGGAATACAAGAAATACTGTAGACAAGGAACACATTGTTTTCTTAATCAGAAGTTCAGGAGTTATTTGTATCTGATTCTTCTTTTATTTCATGAAACAAAGTAGTTAGAGGAAACTATGACTATAGAAAGCATCGTGACATAAGCAAGGAAAGGACACTTCTAATTGTGTTGCCCAGTCTCTGAGAAGCCAGGCCAATGGTTCTGAAATTTGATGGCTAGAAAATAGTTTATTGAAATTGAAAGCATGAGTTATCATTGAGTTCTGGTCCAGTCCTGCAGGCTTGCTGGGAGCAGTGGGAAGGATGGAGACAGGATTGGTAATCTGAGGCCCTAGTTCTACCCATAACTCTGCCATTAACCAGTTGGGTGACACTGGGCAGTTCACACAACTTGTGCAGGCATCCTACAATTGTTGGTACAGTAAGATCTACACCCATCTCAACAATTCTTTTTTCTCTGGCTGGATAAAATGGCATTACTGGGTAAAGTCCAAGATTGGAGACCATCCCAGCTCAATGTCCAACCTGGCCACTTCTTCCCTGGAATAGCCACTTAACTTCCCTGTAGGGACCATGCACCAGGTTTCCTAATCTCTGGGTTTCAGGTGTCCTCCCTTAGGAAGATGTTGCAAGGACTGACTAATGCATATTAGTGTCCCAATAACAATGACGCAAAATGTGCAGGTGTTGGGAGTTGCAAAGTGTCAATTCCAAATCCAAAATAGGATTGCAGTGACCTCAAAGCCACCTTTCTGCTCTACATCCCGGGCGTCTCATCCCAGCCTATGGGGGTGCATCTTGGATGATGTTGAATACTTTTTCCAAAGATCTGACAGTATTTACCAGAATAGGTTGATAGATAGTATGGCTATATTGACAGAGTAGGGGAAGCCCATTCTTTGGGAAACAACTCATACCTTCTTCAACATCAACCAAAGAATAATTCTGAGATTTTTTTTTTTTAATCTTTCCCAGAAACCAACTGAAAAAAAAATTGCCCAAAGAAAAGGATGCATGAAAAGTTTCCTCCACAGAAAATGTATTCTCAGAAATTTTTTTCTTTTGTGTCATTCACACATTAATACCTTGAGTCCCTCCCCCCGTTTTATTTCACATCATGACTCTAGAACAGTAAACTTTATTTATTAATTTTTTCCTTAAAGGAGGTACTGGGGATTGAACCCGGGACCTCGTACAGGGGAAGCAGGCGCTCAAACCACTGAGCGACACCCACTCCCCTACAACAAGCTTTAACTCCCCCTGGCAATTGTGCCTTTTCAGTCCTGACCAGAGACGTCTCCCATATATTTTGGAAGGGGGCCGGGGTTGGGTGAGATGGAGGAGTAGAGCAGGGGAGGGTTGCCTTGGCAACCAGAGACACGCTCACCCCAACAGCGACGAGAAAAGATTCGTCCCTCTACCCAGGTGTGCGTTCCGAAACATCTGGGAACCTGTTGCGTAGCTTTCCAGACTGTAGCCCTTTTTTTTTCTGCACCTGACTTGAACGCACCTGGAAGTTGGGGCTGCCCTGAGATGTGCTCTGTCCAATGCCACCATTTAAAAAAGCCAGTGTATGCGGGAAGGTGTGAGAGGGGAGGGGAGGAGGAGGAGGCACGGGTGGTGGGCGGAGTTGTCCCACGCCCAGAATCCTGTCCCTCTCCAGGTTGCCAGGACGCCTGGTTCCGCTTTCCATGCTTGCGGGCCTGGAGACCCTGTTTGGGGCTCCCCAGAGTCCCCGCGCAGGTCCCCGTCCCCGCCCGGAGGGGCTCAGGAAATCTTAGCCCCAACCTGCGGTGGAATCGTCCCCCTTGGCCGTTCCCTTCCCGCTGGGCGCGCCCAGCGCGTGATTCCGGGTGTGCGGGGCGCCGCAGTCCCCTTTCCCCCAGGCCCCTCGGCCGCTCGGTCCCCGGACCGGGGAGGGCGCGCGGCCCGGAGGCGGGCGGCCCGATATGCAAATGTCTGCGGGCCGGGGCGGACGGGCCGCCTCCCTCGCCGCTCCGGGATAAAATGACGGGGCGGGGCAGCCGGCACCGCAGAAGCCACCGCCTCCCGGGAGCCGGCCGTGCGCGCCCTCCCCGCGCCCCGCAGCAGCGCCCGCGCCGCCAGCCGAGGCCCCGCGCCAGCCTCGGCCCGCGCCCGCGGCCGCTCCGGGAAAGGACGCGAGACGCGGGGAAGGGCGGCCGCGCCGGGCGACCCGCATCCCTGCTGGTGCCGGCGTCGCCTCCCGTCGTGCGGCGTCTTCTTGGTCCCTCACTGGCTGGGAACGTGGGACGCCGGCCGCGCGCGGAGCCTGCGCCTCAGCCGGGCCCCGCCTGACTCCCGACAGGTGGCATCTCCGCAGGTGCTGAGAAGAGCCAGCCTGTCCCCGGGCGGTCAGCAGCTGAGACCGAAAGGAGCCGCGTTTGGTAGGCGCGGGGTTGGGAGGAACTAAGATTACTTTGGATTAGAGTGAGATTGCGAGGCAAAAAGGAAAAGTTCCATAATGGGTTTCTATTAAGAGGTAGTTATTCTAGTTTTGTTTTTTCCCTTTGCAGTCCAGAGAGGCGCTGGGGAGACAGTGGAGAGGAGAGAAACGCAGAGGCTGCGGGGAGGAAGGCGTGTGGGTGGGTGTGCGCACTGAATGAGCAGAACTAATAGACTTCACAGGCCAGGGACCCTGGGCAGAAGCTACCTGCAAGTCCCTGCAAGTTCCCCGGCTCTGCCAAGTGGATGTACTAAGTCTGGGGGGAAGGAAGACTTTAACAGTGTCCCCCCTTTTTAATTAAAAAAAGAAAGAAAGAAAGAAAGAAAGAAAAAAGGAGCCCTTCTGAAGTCTGTTTTTCAAAGCTAGCACCAATCTCAAGTTTGATCAATGAAGATCTGCAGTTTGCCCAGGCAACCTATTGTGACAGTCCCTCCTTTGTCTATTGCCTTCCTCCGCTACCATCCACCCTCCCAGAAGATCCAGTGTGGAAGGAGGAAAGGATTGTCCTAACATTGATTGCTCCCCATTTTATCAGGTATGGGGTTTTCACTGGAGTGGAGAGATGAAAAGGAACAGGAATTCTGCTCCTCTCCCCTCTTATTCCTCTCCTCCTTAAGGCCAGGCAGAACCACCCCAAGGATGGAGGACCTTTGGGGGTCCCCTCTTCACTTCATGAAGACCTGTGGGCTTCCCAAGTTGAGATAAGCTCATGGTTTTGTTCAAATACTTGTCCTTGGAGCCTGAACTGGAAGGGCAAAGAGGCAAAGAATGGGAAATGTGTCAGATCCTAAAGTGGATTAATTTCTGAGAGAGTGGTGAAAAAGTACAGCTATTTTCCACCTCTCATGTTTCTGTTTGTGTTGGTTCTGTCAGTAACTGGCTAAAAGAAGACCGGAAGCATGTCGGAGTTTTGGTTGATATCTGCCCCTGGCGATAAGGAAAACGTACAAGCTCTGGAGAGAATGAACACAGTAACCGCCAAGTCCAACCTGTCCTATAATACCAAATTTGCTATTCCTGACTTCAAGGTAAAATCCCTGGTGAAGAAGAAGGGGCGATAGATGGGAGCGAGGGGAAGGGAGGGGGTAGAAGTTGCTGTCCCAGGAAGTGTACTCTGGGAAGCCAAGGAGAAGATAATAGGGCAAAGGCAGAACCACTGGGGCTGGGGATGGAGAGTGGCGGTGGAGGAGAGGAGTTGGTGGTCTGGGTGGGATTTCACACCCTAGCCCCCAATTAATTGTGGTCCCTGTGGACTTGGAGCCACAGCAGAGAATGAACTGAGGGAGAAGGCTGCGGGGAGTGATTCAAAAAGTGGGAAAGGCATTTTGTGTACTTGCATCCTCAGAAGTTATCCTTGGGTTCTTCCTGTTTATTTTTCCTTCACTTTTCTAAGAAGTCCAACAATATAGTTGAGATGTGAAAGCTTGGAGGGCTTCGGCCTTGAGGGTCCTCTTGGCCTTGGAGACAGGGGTGGAAATCTGGTTTTTCTTCTGTTTTGCTGGAGGTGAAGGGAGGGGATTTAGGGATAACTGGAGGGGAGGTACAAAAAGAGGCTTGAGTAATGTAGGAGAATCTGAGGGCTCTTGAAGTGGAGAAAAAAGTTAAAATAAAACCCACTTTAGGGAGCTGGTGTAGCTCAAGTGGTTGAGCACTGGCATACCACATAAAAGGTCCCGGGTTCAATCCCCAGCCCTGGTACCTAAAAAAAAAAAAACAAAACAAAACAAAACAAAAAAAAAAAAAAAAACTACCTTAAAGAGAAGCAAAATATGTCCAAAATTTATTTATTTATTTATTTAACTTCAAAAAGAGTGACTTTTGACAGTGCTTTCCTAGAGTGTAAATTTCCCAGGGGAAGATGCTAAGTCATTCTTGGGACAGCACGGTTGAGAAGTCCACTGTGGGTGCTGGAAGATGGCGCTGGGGGCCCAGAGGCAGCCCTTCTAGCAACTTGCCTGCCATCCTCTTGCAAACTTTAGCTTGCACCTCTGCCAAAAGAGCTGTCCCATCAGATTCCTTAGCTGTTGGTGATGCTAGTAAAAAGTGCTAACACTTATCAAGCAAGTGCTTGGAATGCCTCCTCTTGAATCTTCTCGACTCCCACTTTATAGGCCACAGGTTGGGAGAGGTTAAGTGATTACTCGGGCTGTAGAGCTGGTAAGTGGCCTCACTGGCTCTGACTCCGGGTCTTGGTGGCTTTGCTTGTTTAGTGAAAGCCTATGTGAGGGATAGTAAATTCAGCATCTACTTGTCATTTATCATGTGTGAGGCACTGTGCTAGTCTCTGGAGCACCCAAAGATGAAAAAAGACATGACCCCTGCCCAAAGTGGCTTCAAATCCAGTTTCTTTTTTTTTTTTTTTAAGTAGGTACCAGGGATAGAACCTGGAACCTCATACGTGGGAAGCAGGCACTCAACCACTTGAACTACATCTGCTCCCCCAGTTCAGTTTCTTGAAAAGCAGTAACTTCACTTACTGGAGGCACCCAGGCCTCATAATTTCCCATTCTTTTTTTTAATGTCTGCTTCGTGGTTGGTCCCATGATAACAAACTTTTCTCTTCTGATTCTACGAATTGACCTTTGAATACAATTTTTGTTTTTGTTTTTGTTTTTGTTTTTAAAAGCAGTTTTATTGATATATATTCATATACCATACAGTTTTTCCAAAGTGTATAATCATGGGCTTTTAGTATAATCACAGTGTGGTGCATTCATCACCACAAAAAATTTTAGAAAAATTTCATTACTCCAAAATGTTGTCATATATTATTATTAGTTTCTTCTCATTAATAGTCTTCTACTGATCATTATTTTTTTTTCTTTTTTCTTTTTTTTATTATGGGTAAAAATCAAAATTCTCACAATACATACTAACATTTGCAAAATGATATATAAATATATATGCATATATGTGTATTTGCTTACAAAAATGTATTTATATATATATATATATATTTTAAGAGGTGCTTAGATTACCTACAATTTTGACATTGTAAGAATTTCCACATGAAGAACTAGATCTTTATGAATAATCTGAAAAGAACCTCCATGAACAATGAAGAGGAAGGAGATGCCCCATCCAACAAGATCACGGTCAATAAAAGCAAAGATCAGGGGAAGGGATTGGTTGGAGTATCTTGGAGAAGAAAGTCTTTTAGAAATGATAACTTCTGAAATTTGCTTTCTGGCGTATCTCTTTCTCAAATTAGAGATTGAAAATGAATAGCAGAGTGCCAGTCAAAGAGGAAATGACCAGAGGTCAGACATTGGCATAATAGCCCCTCCTTCCTATGACAATTTATACTATAGGCAACAAAAAACAAAACCTCCAGAATCCACTGCTTTCTGTTAAGAGTTCTTTCCAGTTTCCAGTTTGGTCATTGAGCAAGAACAGCTAGCTCAGGCTAGAGGTTCAGAATTCCCATTGGGGAAATGGCAGCCATCCTTCTCTGCTCTCAGTGCATGTGCCTCTAACTTCACTGTGGTCTTTCCAGGTGGGAACCTTGGATTCCCTCGTTGGTCTCTCCGATGAGCTGGGGAAACTCGATACCTTTGCTGAAAGGTAAAATATTTTTTATTTACTACATACACGCGAGATTGGACTTTGTTGTCACAGGACACAGTGTTCTTGCTTGCCTGAACCCAAGCTTGTCCAAACCCAGTCCTAGAAGTCAGGTGAAAAAGGCCCCGGGGATGCCAGAGTTTTGTGTGCTGGAGGCGGTATTTTATTTATTTATTTTTTAGGTGGCTGCCTTTGAAATGAAGCAGACAGGGGGATAAAGTACTGAAAATTTAGAAAAGTAATTAGTGTCATTCCCCCCACCCCCCAGAAGGCTTTTTAAGTTTTTTTTTCTCTTAGTAATATACGCACATACTAAAAATTTCAAACTGAAAAAGTAAAGTTATACAGTGAAAATTAAGCTTTCCCCTCACCTGTCTTCCTCTTTCGTGTCCTCCTAGTCCACCATTTCCCTTCTTTTGAGACAATGTTATCATCAGTTTCTACAGCCTTCTAGAGAGAGCCTATACATGTATAAGCAAATAGGACTATTCTTAAAAATCATTTTACACCAATGATAGCAAATGTTCTGCACTTTGCTTCTTTTCATTTGGTGATAGATCGTAGAGATGGTTTCATGTCAGTCCATAACTGCACGTACTTTTTCTGGGCTGTATTACATTGAGTAGGTATACATAATTTATTTGAATTTTTTTTCTATTGATGGACACTTAAGTTGCTCTAGTTTTTGCTCTTATAAGCAGTGCTGTAATGACTGTTTTCATATTTCTTTATGAACCTGTAGGAGTGGAATAAATAAAAGTGGAATTGTGGAGTCAAAGAGTTATATGTATTTTAAACTTTACAAATATGTCCAAATTATCCCTCCAAGAAGTTGATCCCATTTAAGCTCCCACCAAAAGTGTATAAGGATTTTTTTAGAGTCTTGAACTCATGTTAATTTTTTTTAAATGATTGCAAATCTTGTACACAATCATTGGAAAACATTTGGATAACACAGAAAAACATGAAAAAAATGACAAATCACCCATGATTGTGCCGTTCAGAGATCACCATTGTTAGGATTTTTCTATATCTGTATCCAATATTTTCTACATGTAAAAATTATTTATGCATACATATATTAATAAAAATAAGATAATGTTATTATTTTGGAACTTGCTTTCCCTTCATACCTTGAATTTGCATCTTACCAATAACTATTCCAGTGTAGTATGGATTTGCCGTAATTTATCTATCAGGTAGTTTATTTCTCCAGCATTTTATTTTGAGATGTTTTCAAACTTACAGGACAGTTACAAAAATAATATAAACCCTACATATAGAATTGCAACATACCTCCTTACCCCTCAGATAACCAGATCCACCAATTTTAACATCTTGCCTCATTTACTGAATCATTCTATCAGATAGATAGATAGATAGATAGATAGATAGATAGAAAACCTATCCATTTACTAAACACTTAAATGTAGGTTGTATACATTATGCTCCTTGAACACTTACTACTGCCACGTACATTTCCTAAGAACAAGGATATTCCCTATGTAACCACTAAGTGCAGTGATCAAGTTCAAGAAATTTAACATTGATATAAAGTTTACAGTCTATATTTCAAATATTTCACATGTCCTAATGTCCCTTTGAGCCTCTTCTCCTACCTTGTTAGATCCTATCTAGGATTGTGTATTGCATTTAATTGTCATCGTCTCTTTAGTTTTCTTTCCTTCCTTCTTCCCTCCCTCCCTCTTTTTAACTGTGAGAACATATATACAACATAAATGTTCTCATCTCAACCAGTCCCAGGCGTACCGTTCAATGGGATTAATCACATTCACAATATTGTGACGCTCTCACCACCTTCCATTACTAAAACTTTCCCATCTCCCCAAATGGAAATCCTGGACTCATTGTGCATTAACTTCCCACCCTGCTGCCCTTTGCAACCTGTATTCCAATTTTGATCTCCAAGAATCTGCATATTTTATAGTTACCATGGGACTTAAATTTAATGTCTTCAATCTATGCAGATCTCATTTGCTTTGGTACCAAATTAACGTCAATAGTATACACACACTATGTTCCTATACTCCTCCAACACCTACCTTTATGTAGTTCTTTTCACAAATTACATATTTATACATTATGGGTCCCAAACCATTGATTTCTCATTATATTTTATGCATTTGCCTTTCAGATCTTGTAGGAAGTAAAAAATGGACTTACAAACCAAAAATACAATAGTACTGGCATTTAGATTTACCCATGTTGTTACCCTCACTGGAGATCTTTATTTCTTCATGCAGCTTCAATCTATTTTGCTGACAAACTCCCTCAGCTTTTGTGTAATTGGGAATGTATTAATCTCTCCTTCATTTTTGAAAGGCAATTTTGCCAGATATAGAATTCTTGATTGGCAATTTTTTGCTTTTAGTGCTTTAAATATGTCATCCCACTGCCCTCTTGAGTTCTTCTATGGTCTCCGATGAGAAATCAACACTTCATTTTATTGTGGCTCCCTTGTATATGACATGTTGTTTCTATCTTGTGGATTTCAGAATTGTCCTTTATCTTTGGCATTTGACAGTTTGATTATTATATGTCATGGTATGGGTCTATTTGGGTTGATTCTATTTGGAGTTTGTTGAGCATCTTGGATATATATTTATGTCTTTTGTTAAATTTGGGACGTTTCTAGCCATTTTTCTTTGAATATTTTCTCTCTGCCTTTCTTTCTTCTCCTTCTGGACTCACTCCTACAATGCATGTATTGGTATGCTTGATGGTGTCCCAAACTTTCCTCAGGCTCTGTTCGCTTTGTTCACTTCTCTGCTCCTCAGACTGGATCATTTCAATTGTCTTATTTTTAGGTTCACCAATTCTTTCTTCTGCCTACTTCAATCTGCTGTTGAACTCCTCAAGGGAATTTTTAATTTTGATACTGTGATCTTCACCTCTGTTTGGTTCCTTTTCATATTTCTATCTCTTTATGAATATTCTCTTTGTGTTCATCTGTTATTTTCCTGATTTCTTTTAGTTCTTTATCCATGTTTTCCTTTAGCTCTTGGAGCACATTTAGGATCTTTTTTTTTTTAGGAAAGAGCTGGATTGTCTCCCTTGTTTCCTTTTTTAATTTTTTTATTCTTAATATATATATATATATTATTAGAGAAGTTGTGAGCTTATAAAACAATCATGCATAATGTGCGGAATTCCCATACATCACCCCTCTACTAACACCTTACATTGTTGTGGAACATTTGTTACAGATTATGGAAGAACTCATCAGACAATTACAACTAATTATGGTCCATAGGTTACATTTGGTATATTTTTTCCATACACCCCATTATTATTAACACCATGTATTAGTATTGTACATTTGCTATAGCTCATGAGAGGATGCTCTTATGTTTGCACTGTTACCCACAGTCCATCTTCTATCACATGGTTTTCTGTGTTATACAGTTCCATGCCTTGGACAGTCCATCCAAAGTGTACACTTGATGGCTCTCACTTTCATCACAGAGTTGTGCAGTCAGCACCTCATAAATTTTTGAACATTTTCCTTAGTCCAAAAGAAAAAAAAATTCCATACTTCTCTATTATTGACCTTTAGCATTGATATAGTACCTTCTTTGACACTGATGCAAGAATATTACAATATTGCTGTTAACTAGAGTCCCTAAGTTACATTAATTTTCCCCATACATCACCATGTTCTTACCACCTTATAACAGTGACTTACATTTTTTTCTAGTTCATAGAAGAACATTCTTTTATTTGTACTGTTAACCACAAGCCTCATCCACCTCCGTGTTCACTGTTATTCATTCCCTAGATTATTCTCTAGCTTTCTTGCAATTAACATTTACATCCCTAGACTACCCCTTTCAGGCACAGTCCCACTTTTAAACCAGCCGTGTTAAGTTATACTCACTATAATATGTTACCACCAGCTGTATCCATTTCCACACTTTTACAGTCAAGCTAATTAAAATTTCTACATGCATTAAGTATCAGGACTCCTGCTCAGCCCTGATCCTATCTCCTAGTAATTTAAACTCTAGGTTTTAACTCCATGTGTTTATCTTTGTATTTCGTTCATATTAGTGAGACCATACAATATTTGTCCTTTTTGTGTCTGGCTTATTTCACTCAGCATGATGTTTGGGACCATTTTTTAAAAGTCTTTGTATGGTATGGTCCAAGTCTAGTCCCCCTCGTGGGTGGTTTCTAATGCTTTCATTTTCTCCTTTGCCTGAGCCATTGCTTTGTGTTTCTTTGTATGTTTTATAACCTTTTATTGAAACCTGGATATTTTGATATTTTAATGTGTTATTGCTGGAATTTGGACTCTGAGGCATCTGTTCCTTAGGCCTATGTCCTGCTAGTGTTATGACAGAGCTTTCTTTGAATGTCAGGTGCTAACAAAAAAGGGGAGGGGGGAAGGGAATAAAAAAGGGAAAAAGAGAACACCCTTTTTCAGGGCTTGGGGATTGTCCTGAGTGATGTTGTGGCGACAGATACAGGCCATTTTACATCAGCATATACCATGCAGAACTGTGTGGGAGAGAGTGTGGTCTACGATGTGAACTGTGGTCTATGCTTAGTGGCAAAGTCCCAGGATGTGTATATCCATTGCAGGTGATGTGCCACACTAATGAAAAATGTTTATGTGGGAGGTTATGGGAGGTGTGGGAGGTGGGGAACAGGGAATCCCTGTAATTTTAGTGTAACATTTATGTAATCTAAGCATCTTTTAAAATATATATGAAAAAAATAATAACCTTTATGTAAGCAAATGCATATATACACATATATAACTATATATCATTTTACAAATATTGGTTTGTATTGTGAAAAATTTGATTTTTACCCACAATAAAAAAAAAAAAGAGAGAGAGAACACCCTTCCCGGTCTTTGCAGATTGACCTATGCAAGTACTCTCCTTGGGGGTTTATCCATACAGAGAGTTTAGGGAACCGCTCCAGGCCCCAATTTAGGGTCCTCCCCCATCCTTTCAGCTCCTGGGTCTTGTCTTGGGCATGCGTGTGTGACCCCAGGAATTCCCTAGTTTACGTGGATACAGATGTCCCCTCTTCCTGGGCACTGTACTTGTCCTACAGCCAGCAATCCCTTGCCCCAGGCAGCACGATGTGACTGCTCTCCCACGGCGTTCTGCAGGAGAGCTCTTGTGAGCTGTCTTCTACACACAGGACAAGTCCTGGGACAGTGAGTCCCTCAGGCCACCCCCAGATAGATTGGCCGGACATACATGCTCCCAGTATGTGCCCGAGGGCCATCCTGCTCCCTCTGGTACCAGGGCCAGGTATCCACACTGGGAGCACAGGCTGGCTCCCATCTGAGAGGTGGGGAAGAGGCCATCAAGGGCACCATGAAATCCTAACCTTTCTATTGATTTGCCTCTCACCCTGCTACTGCTGTCCTTTCACTGTTTTTCTGGAGCTTTGAGATAGATATTTCTGCCCATTCAAAGCTTCTGTGGGGGAATGGAGCCCTGCAGTGTCTCCTTTTACATAGCTTTTAGGAACTCTCATTCAACTTCTATTAGATAGTTTTAAAATAATAACATCTTGTTTTGATGTAGATGAAAATCTATTGTTTAGCAAGTATTTTTTACTTGATTAAAAAGTCCTAAAGGAGGGAAACGGATATAGCTCAAATGGTTGAGCACCTGCTTCCCATGTACAAGGTCCTGGGTTCGATCCCTAGTACCTCCTAAAAACAAAAACAAACAAATGAGAAAAACCAACTCTCATTGGGGAGTGGATGTAGCTCAGTGGTTGAGCACCTGCTTCCCGCGTACAAGGTCCTGGGTTCAATCCCTGGTACCTCCTTAAAAAAAAAAAAAAAAAAAGAGTCCTAAAGGGTCCCCAGGTCTTAAATGAGTCACCAGAACTCAGACTTCTAACTGCTTCCTTAGAGGGCTTCAGATTTTCAGAGTGGATACTTGCTTTTTTCACTTTTCAGCGGAACGGTGAGATGGTGGCTACTGTCCTTTAATGGATTTTTATTGAAATTACATTGTTCGGGGGAGTTCTAATCTGCAGGTTGGTGCTCTGGGGCTACATAGAAGTTGGGTTTCCTGTGCTCTAGTTGCTGTTCACCTGTCTAAGAATAATAAGAATCCCTTGTCATTATCGTTTTGCTGTATGTGGGATGCTGGAGCAAATACAGAAAGGGAGCCCTGGTCATCAAGTCATTTGCAGTTCACAGTCTCTGAGAAAGAAAACTGGACTTTTGTTTTCTAAGCTGTGAAGGGGGATTATATTGACCATCTCTCTGCTTTCCGGGAAGAATTAAGGGGAGTAAAATAACGTTAAACCAAGTATCCCGGCCTATGAAAAATTAACATCCAAGAAAAAATGTCAGCATCTTCTGCGTTTTGCAGTGGAATTAGGGGTAGACTTGATGCCTAAAATGTCAGCTCCTTTTGTCAACTGCTCTGTGCACAGCTGAGTCTGACAAACACCATCTGGGGAGGCCCCTGGCCTAAGCTGGCCATCTCGGGGGGCCCTGACAAACCACAGCATGAGGCTGATCAGCCGAGGGCGGTAAAATTGGCATAAGAAGTGTGAATTGTTCCGAAGAAATGGCAGCTATTCAGCATTTTGTTTGTCTAGACCTGTTTATATATATAAATATATTAATAAAATTTTATTGAAGTATATCATTCATACGTCAACATACATAAACAATACGTGTATAGTAAAAGTTGTGAACTTACAAAAGAAACACGAAAATCATCATACTGAGCCTCTATATTTCACCCCATCACCAACACCTTGCATTGTTGAGAAACATTTGTTATAAACTATGAAAGAGCAGCGTCAAAATAGTACTACTAACCATAGCCCATACCTTACTTTTGGTGTATTTTCCCCCAACCCACCCAGTTATTAACACCCTGTATTAGTGTTATCTATTTGTTATAGTTCATGAGAGAATGTTCTCATATTTGTTCTGTTAACCACAGACCATCTTCCACCCCTGGATTCCCTGTCTTAAACTGTCCCATGCTTTGTACAGTCCAGTCAACGTGCACACTCAGTGGCTCTCATTTTCATCACAGAGTTGTGCTGTCATCACCTCAGTCAATTTTAGAATATTTACATTACTCCAAAAGCAAAAATCCCATAACACCTTATACCCCCCTATTGTTGTCCCTTAGAATTGATATAATATCTTCTTTACCACTGCTGTAAAACTATTACAATATTACTGGTAACTATCGTCCATAAATTACATTAATTGTAATTTTCACATGTATCACCCTGTTCTTAAAATGTTGTAAAAGAAGAACATTCTACATTTATACTCTTAACCATAATCTTCATCTGCCACTGAAATCACTATGTTATACATTCCCTAGATTATTCTCTACCTTCCTTTTTTAAATATACTTTTAAAAGTTTTAATTTTTAAAGATACTTAGATTATATAAATGTTACATTAAAAATGTAGTGGATTCCCATATGCCCCACTCCTGCCCCTCCCACACTTTCCCACATTAATAACATCCTTCATTAGTGTGGAACATTTGTTAGGATTGATGAACACATATTGGAGCATTGCCACTAAGTGTGGATTATAGTTTACATTATAGTTTAAACTCTCTCCCACACAATTCTGTAAGTTATGATAAGATATATAATGGCCTGTATCCATCATTGCAACATCATTCAGGACAATTCCAATGTCCTGAAAATGTCCCCGTATTACACCTATTTTTCCCTCTCCCTGCCCTCAGAATCTCTGGTGGCCACTGCCTCTACATCAATGATAAAATAACATTTTATCATTGAATAGAATAACAATAAGACTATAGTAGAATAACAGTAAATCTAGTCTAATCCATCATGCATTCCCCAATCCTGAGGTTTCTGGGATGGTGATGCCCATTCCCTGTCTAATTGAAACGGGGCTTTGATCCCATGGGACTATCTTGCTTGTGGTTGCAGACTCTCTCTGTTCCTTGGGATGGTCGTTGTCCATCATCATCTCCTTGTTAGTTGTCCTGGATAAGTCCAATGAACTGGACAGTAGGTGTTGCAACTCTGCTGAGATTCAGGGCCCAACAGGCACATGGATAGGCCAAAGATTTAAGTCTCTTGGCCATTAACCTATCAGTTCTAGTACTAACTATAGGTTCAACTAGAAGGGGCGGAAGAGCCATGTGTAAGGAAACCACAATTGAGTCCAACTCTGTCGCACTGGGGAGCATAAATTCCAAAGTTCCTGAGTTGTCAGCCCTGCCTATAGAGTCTGGATGTCTCCAGAGCCCTCAGGAGCCCCCTATTTGAGGCAATATTTACTGTGGCAGTCAATGAGATCCTGCTGAGATGTACATAATCTCTAGCTTCCTTTCAGTTGACATTTATGTCCACAATTACCCCTTTCAGCCACAATCACAGTTATAAATCAGCAGTGTTAGTAATACTCATGATAATCTATCAGCTCTATTTACTTCCACACTTTTACAGTAAACCTTATTAAAAATTCTACATACGTTAAACATCAGCTCCTATTCTCAACCCACATTCTATCTCCTAGTAACCTATACTCTAGAGTTTACCTCTGTGAGTTTTCTCATCATATTTAGATCATATCAGTGAGACCACACAACATTTGTCCTTTTGTGTCTAGCTTATTTCATTCAAAATAATATTCTCAAGGTTCATCCATGTTATCATGTGCATTCCGATTTCATTTATTCTTTCAGCTGAGTAGTATTCCATTGTATGTATAAACAGCATTTTCTTTATCCATTGTTTGATATATACTTTTTTTTTTTAGGAGGTACCAGGCATTGAACCCAGGACCTCATATATGGGAAGCAGGCACTCAACCACTGAGCTACATCTGCTCCCCAATAAGAGTTGTTTTTTTTCAGGTTTTTTTTTTTTTTTTTTTAGGAGGTACTGGGGATCAAACCTGAGACTGTGTCATGGGAAGCAGGTGCTCAACCACTTGGGCTACATCTGCTCCCCTGTATATATATTTTAATGCAGTTTTATTGACCATAAAATCTATCCAAAGTATACGATCAATGGCTTCTAGTATAACCACAATGTTATGCATTCAACACCACAAACATTTTTAGAACAATTTCATTACTCCAAAAAGAAAAGTCCACACCCCTTAGCAGTCGCCTCTCCATCCCTCTATCCCTCCCCAGCCCTACATAACCACTAATCTAATTCCAGCTTTATAAATTGATTTATATTTACATTTTATATAAATGGAATCATACAATATGTAGTATATTGTGTCTTGTTCCTTTCACTTAGCATAATGTGGGTTTAACATCTTGTAGCATTAACATACATTTGTTCAATTTCAAAGAAAAACAGTCTTATATATGCAATATTGCCCATACTCATATTTCATATAGATTTTACTGTGCTATACTATGTCTAGACTTGTTTTTGCTATCATTGTTGTCTGCCCTTAAACCTCTTCCTTTTAACCTCTTTCTGTATTCACCAAAGCCCCCTCTAGCTCTAAAATTCTGTCTGTGAGCGTGGATGGTTATTGTTTTCACTTTGGTTTCTTTTTTTGTTGGTCACTTTTTCAATAAACATTAGTGGTTTTTTTCTGTACTTACTTGTCACCCAGGTTGCTTGTGATGGCGCTGAAGCATATGTTTGAGAAATGATATGAAAATGTGTGAGCAAGCAAGGTTGTGGCTATAGTTGTGAAACAGATAGGACCTATATGAATTAAAATGTTAAAGACAAAAACAAAAACAAAACAAAACCAGGGCCTGGAGTGTGGTAAGAATGAAAATCTCTGTGCATTGTTTTATTTTTCCTTGTGGGTATATGTTCTCAAGAGCCTTCTTGTCAGGGGAAAAACAAAAATGGTATGTCCTGAGCAGCCCAAAATTCTTATTTCTAGCATTTATAGGGGTTAATATGTCCCTGTCTTAGGAGTTAATACTGGAGCTTGAGGTAAAATTATGGGCTATGCAAGCAGAACATGGAAACTGGCTTCAGTTCTTTGAAATGTCCTACCTGATTCTTTGAAAAGTACTCAAGTGTTTTGAGATAAATAAATGCTAGCTGGGTATTGGAACCCAAGCTGCACGAACCTGTCAGCACTGCTTCTGGCCAGGAGAACAGAGACACGGGACAAGAGTTTTCAAGGTGTATTGTTTCCATATCCTTTTATTATTTATTTACTCGGGGCACTAGAGCGTTTTTCCATGTAGCTGGGAGGCAGCTTTTGCTTACTGGAGCTTTTCCTTCATTTTTGATTGATTTCTCCACGCTGCCTTTGTTAATTTACTCCTTATTTATACTGTACTTTATGAACATTTGAGAAATCATGTAATTTCGTGTTTTCAAAAATGCCCCCTGCCACTCCTATTCTTTTTTTTTTTTTTTTTAATTTCTAAAAAATTTTTTATGTTTGAGTCCTTCCCAGTATCTTAGCTTGTTTTGCGGTGCTGGTTAAACGTGGCGCATTGTGACTGTCACTGGCCCCTGAGTGCATTACCTGTTTTGTGGCATGGCTGGTGGCTTTTTCTTTACCCACGTGGCTCCTGAAGTTGGGTCCTGATTAGGCTGATCAAAGATTGCTTATCTGAGTGTGATGACAGTGAGTAGATTCTTCTCAGGGTGTTCTAAAGAGAAGCAAAATGTCATTTCAAAAAATTAGCCAAGCTTCTCTTTGTGAGTGCAAGAATATCAGGTCATGATTATTTGTATGGCATTTTGTGGATTCATTGAACAAATATCCATTGAATGTCTATTTATGCTATGTACCATTATGGGAGGTGTGGGAGGTGGAGATCATGGGAATCCCTGTAATTTTTGTGTAACATTTATGTAATCTAAGCATCTTTTAAAATATATATATATATAAAAAAACATTTATATAAGCAAATGCACATATATGCATATATATCTATATATCATTTTACAAATATTGGTTTGTATTGTGAAAATTTTGATTTTTACCCACAATAAAAACAAAAACAAAAACAAACTACTTGGCTGCCATACTCTGGGTCTTTGGCAGCCCGCTGCTCTCCTAGTCCCTGTGATGACTATTTCAAACCTTTTCCACCCTCCATTCACCTCGTTAGCTCCCAGACTCTCTTTCCCAGTCCCAGGCCCCTAGCCCCTGCCCCGTCCTCCCACCTTTCGTATCTACAGATTTGCGCTCTCAGAGTGTGGATGCTACCTCTCCGTAGCTCTTAGCACAGGTAACTTTCCCATTTTATTTGATTATTACCTGTCTCCCCAGCTGGACTGTAAACTCCACAAGGTCAGGCTTTGCTCATAATTAGGTCCCTGACACCTGCAACATCACTGGCCCTCAATGATGGACTGAATGAATGAAAGGAAGAGAGAGTCCTGGAGTAGAGTGCTGGCCAGGCCCTTAGAGAGCTAATCTAACTCCTTCCTGACCCAAATGAGGAAACATCTGGAACAGAGATATGCTCCTAGGACAGAGATAAGCTCCCGGAACAGAAACAAGCTTTTTGAAAGAGCTGGTGGGCAAAGGGGAGCAGGGAAGATCCTTGATCTACTGACTTACCCACTTTAACCCCAGGCACTCTCCCACAGGTAACCATTATTAGGGTTTTGTGTGTTTCCTTCTATGGTAAAAACAAAGCAAAACAAAAAATTCAAACACATACTTTCATAATCCAACAAAATCTTTACAAATCTTAAAGATCTTCTTTTGAGATCCCTACTAAGCAGAACCAGGCCTTTTCTTTGATATATTCTCAGCATCTAGCACAGAGCCTGGGACATAGTTGGTGCAAAGAGCCTATCGATAATTCACTCTCATTTGCACTGAAATTAGGGAATATTAAATACTTATGATTTTAAGTGTTTCCATGAACATGGTTTATCTTTCCATTGATTTAATTCTTTTCTCCTGTTCCTCTAGGAGAGCTTTAATGTTTTTTTTTTTTTTTAATAAGATCTTGCGCAATATTATTTTTTTCCTATTTTCTTTTTTTATAATTTGGTTGCTATTATAAATGAGATATTTTCTTTTCTAATTATTTTATTTATTTATCGGGGGGCCCCCCCCCGCTGCTTGTGCTCGCTGTGTCCATCTGCTTTACATTTTTCTGTGTCTGTTTGTCTCCCTTTTGTTGGGTCATCTTGCTACGCCAGCTCACTGTTCCACGCGGGCCGTCAGCTCACCACGCCATGCCGACTTGCCTTTATCAGGAGGCCCTGGGAATTGAACCTGGGGCCTCCCATATGGTAAACGGGAGCCCTAGCAATTGAGCCACAGCCGCTTCCCTAAATGAGATATTTCCTTCATTGCATTTTTAAAATGCTTATGGTTTGCAAATAGGAAAGCTACTGATTTTCATGTATTAATTTTGTGATCCACCAACTTATTGAATTTCCTTATTATTAATTCTAATGGTTTTTCAGTTAATTTTCCTAGATACTCTAGGCATGTGATCATATTATCTGCAAGTAGTAATTTTGCCCCCTTTCCTCTTGGTTCCCTCTGCATAGGCTAATATCCCAGAAAAAACGTTTAATTTGTTAATGACGGTAGGTCAACATCTTAATCTTGTTCCTGACTTTAATGTGAATATCTCTAATGTTTCACTATTTAATATCATTTTAGGTTTTGTTTTGAAATACTTATTATCATGCTAAGGAACTATCTATCATTTTCTCTTTTACTAAGAGTTTTATCTGGAATGAATATTGAATTTTTTTCAATTTCCTTTTGTGGCACAACCTTGATATGGTATAATTGTTACTAGACATAATACCGAATTTTCCTTGAATTCAGTGAGAAACCCTAATTTACCTATTTCTTGTTCCTTTTTTTTTTTTTTTAAATGTGGCTACCAGAGAATTTAAAATAATCTACGTGGCTCACATTATATTTATAGTGGACAGTGCCCGGCTCTAGACAGTGCTTTTCAACTTGAACACACAAAGGAATCAACTTGGGATCTTGACAATAGGCAGATTCTGGCACAGTTGGCCACACTTGGCATACCAAGGCTGAACACTTGAAGTCAGTGGCTCTCAAACTTGAGTGTGCTTCAGAATCACCTGGAGAGTGTTAAAGCGCAAATTACTGGGCTCCACCTTCACGATTTCTGATTAAGTCTGAGGTAGGTCCTGAGAGTCTGCATTTCCAGCAGGTTCCCCAGTAATGTAGGTGCCAGCTGGTCCTGACACCGTGTTTTGGAAATGGCTGCTTTAAGTGGTGATGACTTGATCTGTTCCTCAGGTTTAAAATGTGTCATTGTGAAGTTCTGGGCCTGGTAGGTTTTTAGTAGTTCCTTGGTAACAGTCACAAAGTTTTCACTATTATTTGTTGGTTTTCTCTTGGGGGAGGAGAGATACCGATTTTGGTAAATTATATTTTCTTAGAAAATAATCCAGTTCATGAACTTTTCCAAGTTATTTGCATAGAGTCTCTCAATATATATTCTTGTGAGTTTTATAGTTATATCTGTTCATTTCTTTCTTCTGTATTTGCATTTTCTTCTTTTAGGCTACCCGGTGGTTTATTTATCTCTTTGTTTAAGAGAAGCAACTTTTGTCTTCATTTATCAGTTTTATCATTTTTCTGATTTCTCATTCCTTAATTTCTACATTTATCCCAATTTCCTTCTTTCTGCTTTACTTGGGTTTATTTTGTTGCTCTCTTTTATAAACTGTACTGAGTTGCAAGCTTAGTTCATTTATTTTCTTTTTTGTTTCATTCCGTAATGGTTAAGGCAATGAATTCTTTCTGTTATATAACTTAAGTTTTTGTATATTTTGTATTTTCATTATTTTTTTCATACATATCCTGCAAATTTTTTTTTTTTTTGCTCTTTTTTTTTAAGGTTGAGGGTTTTTAAAATTTGTTTTTATTTTTCATTCCTAATTCTATTGCTTTGTTATTAGGAAATGAAGTCTGTTCTATATCTACCTTTGGGAATTTTAGGTTTTCTTTGTGACTTAATCTATTGTTTTTTATAAGTGTTCCATAAGTACCTATAATGAGCATATGCTCACTCATTGTATAGAGTTTTCATTGTATAGAGTTGATATATGTTTATTGAAGTGACATTGTCAATGACTGTTACACTCACCATATCCATATTTTCATGCTTGATGCACTTTGTTACTCTTATGGGATGCATTAAGATCTAGGACAGTTATCACTTCATTGAGGATTGTCATCATCATTCTCTGGGTACCTCTATTTGTATCATATTCTGCCTTGAGTTCCATGTCATCTGATGCTTATTTTATAACTGCCACTGATTGGTCATCCACCGTGGACCTGGCGCTCTATTTGGTGCTTGATGTTTCCCCATGAAATCTTTACCACTGCCCCATGAAGTGGGTTCATAGCCACATTCCTGCCAGGTCATGAGGCTTTCTGGCAGATGCATTTAGCGCCTCCCCTTCGTCCCCTGTCTTCATCCCTCAGTCCAGGCCCTGCTGGGACAGTCCAGTATCTGACAGGGCTCTCCCCAGCTCCTAGCAGCTGTCACCAAATGAGAAGTCCAGCCAGCAGGCAAACAAGGAATACCGGTTGGCTACATCTTCACAGTATGTGTGGAGTTAGGCCCGGCCTCATGCAAAATTATGAAATCCACAAAATCATTCTTTGGAGGTTAAATTTAGTAGAAGGCAGTTCCATATTGGTCAAAACTTCCTGGACCACAGCTCCATTATTTTCCAGTTCTCTGCCTACTTAGTCATTTTCCCTAGCACTGCACTCTTCACTCCGTAAATAAATGGCCACCATTTAGACTCCTTGTTTCATGAGCTTAAGAGGCTATTTTAAATGGTCCTAATTTTTCTACTTATTTTTTTTTTTTTTTTTTACCATTGGCAAGTTAATATCGTTTTCAACAAACAGCTAATATTTATACATTCTCCTTCCTTGTGAATTTTTTCGTATCTCAACAAAAGGCTCTTTTGGGCCAAGCCCTTGGTGATTGAGTAGGCTGGGTACCAACTTCCTGTCTAACCTCTCCACACTGAAAACCAGTAAAGAACTGAAGCTCTGTGGGCCGCCCTTCCAAGATCTACCCCACATCCATCCACTCACAGCTTGTCCACTGCTACAGCCTAATCTAAACCACCTTAATCTCTTTCCTGTATAATTGCATCACCTCTAACCAATCCAGCTTCCAAAGAGCAGCCAGAAGTGTGTTTTGTCTTGTTTTTAAAGAGTTTTATTCACACACCATATAATCCATCCATCGTGTACAATCAAGGGCTCTCAGTAGAAGTATCTTTTAAAAAAAACATGGTATCACACATCACACAACTCTCTTGCTTGACGCTCTCCCATGGCCTTCCAGTGCCAACATACATACTCTTTTTTCAAAAAAAATTTTTATTGTAGTAACATACATACAACAAAAAATTTCCCATTTTAACCACTTTTAAGTATGCCGTTCATTGATATTAATTACGTTCACAATGTTGTATTGCTGTCACCGCCATCCATCACCAGAACTTTTCCTTTACCCCAAACAGAATCTCTGCAGCCTTTATGCATTAACTCCCCATTCCCTCTTGCCCTCTGTGCCTGGTAACTTGTATTCTTTCTGTCTCTGTGAATTTGCATTTTCTAGTTATTTCATATTAGTGGAATCATACAATATCTGCCCTTTTGTATCTGGCTTATTTCACTCAACATGCTGTCTTCAGTGTCCATCCATGTTGTCGCATGCATCAGAACTTGTATTAGTCAGGGTTCTCTCGGGAAACAGAATCAACAGGAGATATCTGTCAATAATATGAGGTTTTAAAAGAGTCTTTCACGTGACCGTGGAGATGCACGAGTCCGGGTTCTGCAGGCAAGCTGCAAACCAGGGGCTCCGATGAAAGTCCAATGAAGGTCCTTGATGAGTTTCTGGGAGAAGTTGCCTGTCCAACGATGAGCTGGGAAATTCTCTCTGAAGGTTGAAATCACTTCCCCTTTTAAGGCATTCAACTGATTGGGTAAAAGCGTCACCCATTGATGATAAAATCTCCCTGATTGATGCAGATGTAATCAGCCATCCATGCAGTAAACTCACTGGTGATTGAAGTCCATAAATGCTCTTGTATTACAATTAGCCCAGTGCTTGCTGGAACAAATACCTGGACACAATTACCTGGCCGAGTTGACACATTAACCTAAATCACAGAACTCCATTCCTTTTTATGACTGACTACTATTCCATTGTGTATTTGTACCACATTTTGTTTATCCATTCATCTGTTGACGGGCACTTGGGTTGTTCCCAACTTTGGGCTATTGTGAACAGTGCTGATATGAGCATTGGGGTACAGATATCTGTCTGAGCCCCTGTTTTCATTTCTTTTGGGTCTATCCCTAGGAGTGGTATTGCTGGGTTCTATAGTAGTTCTATATTCCACTTTCTGAGGAACCAACAAGCTGGTTTCCACAGTGGCTGTACCATTTCACAACGCCACCAATGAGGTATAGGGGTTCCAATTTCTCTGCATCCTCCCCAACACTTGTAATTTTCTGTTTTTAAAATAATAGCCTGGGAGCGGATCTAGCTCAGTGGTGAGCATTAAGCAATAACTCCCCATTTTCCCCATTCCTTGCTTTTTATTACCCAGCATTCCACTCTGTGGAGGGAGGCGCCATAGTTTAGTCACTGGTCCCCTGTGGTTGGACACTGCGTTACTTACTTTTTGGGGGGAGGAATGCAATTATCAACAGTGTTGCAATATATAAGTTTGCACATACATCATTATTTTGTGCATTTAAGTGTGCAGGTTAAATTCTTAGAAGCAAATCCTGAGCCCAAGAGTGAAATGCCTTTGTAATTTTGATAGATGTTGTCAAATTTCTTTCTTTGTGTGTTAACTAATTTGTACTTACACCTTTATATCTATAACCTTTCTAAAAGAGTGTGTTGTCAGTTTTTCTTTTAATCTGATAAGTAAGCAATGTTACCTCCATGTAGTTTTTTTTAATGACTTTACTGAGACATAAATGACATACCATATTTGGCAAAATTTGAAAGTGTACAAGTTGATGAGTTTTGACATATATATGTATACGTACATTTGTATGGGAAACCATCCCTGCAGACAAGACAATGAACTTATCTACCACCCCCAAAAGTTCCTCATACCCCTTTATAATCCGTTTGTCCCTGCATCTCCACCCCACCCCCCCAAGTACTGATCTGCTTTCTGTCACTCTAGGATTACTTCTATTTTTTTAGAATGTTTATATAAAACGAATAATACACTAAGTATACATTTTTTGCCTGGCTTTTTTTCTTCAGCACCATTATTTTGAGTTTCACACATGTGTATATTAATAGTTAATTTTTGTTCCTGACTCGTATTCTGTTTTATGGATGTATCACAATTGGTTTATCCACTCACCTGTTGGGGGACTTTTGGATGGTTTCCAGGTTTTGGTTGTTACACATAAAGCTGTTAGCTCTTGTATGTCTCTTGGGTTAATACCTGCCTCCTAGGAGCCAGAGCGTGGATGCACACGGTCCCTCGGCCCCCGAGCCTTGGGGCACCTGGACGTAGTGTGTAGGAGGACCGCACTGGGACTCTGAAGCATGAGGTCCCAGGGCAGGGTCCCTGGCTGTGGTCCAAGCTTGGTGCTGCGGTTGCATTGAGTACTTACTCTTTTCTAGACTTAGGGAATACTGAGAAGTTCGTACTCCAAGCAATGAGGTCAGTGGGTAAAGAGACCATCTCAGGGCTGAGAAATGGGTGCTGTGAGACTGGGGAAGCATCTGACCCATGTCCTGCATCGCATCTTAAAGGCCTTTATTGAGGCCAGCCAGCACTGGCTGAGCACCTGTGTATTTTCCGGGAGCTGCTGAATTTTTGTACGAGCTGGCGAGAGACAATTAATACATATTCAGAGAGCTCTTAGTTTAGTGGAGTACCCAGATGAGGAAACCAACACTTTTAACAAGGTAGAGGGGTCTTTCAAATCTTGGCTTCATGAGGACAGGAATTATTGTCTGCTTTGTTCACAGTTTTGTCCCCTGAACATCTTTTGACACAGCATATTTTTGTTGAATGCAATAAGTATTGTGTACCAGGGGCCAGGTTGTGTTATCTAACACCGTCTTGTATTTGTCAGGGATGCCTTGCTTAGAGGAGGGGGCACTTGGACTGACTTGTAAAGGAGGCCTAGTGCCCAGGTGGCTTGGGATATTCCAGTTTGCTCAGGAAGGTTGGCACAGAGGAGCACAGGTTGGGGAGTGGAGGAAGATAAGGTGGGACAGGCAGGGTCATCCGCTATAAACTCTGCTAAGGAGTTTGAACATCAATATGTGAATTTCTTGGGAAACCACTGAAATAGTTTATCAGTAGAATAACGTGATAACATATATTTTTGGAGAGTATCCCTGGCTGCCACGGGAGGGATGGACCAGGTGGGGCCAGATTGAGGAGGAGGGAAAACAGTGAGGAGCTGCTGAATGGCACCTAGAGAAAGATGGCAGTGGCCTGGCCAGGACGGTAACCCAGAGCAGATTTTGGTAACTATTAAATATAGCGGTGACTGCAATGAAGGGGAGCAGAACCAAGGAAATGTTAGAGAAAGTGATGGCATCCAGCATAACAGCTGCTTATTTATCTTTGGGGCCACACCTGTCCTTTGCATTCTCCTCCAGGCTGGAACCTTCCTGCCAAAGCCAAGGGAGTGCCAGGGCATTTAAAAAAAAATTCATCTATAGTTCACATACGGTATTATTCACCCCTATGATGTGTACTGTTCATTGGTCTCCCGTTTATTTATTCGGTTGAGCAACCATCACAGTCATCTGATTCTAGACCAATTTCATCATCCTAAAAAGAAACCCTATACCCATCAGCAGCTCCCCCTCCCCCCACCCCCCACTTCTGCTCAGCTACTGGCAACCGTCAATCCAGTGGATTTGCCTCATCTAGACATTTCATGCACATGGAAGGCCAAGAGTTTTTAAGAAAAACCCAGAAAAGAAACACATTCTCTGCAGATTTGCCAGAACGCTGGCTTGATGGGGCAGTGGGAGGTGACCCTGTTTGCCTGTGTGTGAAACCCCACTGTGGGTGCAAATGAGGGTTAGTTCTCCCAGACTAACAGAGTGACTTCCGGGGAGGCCCCTTCTGCAGCCTTGAGAAAAATCTTTGCCTGAGCAATCCATTACTTCCTTATTTTTAAAAAAACCCTCTAGGGGAAACAGACGAGGAATTTAAAAGAGAAGGGGTTTTACAGAAAGTCCTGTTATTGAAACCCAGTTTATTACTCTACAAAATATAGCTGAGTGAGGCATGCAGCCTTGAGCTGGGCTCTGGCTGTTTTAGCTCTGGCCCTGCCACCAAGTGGCTGTGGGATCTTGGGCAATTCTGTGTGATTTGGGGGGATCCTACCCTTACCTCTGGGCTCTAAAGGTCCATCCCACTGTGACCCTTTGCAATCAGTCATTCTGTGTTATTACACCTCCCAAGTGTGACTTCAGGTAATATTAAGGCTCTTTAAAATTTTAAATGGGGGAAGGGCTTGTTTCATTTCCTTTTTTATGGTAATAAATCACATACTCTGTTCTATTGCATTGAACTCCCCAACGATGTCTTTGCCTAATTCTTTTTTTTTTTTTTTTTTAATTTATTTACTTTTTATTGTGGGTAAAAATCAAAATTTTCACAATACATTCACAATACATGTTTGTAAAATGATATATAAATATATATGCATATATGTGCATTTGTTTACAAAAAATGTTATTTATATATATATATATATATATATGTATTTTTTTTTTTTTTTTAAGAGGTGCTTAGATTACCTAAAATATTACACGGAACCTACCGGGATTCCCATGTTCCCCACCTCCCACACCTCCCACCACATCCCACACAAACATCTCCCACAAGTGTGGCCCACCACCCTCAATGGACTTACACATCCTGGGGCCTTGCCATCAACCACAGACCACAGTTCACATCGTAGACCACACTCTGTCCCACACAGTTCTGAATGGTGTGTGCTGATTTAAAATTTTGCCTAATTCTTTGTCTACATTTTTTCCTAACTTTGGATGCCCAGAAGTGGAATCACCAGCTCAAAGGATAGAGAAGTATTTAAGCTGTTTGTACATATTGCGAAAATTGTTTTCCAATCAGATTATAAGGAAGTGCAGTTTCCTGATTCTCTGGTCAATTAAGTGCCTTTAAACATATTTGTTAATTTATCTGGCAAAATGAAAATAAGGTGTGCTTGTTTGCCCGTGTCCTTCTTTGATTACCAGTGAGATGAAGCACAGGTGGCAGCCGCAGCTGGGCTGCTGGGACTACTGGCTTTTTTTATTTCATTTTTTAAAAATTGACAGACTTTATTTTTTAGAGCAGTTCCAGATTTAAGAAAAATTGCAGGGCAAGTACAGAGTTCCCATATGCTTCCTCTCCCCTAACCCTTACAATTTCCCCTATTAGTAACATCTTGCATTTTTGTGGTATGTTTGGTACAATTGATGAGCCAGTATTGGTACGTTATCATTAACTAAAATCCACAGTTTACATCAAGATTCTCTCTTTTTCTTGTCCAGGACCATGGGTTTTGACAAATATATAATGTCATGTATCTACCGTGACAGTTTCATACAGAATAGTTTCATTGCCCTAAAATGACTCTGGGCTCCCCTTCCTCATCCCCCATGTTACACCATCCCTCCTGAACCCGTGGCAGCCATTTATCTTTCTACTTAGAGTTTTGCCATTTCCAGAATGTCATCTGGTTGGAAATCATACAGTCTGTAGCTTTTTTCAGACTGGCTTCTTTCAATCAGCAATATTCATTTAAGGTTCCTCCGTGTCTTTTTGTGACTTGATAGCCCATTTCTTTGTGTTGCTGAATAATAAAAAACTCCGTTGTATGAATGTACCACCATTTGTTTTCCGCTCATCTATGAAAAGACATCTTGGTTTCTTCCAATTTTTGGCAACTGATTAAAGCTGCTATAAATATTCTTGTGCAAGTTTTTGTATGGACATAAGTTTTCAGTGCATTTGGGTAAATACCTACGAGGGCGACTGCTAGATCATATGGTAAACTTATTGTAAGAAGCTTCCAGATTATATTTCAAAGTGGCAGTACCATTTTGCACTCCTTCCAGCAATTGGTGCTCCACATCCTTGCCAGCACTTGGTTTTTACCAGTATTTTGGATTTTAGCCATTTTATTTTTATTTGTATTGATTTTAGCCATTTTAATAGGTGTGTGGTGACATCTAATTGTTTTAATTTGCATTTCCCTAATGACAGATGATGTTGAGCATCTTTTCATGTGCTTAGTTGCCATACCTTCTTTGGTGAGGTATCTGATCAGATCTTTTAACCTGTTCTGCAATTTGGTGGTTTGTTTTCTTATTGTTGAGTTTCCAGTCTGCAGCTTGTCTTTTCATTCTCTTAACAGTGACTTTTGCAGCACATACATTTTAAATTTTAATGAAGTCAGACTTATTTTTTTCTTGAACGGATTGTGCTTTTGGGGTTGTAGCTAAAATGTCATCTCCAAACCCAAGGTCATCTAGCCTTTCCCCTCTGTTATCTTCTAGAAGTTTTATAGGTTTGCGTTTTACATTTAGGGATATGATCCATTTTGAGTTTGGTGGACTAACTCTATAGAACTTAAGCAAATGTGTTCCCTTCCTGCATAATCTTAAGAGGCCCAGTTTTCCCTGAAGACTTCAGGAGTCCAGGACACTTTAGCGCCTCTTCTCTGGGAGCTAAGTCCAGAACCAGGTGCTTCCTTGTCCCTTCTTCCGGAAGGGCAAACTCTTTCAGTGAGGGTAGTTTGCCATTTTGAAGAGGGCCAAAAGCTATTCTGCTGGGCAGGCCACAACGTGGCTGAATCGAGCTGTGTAATATCAATATGGCCAAAGAGAATTCTGTTTTGAGTGACAAGGTAATTTTGCTGAGTGGCTCTGCAGGCATTATGCAGCGGAGACCCTCAAAATGTTTGGATGAGGAATGGATTTAGCTCTGTGGTTGAGCACCTGCTTCCCATGTACAAGGTCCCAGATTCAATCCCTGGTATCTCCTTAAAAAAAAAAAAAAAAAAAAAAAATGTTTGGATCAAATATTGCAGCCACGGTTGAGTGAGATCTGAAGCTTCCAGCTTCAGAGAAGCAGGGTTGAAATCCAAAGCTGCCAAAGCCCACCAGAGCACTGAATGAAACCGAATCTTTGTTTTGTTTTGTTTTCAGGTCATTTAATTGCTCTCTAGTCACATTTTCCTGATGACTTTGCAGCAGGGCATGTTCATTTCATTGTCTCTTGAGAGGAGGAAGCAGACAAAGGAGCAGGTGGAGGTGCCCAGGATGTGATTCACCCAGGCAGCAGGGAGGGGACAGACGTCCCAGGTCTTTGTTAGAAGCTTTTGGATCTCACTTCTTTGGTTTCCAGACTTCATGTGTGACCGCAGGAGTGAGGCTGGGCTCACAGTGGCTCCTCCAATCTAGAAACACAAAGGACTGTGAGGCACTGAGGGATCGGCTGGGAATATTTCGTTATTCAGAGGAAGGCACTTTTGTCCTTTGGCATGCTGAGAGCAGCCGGTGGAGAGGGCAAGACTTGCTTTAGAGGTAGGGCTGCTGGGGAGGGGGTCTTAGTACCAGCTGGCTCTGTTTCTTGGCCTCTCTGAGCCTCGGTTTGCTTAGCTCTCTTGTGCGGATTTGAGTAGAGTTACATAAAGTACTTTTCTGTGGAAAGTGCTCAGTAGGTAGAAGCCATTTTGTTCTTGCTTCAAAACCCCAGGCAAACTCTCTTATGCCAGTCTCCTATAACCTGTCTGCCCTCTTCTTGCAGGTATCCAGGTAATTTCTGAGAACCAAAACAACCCCATCCTGCTTTTGCTTGAATTATCCAGAAAAGGCAGCGGAGGGAGAAGCCGTGTCTTTCATGTTGCATTGACCTGCTCTCAGCCTCAGGAACCTTACACCTTCTCAGGAGACCCGACCCTTCTTCTCACAAAGCATGGGGGTGGGGTAATAGGTGCCCTATATCCAGGCTGAGGTGGAAGGTCTCGATGAAAGCTTGGCCATAGAGGTGCTCAAATATGTCTGTGGAATCAAGAAACAAATGAAGCTTTGCTCTATACATTTTGCAATGGAGAACTCTGTGGGGACCCTCTGTAAAATACCATGAAGAAGAACCTCCTCTGTGTTTGCACCCTGGGATGGGTGAATGAAGAGGTCATCCCTGCCTCTGACTCTTCTACTCCAGTGCAGCCTTCCTGCTGGGGTCAGGAGGCTTGGAGTTAGCCTGCCCCACTGCCACTCTGAAAGAGACCCCTTCCCTTACCCACCCACACACCTAGGCCCGGAAGTGCTCTCTTGGGCCCTGCATGACGTGCAGGTCAGCCTCCTGGCTTGTAATTCCAGGAAAAGAGGTAGACAGAGAGCGCTTCAGGTGTCCCTTCCTGCTGTGCTCCCAGCACTTGAGCCGGCCTGGACCCAAAGGGCAGGGGGGCCTCTGGGACTCCTTGGAGCCCAGGGTCCAGAAATCAGCAGGACTGTGAAGTGCCACGACAGTTTTGTAGAAAGAACGGAAAGAGCATGTTTGAACACACCTGGCTACAGGCAGGTCTGTGAAGCTGCCACGGGAAGCCCCTTCTCAACCACACCGCTCCCAACCCCCCCCCCCCCAGATTCCAGGTGTCCTGGAGCTGCCTCCTCATTTTCCCCAATCCCCTCTGCCCTCATCTCACACCTTCACACCTGGGTAGTGTGTCCCACATCTCACCTGTTTTCTCCCCTCGGGGGCTCCACAGATGACCAGGTAACAGCAGTTAATTTGAAAGAAATCTTAGGTCTTGTCCAGGTAGTGCGCTCTTGTCTTTTCCGTTGTTTTACTTACTGCTTTGTTTACTTGTAATATCATTATTAGCTTTTTATTATGAACACATGCTGGTTATTTTTAGGAAAGATCAAAATTCTACCTTTGTAGTCCCACTTCCCAAAGGACACCATTTCAGCAATTTAGGGCTGATCTTTCCAGACTCTTCTCTGCATATACAAGCATGCATTTGTATGGGTTTGTTGTTTTTGTTTACAAATGGGATCATAGCTTTTTTCCCTTTACGATGGATGGCGTTTCGTGGCAACACATGAGACCTTCCTCATTCTTTTTTGGAGACTTCTTGGTGACCCGCTGTATCACATGGGTCCCCTGCTGATAAACTCTGAAAGGGCTTCACATCTTTTTTTTTTTTTTTTTTAAAGATTTTATTTATTTATTCATTTATCCCCCCCTTGCTGCTTGTGCTCGCTGGGTCAGCTAACCACGCCGTGCGGGCGGGCTTGCCTTCACCAGGAGGCCCCGGGAACCGAACCCGGGGCCTCCCATATGGTAAACGGGAGCCCTACTGATTGAGCCACAGCCGCTTCCCAGGGCTTCACATCTTTTGCAATTGCAAGTTTTGCTTCAGCAAGCATCCTTGTATTTGTAGGTTTGTCCTCTGTGCACATGGGTGTGTAGATCAGAAGAACAAATTCCTAGAAGTGGAATCGCTGGGTCAAAATATCTATGTGCTAAAAACAGTTGATAGATGTTCTGAAAACACTCTCTAGTAAATTTGTACCAACTGACACCCTGTACCAGCAGTGCCTCCGTATTCCTGTTTCACTGAGTACTTGCCAATGCTGTAAATTATGAATCTTTTTAATATGCCCATCTGATAGGTGAAAAATGATATTTCAGAGCAAGTGGGGTTGAGCTTCTTTCCTAATGTTATGGGCTATTTGTGGGCCATTCATTTGATCTTCTGTGAATCTATAAATTTGCAAGTCCCCGTACCTTTCATGCTGTAAATATTTGAATTTGATGAAATTCTAGCATCCAACTGCCTTAAAATAGATAAACAGGTCTCGGTTTTACAATAATAGCTGTCAAGCTTTACTGGCTGGTTATTTATTTCCTATTATGTTCTGTTTGCAAAAGTAATATATGTTTTAAGTAATTCAAAGCATAACATTACAGAAATATATAGAAAGTGAAAGTTGCCATTATTGTACCCATAGAGAAAACCAGCATTCAGCTTGGTGTCTTTTCTTTCAGAATATTTTTTTTCCTAGGTATAGTTAGACATATAATTTTTTTCAATGGAATTATATACTTTATATGCTTAAAAGTTTTAAAAACTTTTTATTTTGACATAATTTCAAACCTCCAGAAAAGTTGCAAGCATATTAAAATAACTCCCATATACCCTTCAGTCACTTTCCCTAAATGTTAACACTTATCACATCTGCTTTGTCCCCTCTCTATTTTTTTCTGAATTCTTTGATAGTAAGTTGTATACATGGCGTCCTTTTACCTCTAAATACTTCCCTGCGCTATTCCTAAAAACAAAGAAACCTCTTATGAAACCTTAATGCAATTATGAAAATTAGGAATACAATACTGGCAATCTTCAGACTTTACTTGGATATCTCCAATTGTCCCCAAAGTTTCTTTTATAGCAAAAGAAACCTCAGATGGGTCCCCCATTGGTAAACATTGAGATGGCTTTCTATCTTTTGCAATTAATCGTCATTTCTCTTCAGCCTCATTTAATCTGAAACAGTTGTGCCGACTTTTCTTGGTTTTCATGACATGGAGTGTTTTGAAGAGGGCAGGCCAGTAATTTTGGACGGTGCTCCTTAATGTGAACTTATCTGATGTTTCCTCATGGTTAGGTTCAGGTTATGCATTTTGGGCAGGAATTCCATAGAAATGGTGTTACTTTCTTCTCGGTGCATTATATCAGGAGACAGGCCTTCTTTATTTTTCCCCCCATTACTGATGATGTTAACTTTGATCACTTGATTAAGGTGTTTTTTTAAATTTAATTAGATAAAATTTACATACAGTGAAATGCACACATCTTAAGTGACTAGATTGATGTTTTTCAAATATATATATATTTTTTAATTAGAGAAGTTGTGAGCTTACAGAACAATCATCCATAATGTGAAGAATTCCCATCCATCACCCATCCATCAACACCTTGCATTGTTGTGGAACATTTGTTACAAATTATGAAAGAACATTATCAAAATATTGCTACTAACTATGGTCTATAGCGTACGTTTGGTATATTTTTTCCTGTATACCCCATTATTATTAACATGATGTTTTAGTATTGTACATTTGTTATAGTTCATAGAAAATGCGCTCATATTTGTACTGTTAACCACAATCCATCATCCACTACATGGTTCACTGTGTTATATAGTCCCATGCCTTGTACAGTCCATCCAAAGTGTACACATAGTTGCAGGTTGATAAGTTTTGACAAATATATACATTAGTGTAACCAATGTCCCAACCATGATCTTTCCACACTGTTTTGCATTAAAAATGTGAATTGTACATCCTCCTTTAGGGGTTCTTACAAATTTTTATCAAGTGTATAGAGAATGCTGCCAGAGTTTAGTTTAGCCCGGCAGTGGAGAGCATGGACTTTGTATGTTATAGACTTGGGATCGAGTCCTGCTTTGATTCTTGTTAGTTGTATAGGGTGACATTTACCTCTCTAAGTCATCTTTAAAATGAGGCAAACGTTGTCTCAAGAATTGAGTGCTCAACATACCTAAGAGCCCATAGAAATCTGTAAGAAAAAGAAACAAGTCAGTAGAAAAACAGGCAAAGGATGTGAAGGAAGAAGAAAATGGCCATTTGGAGAGCCATAAGCACATGAAAAGATGTCCAGCTTCAAAGAAAGGCAGATCTGAACAGAAATGAGATATGATTTTTCAGCTATCAGATTGACAGAGATTTAAAGGATCCAGAATACTCCGTGTTGGTGAAGGTTAAGGGGAAGAGCATCTCGAGATGTTGTGGGTGGGAGTGTAAATGGGATCAGGATATTTGGAGGGCAGTCTGGCCTTATTTGTTAAAACTGTAAATGTTCATACTCTTTAGTTCAGTAGTTGCTCTTTTAGCAATTTATTTTACATATATACCTGCCCAAGTAGGCAAAATATCTCTATAAGGATGCTCATCGCAACATTATCTTTATTTATTTTTAAATAAAATTGTATTGAAGTATATCCTTCATACATGAACATACACAAACAATAAGTATAAAGTAAAAGCTGTGAACTTACAAAACAAACATGCATGGCATCATACATCACCCCACTACCAACACCTTGCATTGCTATGAAACATTTGTTACAAGCAGTGAAAAAGGAACACTATCTTTAATATCAAAGTGGAAACAAGCCAAATGTCTAAAAGTAGGGGATTAATTATGATGTAGCAATGCAATGAAATACTATGCAGTGATGTAAAATGAAAAGAAAAAAAAAGCCGTCTTCAAATAGCATAGAGACTCACAGAGAGAAATTGTAGAGAAAAATTTTGTGATTCCTCAGTGCCACAATTTGTCGATGCACGCAGCTACCGATCAGAGCGAAGTCGGCCGTTGTTGTCAGGGGCATGAGTGTTTTCCCCCAGCGGTAGTTTCCTTAGACCATGTTATTCTGAGATGTTCCTGTGGTGGTGTACTCGCCTGAGGGCACACAGTTGGTATAGTTAAAGACTTCTGAGAGGCTAGACTCTGGAGCAGCAAATGCACATATATGCATATATATTTATATATCATTTTACAAATATTGGTATGTATTGTGAAAATTTTTATTTTTACCCACAATAAAAAATAAATTAATTAAAAAAAAAAGAGTCATTAACAAAATGATGAGTTCTGCTTACAGATCGCATTAGCAAGGAAGCGCATGTAGGGGTTCCAGGGCTCCTGTACCCTTTCAGCAAACACTTCCTGAGCAGCTGTTGAGGATCAGGCAGGAGTTAATATTACCTTCACGTAAACAAGTCATTTACGTGAATATACGAGGCAACAACATGCGTGTGTCACTATGGTAATGATAAAAGCAGAACCACTGACAGCGTTGGACTAGAAGCTCCACGAGAGCAAGGACTTTGTTTTGTTCATAGCATCTAGGATGGAGCTTAGCACATAATGGTTACTTAATATAAGAGTTTGATGAATGAATGAATGAATTTATCTAGTCAGGGTCCCAACAGAACAGAAAACAAACTCAAATCAGGATAATTATATACTTTATCAATGCTAAAGGTAAAAAAATATGTAAGAATACGGGATTTTTTTTTTTTTTTTTTTTTTTGCTGTAAAACTGAATTTTATATAACACTAAATAACAGTAGTTACATTCAGTTTCGTTGGACTAAAAAAGTCATAGCTCAAGTTAATTGTATTGTATAAGACATTTACAGACTCTTAATGACATTTTTCCAGTGACCAAATATTGCCGTAAGTGAACTAAACCAATCAAATAATTCAGGCTGTTTTTGAAGTATACTTCAAATGTGCTAATTAGTAAAAATGCACTATGATTCTTGGCCATTTTCTTAGGAGATGGGTGGGATTTAGTTTTATGAAATGTGAATATGATCAAGCATTCTTTTTTTTTTTTTTTTCCCATTTTCTTCATTAACAAGGAGACCTGTCATTTAATCTGTGCTCATTTATTCATCTTTCGGAACACTGGGGAAACAATTGAGTTTGATTTTAGGATTAAATAGGATAAACGTGGCTGGACAGGATTTTTTGTGAAGGGCTGCTTCCATAATTTGTTGAGCTGCCTTTTGTCTGTTGTTGTGTTTTTTGAAGTTGAAATGAAGTTTTTTTCTTTTTTTAATTAGGATAATTCGGGGAGAGTCTATTTATAAAGGGACAGAAAGTTGTGTGTGGGTTGTAGGGGAACTCCCGGGGAGGGCATAGGAACCCAGGGCTGGTGGTACAGAAGCTGTCCCGTGCCCTAGGAGGAGAGGACGGACTGGTTACCAGAACTGGGAGGGAACAGACCTTCCTCTCCCTTCCTCCCATCTCCTGTTGAACCCACTCGCGAGCCGGAGGAGGGCAGAGGTCCCTGGATGGGGTCCCAGTGGTGGCCTCCTAGGGCTGAGAGGCCAGCTGAAGCTATCTGCCACCCACTTCCAGAAGCTTACAAGCACGACACTAAACTCCACCCATAAATCTGTGCAATAAGCACCATTATCCCCATTTTACAGCCCAGGAAACGGAGATTGAGACCAGTTAGGTGACTTGCCTAAGGTTATAATTAGTAAGAGGCAGAACTACTATTCTGAGAAATGCCAACACTGTTGTGGAAATTGAACCCCAGGACAGACCGTAATTACTGTGAAAACAGCAGTGTGGCCTGGTGGCCGAAAACATAGGCTTTGGAGTCCACATACAAATGGATGGTTGGGGGCAAATGACCTCTCTGGGCCTCAGTTCCTCCATCTGTAAAATGGGCCCATACCACCTTCCAGGAATTTCTGTGACGATTAAATGAGACAATGATTATAGAATGCTTGACACTTGGAAGACTCCACTAAAAGTGAGCTGCTATCTAAAGAAGACTTCACCTTACATAAACAGACAAGTGTTAAGCCTGTTGGAAATATGCCTAGAAGCTAAGAACGTGTTTGCTTTTGGGTGAAGGAGTATGGTTGTACGTTATTTTGTTAGCGTTTTTAGAGATGTATTCTTCAGTTTTTGACCCTGAGCACACATATATGTATTTTTTGGAGGTACCAGGGTCGGGGATTGAACCCCAGACATTGTATGTGGGAAGCTGGCACTCAACCACTGAGCCACATCACTTGAGTTGGTTTTTTCGTTTGTTTGCTTGTTTTTTTGTTTTTGGGAGGTACCGGGGACCGAACCCAGGATCTCCCATGTGGGAAGCAGGCTCTCAACCCTTGAGCCACATCTGCTCACACACATTACTTTGATAGTCAGGAAAGCAAATCCTTTCCCTCCCTCCTTTCCTCCTTCCATTTCCCATGGGACTTGCAGTCTTCCCGTCTGCCCCAGTCTTCTATCAGGCCCTAGAGCCCTGCACTCCACGCACTGAGGGGCCAGCACAGCCATTGCTGGTGCCTGCAATGGTGGAAGACCTCGTACCACATTTGGAATTCAATGGCCTGAGTCCACCATCCCTGCAAACAGACTTCCTCCTGAGGGGAGGAAGCTGGCGAGATGGCCTAAGGCACAGGTTTGCATCATCAGCTCTTTGGCTCTTTGCTCCTCATTCTGTATGTTTTCCGACTGGATAGAGCAGACAATCTTTCCTGCCAGACACTGGGGCCCTTTTGACTATATTTATAATAATAGTAACCCTTGCAAAATGGATCTAACTCTTGTTTTGAGACTCAAAGAGATGAAGTAAATTTGGCCACAATCCTACTTTTGGTAATTGGCAGAGCCAGGTGGGATTTGAATTCTTCTGCCTCCAAACCCCATACTTTCCTTCCCTTTCCCAGACTTTGTGAAGCCTTCAGTATGTTTTCTGGGGACTCAAAATGTTTTTATTTTCTAATTATAAAAGCAATAATGGATTGTAATAGAAAATATATAGAGTAGCAATAGCATTTTTACATAGTTGCAGCCATATTGTGTGTGTAATTTGTGTCAGGGGATTTTTCCATGTACCATTTATAATGCGTGCCTAGTTAAGTGGTGTTAGAAATTCTTTATAAACCTCTTTTTCAGTGGCCGTTTAATAATTACTCAGCTAGACATACACTTATTTGCTTAAACAATTCCCTATTGTTGGACCTTCCAGTTGTTTGCAGTTTTTCCCTGTTAGCAACAGTGCTGCAAAGAACATCTTTTTATTCAGAAAGTGTTTTCTCTTTGTACTGTTTCCTTAAGATAGTTTCCCAGAAGTGGAATTACTGGTTCAAAGGCTATTAACATTTTAAGTCTCTTCATACATTATGCCAAATTATTCCCCCAAAGGGTTGCACCAATTCATTTTCTTGCCAGTAGTGTATGAGACTATTCTTATGATAGTTTTCTACTCTAACCAGCTGTTTTTCTTCTTTCATCAAAGCCTTATAAAGAGAATGGCTCAGAGCGTGGTAGAAGTAATGGAAGATGCCAAGGGAAAGGTTCAGGAGAACCTTCTGGCCAATGGAGGTAGGTGAATGAAGGGATCTTACTTTAAGGGCTTCGCCAGGTCACTTGAGACCATAGGTAGATCCAGCCGTAGCCATGTAGGTGTCATGGGAAGGTCACAGGCCTCTGTGGAGGCTCTGAAGTGACATATTGGACAGAGGCCAGACACCCAGTTTTTAGCTCAGCAGTGCGGCTTTGGTTCAAAGACCACCCCATTCACAAGTTTATTATCCTCCTGGGTCATTTCTAAGGCAACTGGCTTGTCCTACCCTGTAGCTGAACTCCTCAGAGAAATTTGAAATGAAAGTGGGTCCAGCAGGGTCTAAGCTAGCGTCTTGTTTTGCCCACCCTCCTCTGTCAGCCTCCACACTTCCCTGAATGGAAAATTCCATCCCCCTATCTGATGGGAGCGGTGTCGAGGCAGATTTGTCCTTTTCCCAAAACAAGACATGAAGAAAGCTTTCACCTGTGAGGTGACTCCTCAAAGGAGTCTTAAATTCCTGTCCAATAAATAGGGCAAAAATTCTTTGTGTCGCCATATTCACATATGAAATTGATCTCTCCTGTGCTTATATAACACTTTAGAGTCCGTTAATTGTTTATGTACAATTTGCATGCACTTGGAAAATGTGCAAGACAAACCGTTGGTTGAGACTTTCGAGACTTTAGAATTAGGTGTTTCAATATTTGTAGAAATAAACTTGGGTGACTATATACATATGTATATAATGAAAATGAGCACATATATATTATCTATTGAACATTTCTTTCATTTGTTACATAGACAGTCATACTTTTGCCTCTGGGAAACATGAAAAGGCTTTTTATGGGCCTGTTTAAATTGACAAATGGGAATGTTCCTCCCCCTAAATCTTTAACTTCACTTTGTGTGTTCATGCAATTTAATAACTCCACCTTATTACATTGCAGGTTTGAAAGAAAAAATGAAATGCTTAAAGAGTAGGTTATGTGCTGTGTGCCGTGCTTATGCTCAGTGTGATGCTCGCATGCCCCTGGGTGGGCGGAATCTTGGTCTGGTTGTAGGGGTACAGTGATCTGCTTACGATGGATTCTCAAGTACCCACCTCGTAGGTGGATCACGATATCCTTATGACTCAGATAGCCACTGTTTTATTCCTTTCCCTTTATTGCTTGGGGAAATACTGCATGCCGTCTGCAAGTTGGGAACTCTTTGACTCTGCAGAGTTCAGGTGAAGCTCTGCGCCTTTTTGCTTGCCACGTGCCCTGCTTGCCACGTGCCCTTCGCCTTTATCCTATCCACACGCCCCGCCTGCTCTTGGAGGCCGCAGGTTTTATGGACACTGGCAGCTTAAACGCCAGGACTTCGGAGCTTTGTGTCGCATTTGGGAGAGTCATTCACACCTGGAGACTTCTTTCCTGTCTCCTGGGGGCGTCCCTGCGCTCAAGCTGCCATTCCTGGTTTTAATTGCTAGAAGGAGATGTTTGCTTTGGGTTTCTTCAGCCTTCTAAAACTGGTGGAATTAAAGGCAACAAAATCATTTTAGGGTGAATACAAATCTTTAGAAGTGAAGTTCTCAAAATGCCTTCACAAATGCAATCTATTTATCACACCGAGATTTCTTTCTGATGCTAATAAAAAAAATAAATAAAACTTATTTTGTTCAGTTGATCAACTGGTCTTACCTCCCAGCATGCCTTAGGGCCCTGGAATAAAGGACTAACCCAAGGTAGAGAGAGCTACCATTCCACATAAAAACCTGGTCTTTAGGGTGCAAGAATTCAGGTTTACATTAAAAGAGTGATCAAAATGCTCGCGCTTTGTTAAAAATGCATGGTAGGGGAGCAGGTTTAGCTCAGTTGTTGAGTACCTGCTTTGCATATATGAGGTCCCTGGTTCAATCCCTGGTACCTCCTAAAAATAAATAAATTAATTAATAAATTAAAAAAAAAAAAAAAAGAATGGTACCTACAACTAGATGTTATTTGTGTGCTGTATCCATCAATTAGTCTAGCTCAGAGAAATGACTGCCTCTTTTCCCTGGAGGAGGAAATTCAGCTTTATTTGGTGTAGCAGTTTGATATTATTTATTAATTCCAAAAATATATATATAGATTGTGTGTGTAAACTGGTTGGTTCCTCTGGCATGATAACCCTTTGAGTTAGATTCAGCTGAGATGTGTGATTAAATAATGTTAAGATTAGGGCTCTGATCCAACCACAGCATTAGAGTGTGACTCAGCATCAAGTCCCAGCCCCCTTGGGGATAAAACAGACTCACATGGAAGTAAACATACAGAGAAGAAGGACACAGAGGAAGAGTGACAGCTCATTAGACATGGCAGAGGCCCCGGGAAGAGAGATGAGCCTGATAGTCTACAGCTGACCTTGTGAAGAGAGCAGAGCAGCTGAGCCTGGAAAGAAACAAGCCCCAGGAAGAGAGATGAGCCTTATCCCAGCTAACAGCTGTGATTGGAAGAAGCTTGGATCACAGAGCCTTAAGAGGAAGACGAAAGGCTGAACCTTCGCAGACATCACCTGCCATCTTGCTCCAGCATGTGGCAAATGACTTGGGTAAGAAAGTACCTCTTATGGTACCTTGAGTTGGACTCTTTAGGGCCTTGTGACTGTAAGCTGCTACTCCAAATAAATACCCTTTATAAAAGCCAACAGATTTCTGGTACATTGTGTCAGCACCCCTTTGGCTGACTAATACATTTGGTAACGTGTTGCATTATCTCCAGTACTCCTGTGAGTTGGTTCCCGATGGCTTTCAAGAACAGAGTTTCCGAAGCATGTTCTGTCAGCACGTTCTGTCAGCCAGCCCTGCGCTGTGGTCAAGGACAGGGGACAGCACTCCCTGTGGACTCCTGCGCCTTCTTTCTGCATGTTAGCATATGAAAGGCTCTGAGCCAGTGCTTCCCTGTAGGCTGCAGAGAGCCAGGGGCACCGGCCTTGGAACTTGGAACTTGCTCTCACCCAGTTGCTTGACCTGGTTCTGCCATTTAAGGCACTCTGTGGCCTTGGCATGTCTCCTCTCTGGTCTTAGTTTTCTCCCCACAGATGGAGTTAACAATTAGTACTGTTTATGCCCTTCCCTTTGCCTGGACACCTCTGTTTTTGTTTGCTCTCCAGACTTGAGCTGAGCTTTGAGTGTGGAAAGTCAGACAAGTGTGATCACAGCAGAAGCTGAGCAGACCTGTGGTTCCCTGCCCTGGGCCTTAGAAGTTACCCAGAGGGGAAGTGGATATGACTCAAGCGATTGAGCTCCCACCTACCACATGGGAGATCCTGGGTTTGGTTCCCAGTGCCTCCTGGAGAAGACGAGCAAGACAGCGAGCTGGTGTGATGGGCAGGTGTGGTGAGCTGACGTAACGAGGAAACACAACGAGGAGACACAAAGAGGACACAACAAAGCAGGGAGCTGAGGTGGCTCAAGTGATTGGGTGCCTCTCTTCCACATTGGAGGTCCCAGGTTCGGTTCCTGGTGCCTCCTAAAGAGAAGACGAGCAGACACAGAGAGCACACAGCGAATGGACACAGGGAGCAGACAGCGATCGTAAACAATGGGGCGGGGGGAATCAATAAATAAAATACATCTTTAAAAAAAAAAAAGAAGGTACCCAGAGGACATAAATATCCGAAAGCCCCATCTGGCTACCTTCGCGGGTCCTTTGTCTGTCTACCAGGAAGGTCTTGTTTGGGTTTTCAGAGACCAGTGTTGCTTGGGATGCCCCCGGCCTGTGTGTTCCAATGGCATGCAAGCCTCCCTGGGCCCCGGGCTGAGTGCACAGGCCATCAGCGCGGGCTCCTGCTTGCTCCCTCCAAGGACTGTGGAGAGAGGAGGAAAGGCCTGCTTTTTCCCGAGCAACCAGAGAGATAGCTGGCAGGAGGACCTTGGGGACAGAGGACGGTCCCTGTATGATGCTCCTGGGATATGATCAGACAGAGAAGAGCTGCCCTAGGATGCCTGGCTTGGAACGGCGGCCCATCTCTGGAGCTGGAGCTGGACTTGAGGATGTGAAGGAGGAGGTATAGGAGGAGCAGCTCAGTTACAAACCCAGAGGTTTCACTCGGTTTCTACAGGGCGGCCCCAAGCTAACACCCTTTCGTTCCTTTAGTCATCACACTTTAGTCATCACACGCTTCCAAGCATCTGTCATTCACCAAGTCCCGTGCTGGATGCTGAGGGTACAGGGATGATTGACACACAGGCTTTTGTCCTCCAGGGGCTCACCACCCAGCGGGCAGACTGACTCACAGGGTGCTGCCTGCTGGGATGGGCACATAGAGTGCTTGGGAGCCCGAGGCAGCCAAACAAGGAGAGGGGCCGTGCCTTACAGTAATCTCAGGCACTTTTTTTAAAGTCGAAAGGACAAGTTCATTTTATTTTATTTTTATCTTATTTTTTATTTTTTAAACAACTCAATTCTATTGATACATATTTAAAAAGCATACAATTTATCCAAAGTGTACAATCAATGGTATTTGGTATAATCACATAGTTGTGCATTCATCACTTCAGTCATTAGCAGAGCATTTTCATTATTTCAATATTAATAATAATAATAAGCAAAAAACAAACAAGAAGATTCTTCACCTCTCAATTTCTCTATGCTTCCACTGCCGTACATAGCTGCTATTTCTGGCTATTCTTGCACATTTATTTATTTATTTTTAGAGCAGTTTTATTGAGATAGAGTCACATACCATACGCTCTTTCCAAAGTGTATAATCAGTGGCTTTTAGTATAATCGCAATGTTGTGCATTCATCACCCCAGAAAATTTTAGAACAGTTTCATTACTCCAAAAAGAAAAACTCCACACCCCTTAGCAGTCCTTCCCCAGCCCTACATAACCACTAATCTAATTTCATCTCTATAAATTGATGTATATTTACATTTTATATAAATGGACTCATACAATATGTTTGGTTTCCTTCACTTAGCATAATGTTTTGGGTTTTTTTTGGTCTGATGTTAACATACATTTGTTATGATTTCATTCTCTTTTGTCTGAGTGCCAGAAATGCCTCCGAATTTGAAAATGCATTTAGACAAGAGCTTGACCTGAAATTGATCTCTCCTAAGCAACCTCGATGGTGCGGATTCACATAATACACACGGTGATTGGGGTTTCGGTGAATGCTTTGAGCACTTGCCCTGTGCCAGGCTCTGGGGACACAGACTGGCCAGTCCTGGTCCCTGCCCTCAAGGAGCCTGGAGATAGCCAGGGATTCCTGGCGATGGTGATGGTGCACTGAGTTCCATGGTGGGGTCGAGTGCCGGTGCCCAGGCCAGCAGGGGGAGGGACGGTCACAGCAGGAGCCGTCCCTGTCCCCAGTGTCGGAGGATGAAATGGCAGAGTGTGAGAGAGTGAGGAGTTAAGGATGATATGGCTTGGCTGGAGATGTGCCCCGGGATGTGGCTGATGACAGACATGGTGGAAGAGACCCTAAAACACATATGTGGCTTGACATCCGCGGCCTGGGGCTGGTGCCTTGTCTGCTGACCTGTGAGATGGGGTGATTCCTGCCTTGTGGCATGCGGTCAGAATGGGAGGTGATGGTCCTCAATTCCTGGCCCACAATGGGGCCCCAGGAGGATGTGCAGGCTCCTCTGCGGGTAGTTGATGAGGACCCGGCCCCCCGCCTTTCCTGCTCAGCCTGGACCACCGTCCCTGCTCTCCAGCCATGTGGCCCTATTCCCAGTCATTTCCCCACCGCCGTTTGGCACTCCGAGGCACTTTGTCAACAGGCCAGGACTTGATATGTTAATTCCAGATACTACAAATGTAGTAAACCAATTCTCCCAAGGGCAACCCCGAAGGTGTCTCAACAGGGCTCTTAGGAAGGGAAGACTGACGAGTGGGCTCTGCTGTGTGCCAGGCAGGGCATCAGGGGTTCCGTACGCATTGGCATCTCTGAGGCCGCAGGACTCATCCATAAAATGGGGACAATAATAGCGTTTTGTAGGGTTGAAGAGTAAATCCAATGAAATTCATGTAAAGTGTTTGAAATAATCCCCGGCCCAAGATAAGCAATGAGTAAAAGTCAGCTACTTTAGTGATCGCCATCTTCATCATCACCACCATTTTCAGGCACTTCCTGCCTTATTGACGACAGTTCCAGCAGGCCACATCTCTCCTCTGCACCCCATCTTGTTCCCAGCTACTTGCTGGGGACTTGTCTAGCCACATATGAAGCCCAGCCTTGTCCCGAACTCATCTTTTCTCTCCTCTGTCCCCATCCCATGCCACCACCTCTGTGGCTGCCTGACTTAGTGAGGGCCCCTCCCTCCACCCAGTTGCCCCACCTAGGAATCAGGGAGTGACACGTGCCCGTGTATAATTAGTCCTCCATCCTGTTCAGTCTGTCATCTCCTCTCCACTCCCATGGCTTCGCCTCGCTTGACTTTCTCTCTCCTAGTGTCTTAACAACATCCTCTCCGCACCAGCTTGCAGGGAGATCTAACCCTAAATGCCCCTCACGTGCCTCCGGGGGCCGGTTCATCAGCCTCTTGGAGGCTTGGTCTCCTGACTTGTTTGGTGACACTTTTCATTACTGCTGTCAGAGTTGGAGGCGATGTCTGCCCAAAGCTTGGGATGTAGCAGGTGCTCGGGAAGGGGGACTTGTTGTTGTTGCCATGGGACACAGTCCAGATTTTCTCTCCTTCATGACCCTGCCCTTGGGTTTCCTGCTCAGCCTCCATCCACACTCCCTGTTGCCATCCAGTTGTTCCCAGGGATTCGCTGTGCCCTGGGTACACAGTGTCCTCCAGTCCTCCTCGCCTGCACCTTTATTTATTCTTTAAATATATAATAAACTTTATTTCTAGAGAATTCTTTTTAGGAGGTACCGGAGATCGAACCTGGGACCTCGTACATGGGAGGCAGGGGCTCAACTATTGAGCTACATCCACTCCCCAGTGAGAGCTGTTTTTTTTTATTTTAAAGATTCATTTATTCCCTGCCCCACCACCACCACCACCACCTTGTTGTTTTGCGCTCGCTGTCTGCTCTCTGTGTGTTCTTCTGTGTCTGCTTGTCTTCTCTCTAGGCAGCACTGGGAACTGATCTCGGAACCTTCCAGAGTGGAGAGAGGCTGCTCAATCTCTTGTGCCACCTCAGCTGCCTGGTCTGCTGTGTCTCTTGTCTCTTTTCTCTGTCTCTTTTTTTGTGTGTCATCTTGCTGTGCCAGCTCTCCACACAGGCCAGCACTCTGCACGTGTGAGCTCTCCACTCGGGCCAGCTCGCCGCGCAGGCCAGCTTGCTTTTCACCAGGAGGCTCCGGGAACCGAACCCTGGACCTCCCATATGGCAGGCCACATCCACTTCCCAAGAGTTGGGTTTTTTTGTTTGTTTGTTTCGTTTGTTTTTAGAAGGTACCAGGCATAGAACCCAGGGCCTCATACATGGGAGCTACATCTGCTCTCCTAGAGAAGTTTTAAATTACAGAAAAATTACACCGAATGTGTAGGGGATTCCCTTATACCCGACCCCTCCCCCACTCACATTTTCCCTATTAATAACATCTTTAATTAGTGTGGTACATTTGTTACAGTTGATGAACACATATTGGAGCATTGCTATTGGCCAAGGTGTATGGTTTAAATTATGGTTTACACTTTGCAGCTTTATAGGTTTTGACAAAATGTATAATGACCTGTATCTGCCATTGCAATATCATACAGAACAATTCCAATGCCCTAAAAATACCCTTTGTTCCACCTATTCTTCCCCTGCCTCCCCTCAGAACCTCTGTTAACCACTGTCTTTATACCAGTATTGCAAGTTCTTCCATTGCTAGGGTAATGATAAGTCTACCTTGGTTCATGGTTGCATTTCCCCCTTATGTTTGTTGATTCCTCAATCTTGAGGCTTTGGGGATGGTGATGCCTGCTGTATCTGCACCTCTCTAACACCCCTTTCCACGGCCCATGTGGCAAACTCCTATTTACCTTCCAGCCTCCCACAAGCCCTTGGTGAAGCTTTCCGTAGCCCTGTACAGCTCACTACCTTTTGCTATTTGCCTAAGGGTCTCCCCTACAAAGAGTGAGTGCCTGGAAACTCACCTAGAAGGGTGGGGTGTGTTTGCGTGTGACTGTGTGTGTCTGGTCATACCATAGAGAGCAGAGACTCAGAAAAGGTTTTTGAGTGTGGAGGGCAATCTGTTTCCTTCTGCTTAAGGATGCACTGGGAAGTGCAAGGATAGCTCTAACCTGAGAGGAGAAATTCAACATGGGTTGGTAGCTCTTGCTTGGGTTAAAGGAATTCTGGGGGCAGGTTCCGAGTTTTCTGCTCTACCACAAGAGCAGACTTATCAAAGAGAGAACATACCAGTGGGGTAGCCAGCAGCTGGTCCAGAGTTAGCACTCTCTAAATGTTTGTAGAACTAATCTAAAGAGGGTGGGCACTCGACATGTACATCTGCCTGTCCTTGCTTCCCTCATTTCTCAGGGAAAGAAACAGGCTTAAAGAATGAATGTTTAGCTTCTCAGGTCCAAGAGCTGTGAGGTAGCCCAAGGGACACCCAGTTTCATCACTGTCTGACCTCAACCCCACAGCTGGCTTGATTGAACTAGAACCCTGAGGTGTTTTGAGAGAGAGACAGAGTAAAGGAAGAAAGGAATTTTATTGTGGAGACAATGATTTATTCTGTTCATTTACCAGAACCTTTCGTATAAAGAACATCCACTGAAAATGAACATCTGTACCAGATAGGGAAAAAACCATGTCCACGAGCTTCATTATCTCGTTAATGTTTGAAATGCCTACTTTAAAAAACAGTGTGTGTTAAAATTGCCTTCTGTCTAATGCTCGGGCTCAGGAAAAGGAGAGGGAGCAGGTGGCACATGGTGGGTCTTGAAAGACCATACACAGCCGGGGGGGCTACCTTCCTCCTGTCTGCGGTGCCTTTGGACTATATGGAAACAGAATAATGGCCAAGCAGGGGCGTGTGCCAGAGCAGCTGCAGGAAGGGGAAAACTAGCGCGGTGAACTCACGAGAGCCTCAGGAAAAGCAGGATCTCCCAAAGAACAGGTTTCCAGGGTGGCAGCCATGGACGTGAGTTTTGGGCCCAGAAGTGCAGCGGTCGTAGTGGCCCTGCCACCGATGGCGATTTCTCAGAGGGGTTTTAGGGTGCCTCTGACAGCTCTGGCTGACAGCCAGCTAGTTCACTCAGCACTCTGGGCTCCCACGAGGAGTGTTTGCTTTCCCAGAGCCCGAGAGTCTGTCCACCAGTTTTACAGCAATTGCTTCCTAGGTGTAAGTGGTGACGCTGGGCTTGCAGTTGAGCGGCTTTGGTCTTTTGAGGCTGGGAGGGTTCTCCTTACCGGGTGAAATATATTTGTGTTCTTCCAGTTGACTTAACATCCTTTGTGACCCACTTTGAATGGGACATGGCCAAATATCCTGCAAAGCAGCCGCTGGTGACCGTGGTGGACACATTGGCAAAGGTAAAATCAAAACAAACCCAAAAAAGGTAAGAGAAGGGCCTTCTCGGGTGGGACAGTTAAACTGCCGTGACCTTGGACATCTGACCCTCTGACGTGGCTTTTGGACTCTGGTAAATCAGAGAGGACTCGGGGGGCGGGGAGGGTTCTAAAAGCCCTGCTGAATTCAAGCCTGGGGCGGGCCTCTCAATCTCCTCGCCTCTCACCGTGCCCTGCTCTGCCCCCAGCCAGTCCTGATCTGGACTTCTGGATTTCTGAGGTGTGGCCTCCTTCCGTGCCCTGGAGAGGGTCAGAGACCTTCCTGGGAATGTCCCCTTTTGGGGGCTCCACCTGCAGCCCTGGAAACAAGACTTATCAAACAGATCCCTACCCCTCCCACACACCTCTTCTCTCTTTCCCTGATTATCTGGAAGGGGTGGCTCTGGATTTAGAGGATCCACTCCAAGGCTCTCTGAGCCACACGTGTTCTAAACCCAGTCTCAGTTCCACTCACTTCCCTCCAGGCCACCTTTTTTCTTTTCTCTTCTCTTTTCTCTTCTCTTCTCTTCCTCTTCCTCTTTCTCTTTTTCTCTTCTCTTCTCTCTTTTCTTTTTTCTTCTCTCCTCTTTTTTCCCCTCCCCTCCCCTTCCCCCTCCCCCTTTTTTCTTTCTCTTTTTTCTTTTCTCTTCTCTTCTCTTCCTCTTTCTCTTTCTCTTCTCTTCTCTTTCTCTTCTCTCTTTTCTTTTTCCTTCTCTTCTCTTTTTTCCCCTCCCCTCCCCTTCCCCCTCCCCCTTTTTTCTCCTCTTTTTTCTTTTCTTTTCTCTTCTCTTCTCTTCTCTTCTCTTCTCTTCTCTTCTCTTCTCTCTTCTCTTCTCTCTTCTTTCCCAGTTCCCTGAGGGAGAAGCTCAGCCCCACTGCTAAGCCACTCTTAAGAAATCCAGCCCTCTCCTCGTTATTTGTTTCAGTAAAGGGTTTGCCTGGGAGCCTCTTGTGGCACTTTGAAGAGTGTGATGGTTTAGGAGCTCTAACTCCTTAGAGGCATTTATGCACCTACTCACACCCTGCCCCAGGGGTCCAATCCCTCACTTGACTTCACAATACTGAGGTGAGCCAGTGGTACCACAGCAGTTCTTTAGTTTTGGCTTTTATAATAGGAATTTTATTTGAGGTAAAAGCTTACACTTCTGAGGCCATGAAATGTACAAATCAGGGCATCAGCAGAGACGCTTTCTCACCAAAGTCAGTGACTGGTGATCCTGGTGTCCTGCTGTGTGGCGAGGCATGGTGGCAGCTGATCTCTGCCAGGGTCCCTGCCTTCCCCTCCAGGCTTATGGGCCCAGCCCCCTTCAGGCCTCTTTCCATGCTCCTGTGCTCTGCTGATCCCAGACTCCGGGACCTCGCTCTCAGTCTCTCGGGCTTCTCTTTTCCTGCTTGCTTTCTGTCACCCCAGCTGTTCTGCTGTATTGGTAAGCAGTGGCCTGCAGCATTTTCTTCATGAAATAAAAGCCATGGCAGCCAGACTGACATCTGTTTATCTTTACTGGGGGTGGGCTCTGCAGTCAACGCCTGTCCTTCCCCTCCACAATCTCTGAGCCCCTCGGATGCGGAACTTGGGTGTTCCTGGAGACTGAGAAGCCCTGTCCATGGGACAGAGCACCAGCCTGCACCAGAAACAAAGCCTTCCTGTTGTCTGCTCAGCATCTGAGAAATAGGACCGCCCCAACGATGGCTGGGTGGGTCAGCGTGAAGGAGATGGGCCTCTGCAACCCATCCCTGGGCAGTTTCTGTTTGTCTCCCGAGAGCCAGCTCGTGCCCAGCCCATCCCTCTAAGATCTAGGTGGAGCTGGAAGGCTTGGGGAATCTGGGTGCAGCTCCTCAGGGACTCCTCCCAGGACGGTCAGGCAGTGATTCCCAAAGGCCCTTCCAGGAGGGGCTGCCCAGGGCTCCCGGCCAGGTCTGGCTTCTAGGAGACCACTTAACTAGAATCAGATAGTCATTTGTGGGGTTGGCGACTCCCTGCCCCGTATCCGTCCGGCCTGGCCCAGCCCAGTCAAGGGTGTGGGCATGATTCTGAGTTCATTCAGGAAAGAAAGCACTTGCCAGCGAGGCTGACCCAGGGATGCCCAGCGCCAGTGACGGGAGTCAGGGCCTTGGCTTGAGTGGGAGAGGTAGAGGAGAGCTCTAGGAAAGGAGTAGTCCACTGGCTCCCAGGAGTGATTGGCACAAAAGTGCAGAGATGACAACAGTACTAGTTCCAATAGCTCCCAGGTCCCTCCATATGGGAGACGGACACCCAACCACCCGAGCCACCCCCACCCCCTGCTACATCTCTCAGGGTTGACCAAAGATACCCAGAGTCACAGTCTTTTCCCATACAGGATGGTCATTTAATAAATCAGGCTTAGTTTATCACCAGCATCCTAAAAACCAGACCTAGGGAGAAAAACTAGGTCTGGGGACACACGCATGGTTTCTAATAGAGCGAGTGTTCAGCCTACCCTGATTATCACAAAATCAGGACAGCAAGAATATTTGCATAATATTTTTATATTTTGAGTACATTAATTTAGGGCCATGGTTACTCAAATATAAAAGCAAATGCTAAGTCACATATTAAGGACTTACCATTTGTTAAGGAGAATTTTGAAAAAGTATGTCAGGGTTTTTTGTTCTCCAGGCAGGGAAGCAAATAAGTAATTATGCCAATGACATTGTAATCACTAATTGACAGAAATAAAAGAACCAACGGTTCACCTAAAAAAAAAAAGTGTAAGGGATTCCCATATACCCTACTCCCCATCTTCCCCTATTAATAACATCTTACGGTTGTTTGGTACATTTGTTACAATTGATGGATAAATATTGAAACATTGCTACTAACCAAGGTCTATAGTTTACACTGTGGTTTACACGTAATTCCAATGCCAGGAAAAAGCCCTGTGTTTCACCTGTTATTCCTCCCCCTCCCCTCAGAACTCCTGGTAACCACTATCTTTATATCAATGTTACAAGTTCTTCCATTACTACAAAATTAATAAGTTTACTCTGTCCATGGTTGCATTCCTCCCTTACGTTTGCTCATTTCTCAGTCTTGAGGATTTCGGGATGGTGATGCCCGCTGCCTCAAACTGAGAGGGGGCTTAGCTCTTATGAGGCAGATGAAGGAACTGTCTTGCTTGCAGTTGTAGCTACTCTCTGTTTTTTGGGGATGGGTGTTGTCCATCGTCATCATTTCCTTAGTCATCCTGGGCGAGCCTGAGGAACTGGAGAGTAAGTATTGGCTGCAACTCTGCTGAGGTGCAGGGCTCAACCAGCATACGAACTGACCAAAGATTTAAGTCTCTGGGGCATAAATTTTACAGGCATAGTGCTAACTATAGGCTCAAACAAAAGGGGTAGAAGAGTCCTGTTACATTGGGGAAATAGGTTGCCAGATATTCCGACAGGGTGCTGATTTCAAGGGGTTGTGTGCCTCGCCTGTAGTGTCTGGATGGCTCTAGGGCCCTCAGGAGCACCCCTATTTGAGGCTTTGTTCACAGCGGCAGTTAGTGAGATGATTTCTTACAATTCTCACATCCAACTCAGGAGGTAGGTGTCATGTTCCTCCATTTTCAGAAGAGGATGGGTCACATGCCCCAAGACATGCACCTGCTGTTGCAGTAGTAGAACTGGGACTGGAGCGCAGGTCTCTGGGGACCAAAGCCCCTGAGCTGTACTGTGTGCGAGGCTCTGCTTCCCAAGGAAGCCCTGGGCTGGTGCTGCCTCAGGGACGCAGTTCTTTGGGGCCCGTAGGCAGAGGCTCCAGGGGCGCTCGGCTCCCTCACTTCTCCCTTACCAGGAACCCCTGGGTGACACCCCAGCCCGGGGCTCAGGTCCTGTTCTCCACTGGGAGCTCTGCCTCTGTTACCTAGAGACACCGTAGCCAGCATGCTGAGAAAGGAAGCCTGGCACCCCCTCACTTGGAGAGTCACGGGGAGGCACACGTCCCTGTGCCCCGGGCTCAGAAGCTTCCTCCGATGTCTGAGAGGTCCCCCAAGCTGGGAGTGGCCCCATGTTTATAGAGAGTTTACAATGTGCCCGGTATATTCAGGGTTTAGATCCATGGAGCCTTGGAACAACTCAGAGCGGTTGTCCAGGCAAAGGACAATCATACCTACTTGGAAAGGAGGAAACGGAGGCCTGAGGTCCAGACACGTAGGATGAGGCCGAGCCAGGCACGGGCTCCACCACCTGCCTTAGAAGAAGAAGCGTGAGGATGGCGTTTCTGTGTCACTCCCCAGTGCGCTCTGACTCATCGCAGAGGCCCACCCAGCTGCATTGCCACCCCAGGCTAGGCTAGGCTACAGGGTCAGAACAGCCATGTCAGGAAGGATTCACTTCTCCATCACCCTCCTGACCACCAGGGGTTGATGGGGCCTGCTCCACGCCGACCTCCCAGGGGGACACTGACTGATGGTGCTCCCACTTTCCGAAGCACCCCAAGGTTGCTGTAGGAGGGGACACGTGCACACAAGCTCTCGTGGGGGCTTCCACCTTGGCCCACCCAACTTCACAAGGTGGGGGAGTGCAAGCCTGCCTCGTGCCTGAGGGGAAGATATCTCGCAAATACCTCTAATGACTGCTGTTGAATTTGTAGGGTGAATGAGGACAGCCTGAGCCAGGCTTGCTGCAGGCATTCCCAAGCACATGCTCGGGCCGATTTCAGAGTTCAGTTCTGTTAAATGCAATCCATGAGCTGGGCCATCTGCTGGGAATTACAGAGATGAGTGAGAAACAGTCCCTGCCCTGAGGAGCTCAGTCTAGTGGGGGAAAGGATGGGCATTTCTGAGTTATCTGCCATGTCTACTATGTTATCTTAAGTCTCACAATAATTCTGTGGTATTGAGAGCTCAGAGAGGTTAAGGACCTTACACTAGGTCACACAGCCCTGTAAAAAGTTGGAATTGGCACTTAAACTTGGGCCCAACTGCTTCCAAAGCCCTAGTTCCTTCAACTATTTCACTGGTTTCCAAACACCCCTCTGAAGTTTTTCGTTGGTTGGTGAAATCAGAAAAATAAGGACCATTCGGTTCTTTTTCTTGTTTTCCCTTTTTAAAAAAACATACATAAGGGAACACAGACAGTTTAAGTGAAGCCTCACTGTGTCATATGACACACGTTGTCCTGCACGTGGACACACAGCCCAGCTGGCATCCCGGTGGTGAGGGGACACCTTTGCCCCTCACCAAGGCAGAGTCATGCTGACTCAGGACCATGCCCAGTGCTGTGACCCCATCCCACTATGCCCCTCTCCCTGCCCCTTTCCTGCTGACACCCATCATATTCCTCTTTCAAGCCCCCTCTGCTTCACTGCTTCAACTCTATGTCCTTCCTGGAAGGCTCTGTTCTGCATCCCTGTCCCTGGCTTCCCAAGAGAAGACAGGCAGGATAATCTTTTGTCAGGGCAAATAAACTGTAAAACTGACAAATAAACTCTAAACATACTTACACACAAATCTTATTTTAAAAATAAGATCTGTACATTGTGTCCATGTCAATTTCCTGGTTATGAGTCTGTACTATCATTAGCATTAGATATAGAATACAAGATGTTACCAGTGGAGGAAATGGGAAGAAAGGTACATGGGATCTCTGTGTACTATTTTTGTAACTACCTGTGAATCTATAACCATTTCAAAGTGAAAAGTAAAAAAGAAAACTGTAAAGTAATATAAATCTTATTTAAATATCAGGCATATTAAAATGTAGAGATAAAAATGTTAAAAGCTCCTGTGACCTTTACCGCCACTTCCCCTCCTTTACTCTTCCTAGAAATAACCAATGTTTAAAGGTTGGAAGTAGAGCCTTCCTGTACACACACACACATCTATAAAGAGATGTTTAACCTCTATTGTCACATCCTACAGATTATTCATTTTTTTAATGTAACGATCCTTGAGATACTCTCATATCAGCAAGGTGTGCTGATAGACCAGTTCTCAAAAAAAAAAAATCCCTGATTATTTGATTTGTTACTGGCTGATTTCAAGCTACCAATGAAGGAGGGGTTGAGAAGAGAAGTGTACAAGGGATTCTCCTGCCCACCACTGTGTATCATCACATAGAAGTCTACCTCGCTCGTTTTAATGGCTGCAGAGTTTTCTGTAATATGGGACCATCCTTTGTTCAACCAACTCTGTATTAATGGATTCTGCTGTTGAAGTGTGAGCTCCTGAAAGGCAGGGGCTGGTGGTTTTTCTTACATTACCAACCGTGCTCTCAACATGTAACAGGGCCTCGTTGAACCTCAGTGGCATCAAATTGCTGGTTTCACTGACCTCAAAGCGCTCATTTACAACATTGTCTTAAGAGCTATCATTTTTTGAGGGCTTCCCACGTGTTGGGACCTGATAGGTGTTTTTCACTTTTGCTAACCTCTGTACAGCTCTTTGGGGAGGGTATTAACAGCCTTGTTTGGCAGATGGGGAATCTGAGGCCAGAGGGCAGGAGATCTGGGCTTTGAGCCCAGGCTTGTCTTATTTCACCACTCTTTACACTACCCCATCCTATCTCTGCCTACCCATAGGAGAGGGGTACGAGACTTGCTCCCTAAATCCTGGGACTCTAGAACAAGGTGGTGACTTGCCTCCCAGCTCAAAGGAGCCTTCCTACCTCCTCAGCCCAGGAAGGGGTTGCCGTGGGGCACAGGCCAAGCTGGAGTGGACACCTGTGAGGTCTGAGTCAAGGTGGTTCCCACAGAAACAAGGAATGGGGCATCTCCACCTGAGCCAACCTCCAGAAGAGTCTGCAAGGGTAGATATGGGGGCTGTGGGATGGCTCTGAGAGTGCAGGCTGGTCTAAGGAGAAGACTTGGCTCGTTGGGTGATCCTAGAAATGCCCTTGATGACTCGGAGCCCCTATCCATGAGTTGGGGATCTTGTGCTCCTCCTTGCCTGGCCCATAAGCAGGGTCGAATGCCAAGATGCCTGTGAAAGCAGAGGAGAGGGATGTAAGCCATCCCTGGGCATAGGTGAAGGCTTTGTTGTTTTTCTCAAAAGCACCATGGGCTTTTGAAAAGTTCTCCCAACTCCTTAAATACCCAAGGTCACCAGGATCTTTTGCTTTCACAAATAGCAACTGGCACAAATCGAGACTGACCTGAAATCCCGAACGGCTGCCTACAACACTCTGAAAACGAACCTGGAGAACCTGGAGAAGAAATCAATGTGAGTGTCCGAGTTTCCTCACAGCATGGGGCCTCTGAGTTGGGCCACTGGCCCAATCCTGGCAGGAGCTATGGCACTTGGCATGCAGATCATTGGGTGATTGGAGGTCTGTGTCAGTATGAGAGAGAGTGAGTCAGACAGACAGAGTCCCTCCTGCCTCTCCAAGAACTCCAGGTGGATCTGGAGCAAACAAGAGAGTAAAGGCCCAAGAATGGTGTGATTGTATCTCCTTCCAGGTGGCCCCAGGGAAAAATAGCGATGCTGGTCCTCACCCTACCACCTCTCCTTGGTTGATCGGTCCACCTGGGCTCTCTGAGGTGCTCCCCTATGGAGGCTTTGCAGAGGGTCCAGTGTGGGCCAGTGGGAAGATGCAGACAGCAGAATCTGGTCCTTTGGGAGGGCAGCTGAGGGCAGTGGGCTCTATAGCCCAGAGCAGAGGAGCCTTAGGGACTTGGGTGCCATCTTCACCCACCTGAACAACCACCATCTAGGAGAGGGAGTGGACTGCTTGGGTCACCAAGATGACGGGAAGTATTGGAAGAAGAATGTGAGCTCGGTGTTATGATGGCGGTACCTAGCTTGGGAAGTATTAGGTACCCTGTCATTGGGGGTGTGTGAGAAGAAGCACCTGGAAGGTACTCCTGAGCAGGGTGGGTTGGTTTGGGTCATTCTCAAAGTCTCCCCAGACGATGGAGAGGATGATTCTCCAGAGAAGGGAAGGGGCCAAGAGTAGTTCAGAACCAGCCCTACAGTCATCCCTCTGATGGGTGCACCACTTTGAACAAAGCAAAAGTCACCTGCGAGGTGCCTCCCACTTCTGTTCCTCTCTCCTGAGGGTCACTGGGATGACTGTCTTCTTCTGAAAAAAAAAAAATAAATAAATAAATAACACATTTGTGGAAAATTAAGATCCATCAAGTCTAGAAACTCGTTGCTTGCCTAACTGTGATCAGAACTAAATGCACAGAAGCTTAGTGTCACCTCCTCCTTGGCCGTGGCCCACTCATGGGGAGGAAGGAGAGTGGGAAGAGGCAGGGGGTCAGTGGCAGGGAGCTCTAGATGGTGACCTTGGCTTAGGTCAATCAGGGCATTGAGCTAGGGGACCACGGGACCGTTCACCTGCTGGGCCCTCTCATCTTACCATCAAACCATAAACTTCTGTAGAATTGGTTGGGACGTAGGCAAGCATCTTATCTAACCTCTTTATTTAGCTAGTCCAGAAGTTCATTCAGTTACTCAGAGTGACACCAATTGTTTTATTGAGCACATATACTGAGGAAAGGAGGGGGAATCCAAAGAGGTGTGCAACAGTTTCTATCTCCCTCTTTTATTTCTTTTCTTTCGATAAACATTTATTAAGCCCTTACTATGTCCTCCAACCTTCTGCTAGGCCCTAATAATGCAAAGCAAAGCACAATATAATTCTTGCTCTGGCAGAACCCACAATTATTCATTCAACAAATGTTTCTTGAATGTCCACTTTGTGCCAGGTCTTGGGGCTTAGAGAGATGAACCAGATCCCCGTGGTCTGATGGAGTAAGGATAATGTGTAAGTTCTGTGACAGGAAGGCATCTGTACATGTGCCTGTGGTGAGGGATCCTAGGGATTTACCCACAGCTACTCAGTGATGGCATGGACGGGGAGAAAAGAAATGCACATTCCCTTTGGAGGTTGCAGAGTCTTTGTAGGACAGTATTTTACTATTGCCTTTAAAACTTTGGCCAAGTGCATGAGAACTATGTACTAGAGAAGCATTGTGTGCTGATACCACAAACTGTTTACCAAAATCATGGCCTTTGCGCTACAGTCTGGGCCCAAAATTACAGCCTTAATCCATGTGCAAATAATACCACGACCTCGAGGCAGACCAGATTTCCACTGGGCGTGTAGAAAAGCTACTTTAGGCGAGTGTCCCCCTGGCCACTGGGCCTGAAGAGCCTGTAAAGTGAAATGAAGATCTATCTGGGCCTATCTCTGCCAGGTGTTGGGCCAGGTGGCCTCGTGAGCCGGTGTCGATAGTGGAGTAATTTAAGCTGCCTATCTGCTGTGGTTCCCTTCCAACAGCCAGTGGCTTTGCAGGTCACTGAGGTGTTGGATTCAACAGCCCCTCAGGCGACAGGTGATAATGCCTGAGGCCCTGCCAGGCCCCCTGTCCCTCTAAGGGAGGAGGCAGCATCTCTTACTGCCCAGAAACGGGAGCAGAGACAAAGGGAGCACACTCAGCCCAGGCGCCAGGGAAGAACAACCATTTATGAGTGTGCCCCAAGCCCTGTTTTAGTTTGCTTGGTTGCTAAAACAAACACCTTGGCAAGGGGTCAGCTTAAACAATGAGATTTCTTGGTTCACAGTTTTGAGGCTAGGACAAGTGCAAACCCAGGCCTCATCAAGGCTGCACTTTCTCCCGGAAGACTGGCATTCTGGGGATGGCTGCCGGCATTCCTTGGTCCTGGGCTCCTCTGTCACATGGCAGCAAATGGCTGCTTCTCTGCTCTCTTCCAGGTTCCACTGACTTCTCGCTCTCTCTCTGTGACCTTCCCTATAAGGCCTTCAGGATTAGGATTAAGACCCAAATTGGGCCACACCTCAACTGAAGTAACCTCATCAAAAAGTCCTATTTACAAGGGCTCTAGTGCCCACAGGCATGGATCAGGTCTGGGGTCCACACCCCCTCACTCCCTTCTCCAGCTGCCCCTCCCCAGGGAAGCTCGTTTCCATTGCCTTCCCCGCTACCTGTGTGCCACGGGTGTGCCGGTGTGTGCCTGTGGGGTCTCCTTCCGCCTCTCTGCTCATCCCTTCCCTTTGTTTCCCATGGATTTCAGGGGAAACCTCTTCACCCGGACGCTGAGTGATATTGTGAGCAAAGAAGACTTTGTGTTGGATTCTGAATATCTCATCACACTCCTGGTCATTGTTCCCAAGTAAGCGAGTCAGGGTGGTGGGGAGTTTGGTATCTGGGCCTGTGTCAGGGTGATCCCGGAAGGAAACTGGCCCTGCCTAGTGGAGAGCAAGATCGGGTGGCCCTGCCACCTGGGGAGAGCCTCGTCACGGGGCAGGAAGGAATCCCCCACGCTCCCCGGTCAGCCTGCCACGGCCCCTGCATGCCTCCTTGCTGGTGGTGACCCCTGTGGCAGTGGTGGCAGTGGCAGTGGTGGGGGAAACCATCGTGTGGACACCTACAGGTGCTGCCTCTCTTTTCACTCTCACAACTGTCCTGTGAGGTGTGCTCGCATTCTCGTCCTCGGGCAGCTGGAGAGGTCAGTTATCCTGCCTGAGGTCACACAGGGCCAGGATCGGGCAGCTCATGAGTGATCAGGCTGCCAAACAGGTATCTTCACCTGAGCTCTTCACACAGGCAGTCTGTGGGAGCCCTTCCGTGGAGGCCCTGGGACCCCGCTGCTGGGCTGGGGATTCCCAGGGCCCTTGG